>JAWZYV010020100.1:0-566030 GCA_038373885.1 Cheiracanthium punctorium | reverse complement strand
AAAGCATATTCCCAGTAGCATGCGCACACAGCAATAGTCTTCTAGCAAAGTGAAATAGATGTAGATGACTTCATCTCTCAATTCTCATTGATGAAACCATGTCTCACCGCTCTCTCCCGTCATTCCAATGAAAGTCCGTTTACTTATCTTCTCTCATCCACCCCCGGTCAGCAAGAGAGAAAAAAAGTAAATAGATGGGTCCAAGAAGGGATGTTCCATGACCTCTGGCCCTCAGTCTCAGTATGGAGAATCACACTAGCTTGCTTCCTCGAAAAAAATCGCCATTCCCATTAAGTTACGCTAGAAATTGCAGAATTAATTAGTACTTTACAATATGATCTTTTGCAATTTTTTTTTCAAATTTTCACATTAATGGATTTTTTGGTGTGATTGGTTAATTCTCGCCACTTATCGGGGAAAAGGTTAACATTTTTCTAGGGTGGGTTAATTGTGGTCCTAGGGGTGTCCAGGCGGCGGCTAGGGTGGGCTTAGCCCAGCCCACCCTGGCCCCCTCTGTGTTACGCCAATGCCTTTACGTCATTTAGTACGGTATTTAGATGGAAACACTACAGGCCCATTTACATATTGTGGTCCTGTAGGGAAACTTCTAGTCTCATCTTAAAAACTACCAGTTGTGAAATTTAAACAAATCACTGTTGGTCTGCCCACAGTAGATGTAAATGGACTTAGTACTGACCAAAAATATTTGTATCAAATCTGCCATGCTATATCATCGGGATATTGTCCAAAAGCATTGTCAAACAAATTACCAGGAAAACTCTCTCATGCCAGATGGCTTACAACGGCAAATAAAGCGCTTCGTCTGTATATTGGTACAGAAAAACCATCACTTGAAATAGAAACTATCGCGGAATATATTGTAAAAGTGTACGCAAAAGTTTGGTTTCTTATTAAAACTGAATCTTCATGCACAGCCGGTGCACAACATCTTTGGGAAATTATACACTACTCAAGATACCTGCGCGATGAGCTGAAATCAGTACTGGATCCTGTAATCCAAAGAAATGGCTTCTATGGTCACCCGGAAAACCCATTGATTGCCATGATCAACGACAAACGATCGTTTGTGAGGAAATTAGGCTTCAGAAGAATACTGAAGGCCCGAACACTTCCTCAGGAAACTATTCGTGATTTTGTCATTCCACCTCTCAATTTTCATGCAAATGACTATGCAGAATTGATAAATTGGCAGAATTGCTTACTTACAGAGATTCCACATACTAAACATGTATCAAGTGCAGAGCTTGAGAAAAGGGCCAAAACTGGGGACGTTATTGAAAGTAATCTATGGAATCTCCCGTGCCATACACAAGCTGTCGAAAGGGCAGTCAAGTTAGTCACAGAAGCATCGTCATCTGTCTGTGGAGCAGAAAATCGTGATGGGTTTATTCGCACAACATTGATGTCCCGAAAGCTGATGCCAAACTTTGAAAATAAGGCACAATATACAGTGTAAGACTGATACTATAAAAAAAACTTTTTCACAAAAAGCTGTGCCCATATACTTAGGTACTTTATCCTTTGGAACTTTTAATTTTGATCCTAAAAAATCCTACCGTTCTATTATAGATATAAAATAGCTTAATGAAGAATTTAATTTTTAATAGTACTTTTAGTAAAAATTCTGTTGCGAAAGGTCAAAATACCGAAATATTCGAAATGGTAATACAAATTTCACCAGCCCATCAGAGGGCTTAAATATTAAACGATATGTATATATATATTCACAAACAAAGGGTCTTAAAATTTAACTATTTCCGCCACAGGCGTTTAAAAAAATTATACATGAAAAATTAAAAAATAAATGAAAAACGTTGAATTTTCCATATTTGGTGAAACTTCAAAGGCCTGGCAGAGGGGGCTTAATATGTTTTAATTTAAAAAAGAAAAAATTGTAAAAGAAGGGACTTATAATTTATCTATTTCCACCACAGGCGGTTAAAAAAATTGATACATAAGAAAATTAAAAAATAAATGAAAAACGTTGAATTTTGCATATTTGGTGAAACTTCAAAGGCCTGGGGGCTTAATATATTTTAATTTCAAAAAAAATTTTTTTACAGACAACTGATGTCAATACACAACTTTTCCCGTCACAGGCGATTTTGATTTGAAAAAAAAGTAAAATTCGACCCACCCTAATGACCGCAGCACTTGCACGCTAAATCCCTGTGGTTCCGAAAATCGTTCAGCTGGTCTCTCAGTTTCTGAAAAATCATATTCACGTATACTGCCTACATTCAGGGCTACATTCTGCCAGCTGGTGAAGATATTAGTCTTCGAAGTTTGGTATTCGGTATCCCGGTTGCAGAATTTTCAATATATAACTGCAGCACCAAATGGTAAACTAAAATTTATCCGCAACATGGGCGTCGGGAATCTATGCATATGAATGTTTCTTATTGCATTGATCAAATTTCCGTTGATGTCCTTGTACAGTTAAACTTCTTAGCCACACAGAACAAGTAAGGAGAACACCACTAACATAGCACTCAGATTTTTTGGAGCCACTTGGCAAGGTTTGAATCCCAAGTACTTACATTTCTTTTCGAAAGAGGCAGTGCGGATTTATTAAACAGAGCACTTTCTATTGAGAAAAGGCAAATTTCTTGACACCTCACAGGAAATGATTCGAGGCTTACTTTTTTTTGTCTTTCTAAAAAGGGCAGAGCAAATCGGTACTTAAAAAATTGGGGATAGGGCGCGCGCCCTTTCAGTAATGCGGAATGAAAACATTGCATACCCTTATTTAAGGAAAAGTTCAGGTTAAATATTAATGGGGTAGCCAGGATTTTATTTTGGGAGAGGTAGGGGCTGTGTACCAAATTATAATTCAAGTTTCCATTGTAAGCAAAATAAAGGGTCAAATTTCGGGAGGGGGCTGCAGCCCTCTCAGCCACCACCCTGGATCAGCCTCTGCTAATAATTAAAAATCATTTTTACAAAATTGAAAAAGAAAAAGAAAAGAAAAGAAACATTTTAAAGTTATTTTTTCACAGATACGAGAGAGATCAACCACCTTATTACATATCTAAGAAATAATATCTATTCTAAATATTCAGCATATTTATACAAGCATTACTTATTATTTAAATGTAAAATAGTTGTTCAACTGTTCCCAGTTAAGTAATTGTTGAGAAATGATTGATCGAAACAAGAGCACAAGCACTAGAAAAACAGAGTTACATGCAATAATGAAGGTTGATAGATGTTAGGCAAAAAATTGCCATTCAGGAAGCCTTTCTCTTTTCACGGCTGGTTTTTTTTTTTCCCTCAGTTACATTCCTAAGCACGCTCTCCAAAAGATCTCCAATGACACTCTCCTCTTTTCCCGTATCTTCCCAGAGATCGGCAATGGTAAACCTAAAGTTTATTGCTTTTCTCCCCCTCATCCCCCGTTGTTTAGAGAGGGGGAGTACAGTTTCACTTGGAGGACGTTCCCTCATACTCTCTCCAGTGTGCAACGGAGGGGAGTAGAAGAGTCCCCTTCTCTTAAATATTTTAAATATTTAGGAGTAATTTATGGTTTGCTATCTTCCCGCTTTTGCCATCCCCTCTTTAGAACGGGGGCCATCCTCTGGATATTTTCCGTGAGTCTAGATCTGCTGGGTCACCGACTGATCCTTCTTGAAAAGGGGGTGAAATTGTTGGCGATCTCTTGGCGTGCCGACGTGTGGGAAGTAACCCCCTAAATGATGGCGAGAAGTTCCCTGGTGGTTTTTCTATTTGGCACTAAACATGAAACAAACAGACCATTAACTTACTTGCGCTTATTTCAGGAGGGAAAAGTTCGTAAGGTTGCAAGGAAATGTAAGGCTTTCGGGCGGAAGAGAAAAATTGACGATTTTTGCGCTCCTTTTATTTAAAAAGCAAAGAGAAAAAAGAACACCGTTTTTAACATTTGTAATCGATTCGACTGTGAATACGTTCAGCTGATATGTCACTATACCTCTTAAAACTACTAAATATTGAGCTTATTCTAGTATTGTTTTTTTTCCCAGCCACGTGACCCCAGTCTTGGGTTATATAAATTACATTACGATCGTGACGTAATTTTTAGGTGTTTACAGAGCAGGAAACTTTTCAAAACATTTTTTTTCTAGTGTATCTTAAAGCAAATGACGTCACACGAGAATTTATTAGATTTCAATCAGCAATCCGAATTTCACAATGTATTCATGTAAGTCATTCGTTTACTGTTTTCGTTTCAATTCAACTGTCACGGTAATATATGAAATTCGTTCGAATGATAGTGGTGCCATCTGTTAAAAATTGGTCGTACAAACTCAGAAACCTTCGTAGACTCATGCACAACACTTTGTTGAAGATCATCAGATAAGATAAGATAGAAGAATATTCCGATTTTCAAATTTTTGATTTTTTCAAATTTTTTTTTCCCTAAACCATCCCTGAACTATAACGCAAAAAAAAAAAAAAAAAAAAAAAAAAAAAAATTAAAAAAAATTATCGAAATCGGTCAAGCCGTTTACAATTTTCTAAAGGACATACAAACATTCATTTTATTTATATAGATTGTTCACTATGTGCACAGCTGCCAACTCTTCCGGTTTTTCCGGAAGATTTTCTGGTACTAATTTTTGCTGGCGGATTTCAATTTTAAATAAGTCCAAAATTTTATTGTAAAATAAAACTGTTTGAAGATGGTGGTGAAAAATCTTCCGGAAAAACCGGAAGAGTTGGCAGCTATGCAATATGCTTGGAATCCACAAAACTGATCGCTGATACCTCTCAAAAATGAAAGCTGTTTTCTTTTTTACTTCCTTGTACGTAGTATAAGGAAGTAATGAATATGTGGGTACAAGTATGAAAAAATAAATTATGTGGGGCGCGTTAGCCAGCGGGCGCCCCGTGTATTTAAAAAAAAAATTTTTAAGCTTGAAATGTCAGGCTTGATTCAAGCTTGAAATGTCAAGCTTAATGCAAGCTGGGCAAGTGTAAACTAGAACGCTTGATTCAAGCTTGCATCAAGCTTACACGATTGGAATTTTCAAGCTTAATTCAAGCTTATTGACTTGGTAAATCAAGCTTGCTGCAAGTTTGCTGTGCTGTCTGGGCTCACACAGAGATGCTAACAATGGTTAATCAACCCTGTTTACATATACTAATAGCCGAAGACAAAAGCTTAGCTGAGATGCTATAATATTTTATCGAATAATTTTTGATATTGTGCCTACCCTTATTATCCCTACTTACTTTGTAAGGATCATGAAACACTTTTTTTTTTCCCCTTAAAACGACAATTCTCTTAAAATGGCAGCAAGCAATTACACTTTTTGCCTTTTAACTTCAAGAAATAGAGATAATACATTTTTTTTAAACACAAACTTGCTTCACGGACCACTTAGAACTTGTTTACGGGCCATCAGTGGCCCGCCGACCACCAGTTGGGAGCCACTAGTCTAGAAAAAGTCAGGAAATTGACTTTCAGAAGTTTAGCATTAAGATTCCTTGTATGCTCATGATAAATTATCCTTTTTCAGAAAAAAAATACATAATTGTAATTTAACTTAGGCGTGCTCTACGCAGTTATTTTAAATAAAATAGGACAAAGTTAACTATATTATATCCATGCAGTAGTTAAAACAAACCTTATTAAGAATTTTTAGGAATAAAATGCAGCTTAGACATGTTAAAATAAATCAAAAGAGCAAAGAGAAACAAAACAGTCACATTTGTTTAGACATTCTAAAATTGCCATTGTTCATATTTTCTGAATTGAAAGCACTAAGCATCTACGCTGTTGATGTAAAGTTAATATGTGGAGTTTTCAGGTTTCCCTCAAAATCCCCGATTTCAATCGCCCCCCCCCCCCAAAAAAAAAAAAAAAAGTCCTCTGAGTCTGAAGGAAACCTCCCAATCTGGCAAAACCGAGCACGTGGAATTCGCTATTATGACAATGTTAAAACAAAATTTAAACCGTCGCAATATTTGAAAATTCAGCAGTGATAATGGGTGAAATTTAATTTAGGAAACAAAAACGGTTACAGTTGTTCTATTTCCGCCATCACACGAAGATCGAAAACTACATAAATTTTCAGACTTAGGGAGGTTGCAGGATTTTTCGTGGGTCTCGGTTCCTTACTCACAGGAGACTTGCTTTAACTTTCTAAATGACGGGATCAGCGCGAACGCAGTCCCGACTACCAAAAATTACGCGCCCCAACCAACCGCATTTTGCGGAAGTGGCAGACGTCAGCCGCCCGGTGTGCAATGGACGGCCTCCGACCGAAAGAGCCCCCTTCTTGATCAGGGCATCTTTGACGCCAAGTAAGTATGATCAAAATTAGCTTCAAAATAACTTTGTGTAATTCTCTATATCATTTTACTGGTGGTTTCCGCTTCATGTGTAATTCTTTCTTAGAAGTTTTGTTTGGATGTATATTTCAGAAATTCAGTTATTCAGTACATGTATTTCGTTAATTCTTCACAGTCAGTATTAACTTCATGTCATGTTAAAAAGTAAAGCGAGCATTTTCTCTAAGTATATTTGCTAAGTAATTCGTATCATATTTGTATTTTGAAAATAGCTATGTAGTTTCTCAATAGGCTGTTTTCTTTTTTCTAATCTGTCAACAAATTTCAGTTTTCCCCATGAAACAATCGATCATTATTTTTACTGATATTATTATTTTTTATTAATTATTACCGCATTAATCCTCTGAACAATTTCTACAAATCTAAAATAAATTGCACTTTTACAAATTAAGTTAGTTGAAACAAAAGATCACATGATGAGAAGAAACTCTTAAAACAAATAATCTATGTGCAAAAGTGCAATTTATTTTAGGTTTGTAGAAATTGTTCAGAGAATTAATGTAGTAATAATAAATTAAAAACAAAATACGCTTGTAAAAAATAATGATGGATGGTTTTAAACAGGAAACAAATTTGTTGATTTAAGGACTGAGATTATCATAAAAGAATCATTATTTGTGCTTATAACATTTTCTTTCTGGCGAATATCGTGGATCTCTTTAAAATGGAAAGTTGCTTTCATAACAATTCGTATTTTTTTTCTTTGTTTATAGGAAATTTAAAAAATATTCAGTTTCAGTTCAATAGTTCTAAATTCATGCTTTGAAAAAAGTTTAAAAATAGATGTATCGTGCTAAAATCCTGAATCCTATACCTCTACTGTGGCCGCTCCCTTGATGATTAAAAATGAATGATTACCGCTTTAAGTTGAAATTTTTAATTGAAACTCATTTTAAATCATGATTAAAATTGGGTTTTCAAGTGCTCTATTTCAAAAATTATCAGTTATTGGTAAATAAACTTGGGGATTATAGATTTACTCACAGGAACACGATAGACAGTAGAGATGAGACGGGCTCTCTAATGCACGATTATATTTGGGCTGGGGCTCATGAGAAATTTCACATTTATTGAAGATACTCTCTAAACACATTTCAAAAAGTTATTCATGGGAAGAATAAAGAATTAGAAAGTGCATTAAAAATTTGAAATATTTGTCTAATTTTTACAAAGCAGCAAAACTTTTGATATTCTATCAATGAAATAATCGGCTTTTATACCAGATTTTGGGATTTGTCTCCAATATAAATGGTATCGCGCCGTCTTGAATTAGAAGTGCTAAGCCCGAAAAATGAATCTAAACTCATCTCTAATGCACAAATATTAATAATTATTATAATAATAATAATAATAATAACATCCGAAGTTAAATTTCACCCGAAGAAGAATTTCAATGCATTCTAATTCTGTCGAAAATTCTCGTATTATTATTTTCTGAAAATTACATCCCTTCCTGGTGCCGCCTCCCTGGTGGTTAAAAACATACTTACGGGAACGAATTATCACTTACAAGTTGCACTTTTTAGGTAGAATTAATGTTAAATAATAATCATAGTTGAGATTTCAAGTAGTTTACTTCATAGATTTTCAGTTATTACTGAAAAAACACTCAAAATACTAGTGTTAAACGATAAAGTAATTAAAAAACTTTGTAAAAAACAGTCCGGTAAAGGCCGGCTTCAGTCCGGTAAAGGCTAACATTCTGCTATAAATAGCCCATATTAGATTGGTAAAATAATCTTTTCTTATAACTTAAACTCTCCCAAAAACTTTTACATTGGTTTAGACTAAAATTTTGCTTTATTGTACGTTTTCTTTGTGTCGAATAAGTTTATTTCAAAATTTAGTACTTAAAGAAAGAAAAAAAAAAGAAAAAAGAAAAAAATCTATATCTGCCACTGTATAACAACAACCAAACCCCAAAACAACCTCAGTATTCCAGTGCAACATGGGCGTCATAACTTACAGGGGCACATCCCCCCCAGACAGCACATAAGCTTAAATCAAGCTTGACATTTCTTTAAATTTGACGCATTAATGCAAGCTTGACAGTTCAACTCATTCTAAGCTGGCAGCAAGCTTGCAGGAGTCAAGTTGAATTGTCAAGCTTAAATACAGCTTGATTTAACCTTGACAATTGATACTCGCGTGATTTTTCCTTTTTTAAGGAGCGTTGATGGCGCCATCTGAAAGAGAATGGACATTAATTGTCGTCCTCAAATTTGCTGAAGTTCGTAAAAGATGTGTTTTATTTTATTACCAGTGCCATATATATTACCGGCAAGGCAAACGGGGCAACTGCCCAGGGCCTACAGATTTTAGGGCCCAAAAATCTTACACCTTACACTTTTGTAGTTTTAAAATAAAATTACAAAGGATAAAAAAAATTCAGAAGTTAAATAATTTTTTTAATTATAAAGTATGAACAATGAAAATAATTCAAATTTACATTTGTATAAATTAATTTAAACTTATTTTTAATTATTCGAAATGCTCTATATCAATATAGCATACCAATATGTAGGAAAATAACTAACCACATTTGTAAAGAGAATTTTTAGCGTTAAAAAATAGCAAAATTTTTCAATTATTTGTTACATAGGAAGTATTTATAGAAATGACTAAAGTGTTTGAATTCCATACATGTTAGCAACTGTGATATAGCATTTCGAAGTAACGTTTAACTATCTGTTTCTTTCATTTCAGATTACTTAACACAAAATTTGTGTTAAGTAAACCCATTCTATATTTCCAAATATGGAAATTCTTCAAACTAGAATACAATTCTACTACGAAATTGATTTCAAAATCAGTCGTTTGTCTCGATTTTGGCCAGCAATATTGCTTCATGAGTGTTGCGGTACTGAAAGTTTTAAAACGTGTTTTTTTATTTTAATTTTTATATTAATTTAATTTTTTTTTAATTTTAATTATTAATGTTCTATTAATTATAAAATATAATATATTCATAATTAGGCATTTATATTGACAGAAATGGTAGAAGTAGGGGTCGGCGTATGTCCTTCTTTGGATACACCTTCGATAGCCAAAAAAATTCAAGAAAATAGATAATAAATTAAAAGTTTTGATAAAAAATAATTTGAAGTGATTGACCTCTAAAAGAAAGTTTACTTAAAAATTGCAAATATTCAGGAATTTATCTAAAAAGATGTTATGGACTTGGAAGTAGGCATATACTTTTTTTGGTTACACCTTCGACAGCTAAAAAGATTCCGTTTGGAAAAGAAAATCGATAGAATTTAAAACTTAATATAAAACAACAAAGCAAAAATTAGAACTTAAATTTAAAAAAATGATTTAAGTAATTAATTACCAAAACAAATTACCCTTTAAAATTCAAATATACAACTAGACTTACAGAAATGTTAGAATTACAGGTGGGCGTATATTCCACTTTTGTTGTACCTTCCGTCACTAAAAAAACAACAAAAAAGAATTGACTGGAAATTAGAAATGAGTATTAATTATAAGTTTTAATAAAAAAAATAATTTGATGTGATCGATCTATCTATAAAACAAAGTATTTCTGAAAATAGCAACTAATTCAAGGGTTCATGTGCAAACAAAAATCATGAAATTAGAGGTAGGCGTATACCTTTCTTCGGCTACACCTTCAACCGCTAAATAGAGTCCTACTGAAAAGGAAAATTAATTATAAATTAGAGCTTTCAATAAATGAAATTAATTAGTTGATTTCCAAAACAAATTATCGTTTAAAATAACAATTAATATAACAGTATATCTAGGTTTACAAGCAAATTATTCGTTAAAACCTCCTCTAATTCTTCAGCATATCAAGATTTAATAGTTCGTATTAAAGGTATCACCTATTAAAAAAGAAATGACTGAAAAAAAAGATTATAAATTACAAGTTTTAATTGAAAATTCGATTGAAGTGATTTATCTTTAAAATAAAGTCTCCCTGAAAATCGCGAATAATTCAAGAATATATCCGTAGTTGGAATAAACGTAGGCGTATATCATCTTATTTGGGCGACACCTTCCACAGTAAATAGACTTCGACTGGAAAAGAAAATGGATTATAAATTACAGCTTCTGATGATAAATCAATTTTATTAATTGCTCTCCGAAGCAAATAATCCTTTAAAGTAGCAAATAATTCAACAATTTTTCTAAATTTAGCAAATGTTGTACTGAGGTGGGCGTATATCCATCGTCCGCTACACCTTCAATGATTAAAAAGATTTCTCTTGGGGGAAAATAATTCCAAATAATTAATTTATAAAACAAGTCCAAATAAATAATTTATAAAACAAAGTGTTTATGAAAATCACAGAGTAATTTGAGCAGTTCATCCAGATATAATGAAATGTTTGAATTAGAGCCTGGCGGAAACTCTTGTATCCTTCAGAAGCTCAAATTCAGACTGGTATGAAAATAGATTATAAAGACCAAAATTTAACAAAATCCGAATTTGAATAATTGATATTCCAAAACAAAATATTTCTGAAATCGCAAGCTGTACTGTCAGAAAGTGTACGTTTATGTACTTAGCAAAATACTTTTCATTACACTACTTTATGAACTATGTGTCTGTACTTTTTTTTTCATAAAAAGTAGGAAAATCCTTTGAAAGTAATTCAGAGAAATTCTGCTTAACTTAGAATGTTTTGCTGTATTAATAGTATTATATAAACAAATTTTACAATAACGAAAAAAAGGCTTGAAAAGTTGTCTCACCACTTTTTTCATACAGTAACTAACAAATACAAATTTAACACAGCTTTAATAATTCATACTTACCTGGCACTGGGGTCAGCCTTGATCAGGAAGGAGGCTCCCCCGAGCAGAGGCCCTTCATTGCACTACGAGGGGTTGACGTTCGCCACATCCGCAAATCGCGGTTGCTTGGGGTGCACAATTTTTGATAGCTGGGACTGCGTTCGCGCTGTCCCTACAATTAAAGCATGAAGCTCGGGAGGAGAAACATCGACTTGTTATCCAACTTGGACCAACTACGCAGTATGAGAATTGCCGACGAAACTGCGGCTACCATTGATTGCGCCATCTATTGACGGTAGCGGAAAACAACATCGCGCGCGCGCGCTTTCCGATTTAATGCTTCTCTAATTGGGATTTATTCATTTATGCTGAAATTTCATGAAGTATACAATAACATTTGAATAAATAAATATGATAATTAATATGCATATATAATAATTTTGTTTCTATATTACTTAGTTACAACGATGTAACATCAGTTTGATAATTTAATAAATTAATTAATAATTTAAATAAATTCACTTTAAAACTGCATGCGAACGATATAATAGATCAGTTTTTGACAAATATTTTTGGTAGCAATTCGCTAAAAATTAAAAAATATTCCCTGCCTTCTTTCAGGCTATAAATTCCTCTTATATACCCGCTCTTCCACATTATATTTTATTTATTATTATTATTTTTTTTTGTCTTTAGTCTTAAAGTTGGTTAGTTAAACCAAAAAACAAAAACAAATATGGAAAGAGAAAAACATTTAACGCCGTTTTTCAGCACCACCAGAGCCTGATTATAACCAACAAGGGCCCCAGGAATTTAATGAATTTCGGGGGGGGGGGGATCTATGAAATTTGTTTTATTTTTCATAAAATTTTGATATAAAGAAGGATGTTTCAGAACAAGATTTGAAATTGGGGGGCCCTGGGCAAAGTCCCGATTTGCCCGTGCGATAATAAGGACCTGATTACCACAAAAAATTACATAAAAATCAATGTCTTTTCAGTATCAGTATCATTTTTCAGTACTACAAAAAATTTCATAAAAAGCATAAAGGAAAAAAAATATTAATTCAATAAATACACGCATATTCAGTGATTGACTCTTTTGCATCAGTTTTGCAAGCTTTCACATATCAGAAAAAAAAGCTAATATTTCTTTAATTTTGAAAAATTTTGTATTTAAAAAAAAAAAACAGACTTTGAATTGAAAATATTTGTTTCTGTATAAGTTTTGCAGACTTATGCCAAAAATATCTATTCATTTGTGTATCTCTTATATATTATAAAATCCCCTCCCCCACCCTAATTAAATTAATAAACAGAAAAATATTCATAAAACTGTTATTATTTTTTTTTAAATGGACAATTTCAAGGTATTATACTGCTGTTTCAATTTGATTATAGGGCCAAATGCCAATTTTAAAGTGTTCATATTAGCATTATACTACTACTAACATGTACAAAAGGTTTTCTATTTACATAGTGTTACTTTTTATGTTATACATTTATAAGGGGCCATATTAAAGAAATATTATGGTGATGCTGTATTGATGCTGTTTGGAACTTTAAATAACGTTGGATTTTTCTTCCCGAGCGATACATTTCTTTTTCTGGCTTCTGGATATCCACTGTCACATCCAGGTGCAAAGCAGTGATTCGCTCGACCCATATTCTATCAAAATAATTTATTTTATTAAAAAAATATAGCTCGTTCACAATCAAAACAACGCTAAATCCCTATTGAAGCGGTGCGCTGCGCCTCCTGCCGGTGAAAATGGATCCTGGTCCGTTTTCCCGCCTGATCGCCCATTCCTGATGACTCTCCTTAGAGCTTCATGAATTAAAGAAGGGAAAATGCATTGAAAGTGATTTCGTAAAGAAGCCCCGCTCAGATGGGAAACTAGCAACCTCTGGTGAGCGAAGCGGATCCTCGCAGTGTGGGCGTGAGGGATAAAAGAGGTTTCTTACTGGGGACACTTTTACGACTGTGAGGGCAGAGAGAAGAGGGAAATTTTTTCTCTCGGATCTTTGCTGCTTGTCTGTTTACTAATTCCGAAAGAAAGAGATGATTATTTTATTTTTGAAAAATTTTTGTTCGTCACAATAAGCTTTCTACAGAGTGTAAAAACTTTAATTTTGAATTTTAATTTGAGAAAAGAAATAATGTATACACATGTATATTTATTTATGGTGGCTTTTTCTATCACGGTAAATAATGTTTAGATTAAACAATTATTTATTTATTTTAATAAAATGAGCAAGATTAAAAAGTTTTACTTTTTCCGTTATGCTTTATAATTTAAAAATATCTTAAAATATTATATGCGTAGTTTGAGCTAGTTATTGAGAAATTGTAGTAATTGAAGTGCTCAATTTTCGTTTAGGGTACTTTTAATTAAACATTTATTACTAAATTGTAAAAACCATGACAGTACAAAAAATTAAATTCTTAGGATAAAAAAAAATATAAATTTGAGAATGCATTACTTTTATCCTATTAAAGAGAAAAGTTTGTTTGCCTTTTTTTGCAGAATAGTGAAATGTTGTATAGGGCATTGTATTTGGCTTATTTGAATGGGATGTAGTTTATTCATTTTATAAAAGGGTCACCTGAAAAAAAAAATACAGATAACTTAAATATCTTGCAAAAGGCAGATTTCTTTTTTCAAAAATGTAAAAATGCTCGAGGGATCTGGGCCTAGAGGGGGATTGCCCACCGTGGGAGACTTTCTAAGAGATCCTAATCCTCATTTGCTCGAAGTTCAGGAGAAAACCTCGGGAAACTCCGAACGGTTAGGCCGACGGACATGACCTGGGTTCGAACCAGGCACCTTCCTTCTCAAAAGCGCTAATGCTATGCCACTGATATGGCCCTTTTTTAAAAATACGTTAAAAAAAATTAATGAGTAAGTGTAGATTAACTTTTCTATGATTGTTGCCAAAATAATTGCCTTTGAGTACTATTTTATACTTTCAAAAATGCTTTAAAATCTTATACATTTTTAGAAAGTGAATATATCAACCTTTCAAGTATATTAGGCAAGTTGGAGTGTATAGGCTGATTATTTTACCAACTATGCGAAAAATTCCAGAGCTGGGGCTCGAACCCAGGACTACCGCTTAACGTGCGGGAGCTCTACCACTGAGCTACTCTGGGACGATTCCCAGATGAAATTTCTCGCTTTTGAACCGTTGGCATTTATCATCTTCCTCTGCAAACCACAGATGGAACAGATGAAACAATTAATTCGCGACAACTCCATTACGCCGCGGAAGTTTTATACATTTTTAGAAAGTGAATATATCAACCTTTCAAGTATATTAGGCAAGTTGGAGTGTATAGGCTGATTATTTTACCAACTATGCGAAAAATTCCAGAGCTGGGGCTCGAACCCAGGACTACCGCTTAACGTGCGGGAGCTCTACCACTGAGCTACTCTGGGACGATTCCCAGATGAAATTTCTCGCTTTTGAACCGTTGGCATTTATCATCTTCCTCTGCAAACCACAGATGGAACAGATGAAACAATTAATTCGCGACAACTCCATTACGCCGCGGAAGTTTTATACATTTTTAGAAAGTGAATATATCAACCTTTCAAGTATATTAGGCAAGTTGGAGTGTATAGGCTGATTATTTTACCAACTATGCGAAAAATTCCAGAGCTGGGGCTCGAACCCAGGACTACCGCTTAACGTGCGGGAGCTCTACCACTGAGCTACTCTGGGACGATTCCCAGATGAAATTTCTCGCTTTTGAACCGTTGGCATTTATCATCTTCCTCTGCAAACCACAGATGGAACAGATGAAACAATTAATTCGCGACAACTCCATTACGCCGCGGAAGTTTTATACATTTTTAGAAAGTGAATATATCAACCTTTCAAGTATATTAGGCAAGTTGGAGTGTATAGGCTGATTATTTTACCAACTATGCGAAAAATTCCAGAGCTGGGGCTCGAACCCAGGACTACCGCTTAACGTGCGGGAGCTCTACCACTGAGCTACTCTGGGACGATTCCCAGATGAAATTTCTCGCTTTTGAACCGTTGGCATTTATCATCTTCCTCTGCAAACCACAGATGGAACAGATGAAACAATTAATTCGCGACAACTCCATTACGCCGCGGAAGTTTTATACATTTTTAGAAAGTGAATATATCAACCTTTCAAGTATATTAGGCAAGTTGGAGTGTATAGGCTGATTATTTTACCAACTATGCGAAAAATTCCAGAGCTGGGGCTCGAACCCAGGACTACCGCTTAACGTGCGGGAGCTCTACCACTGAGCTACTCTGGGACGATTCCCAGATGAAATTTCTCGCTTTTGAACCGTTGGCATTTATCATCTTCCTCTGCAAACCACAGATGGAACAGATGAAACAATTAATTCGCGACAACTCCATTACGCCGCGGAAGTTTTATACATTTTTAGAAAGTGAATATATCAACCTTTCAAGTATATTAGGCAAGTTGGAGTGTATAGGCTGATTATTTTACCAACTATGCGAAAAATTCCAGAGCTGGGGCTCGAACCCAGGACTACCGCTTAACGTGCGGGAGCTCTACCACTGAGCTACTCTGGGACGATTCCCAGATGAAATTTCTCGCTTTTGAACCGTTGGCATTTATCATCTTCCTCTGCAAACCACAGATGGAACAGATGAAACAATTAATTCGCGACAACTCCATTACGCCGCGGAAGTTTTATACATTTTTAGAAAGTGAATATATCAACCTTTCAAGTATATTAGGCAAGTTGGAGTGTATAGGCTGATTATTTTACCAACTATGCGAAAAATTCCAGAGCTGGGGCTCGAACCCAGGACTACCGCTTAACGTGCGGGAGCTCTACCACTGAGCTACTCTGGGACGATTCCCAGATGAAATTTCTCGCTTTTGAACCGTTGGCATTTATCATCTTCCTCTGCAAACCACAGATGGAACAGATGAAACAATTAATTCGCGACAACTCCATTACGCCGCGGAAGTTTTATACATTTTTAGAAAGTGAATATATCAACCTTTCAAGTATATTAGGCAAGTTGGAGTGTATAGGCTGATTATTTTACCAACTATGCGAAAAATTCCAGAGCTGGGGCTCGAACCCAGGACTACCGCTTAACGTGCGGGAGCTCTACCACTGAGCTACTCTGGGACGATTCCCAGATGAAATTTCTCGCTTTTGAACCGTTGGCATTTATCATCTTCCTCTGCAAACCACAGATGGAACAGATGAAACAATTAATTCGCGACAACTCCATTACGCCGCGGAAGTTTTATCCATTTTTAGAAAGTGAATATATCAACCTTTCAAGTATATTAGGCAAGTTGGAGTGTATAGGCTGATTATTTACCAACTATGCGAAAATTCCAGAGCTGGGCTCGAACCCAGGACTACCGCTTAACGTGCGGGAGCTCTACCAACATAAGCTAGCCTACTGGGACGACTCCCAGACTTGAATAATTATCACTTTTGAAAGGTTGGCATATATTCATCTTCTCTGAAACCACAGATGGAATAGATGAAACAATTACTTCCGCGGCGTAATGGAGTTGTCGCGAATTAATTGTTTCATCTGTTCCATCTGTGGTTTGCAGAGGAAGATGATAAATGCCAACGGTTCAAAAGCGAGAAATTTCATCTGGGAATCGTCCCAGAGTAGCTCAGTGGTAGAGCTCCCGCACGTTAAGCGGTAGTCCTGGGTTCGAGCCCCAGCTCTGGAATTTTTCGCATAGTTGGTAAAATAATCAGCCTATACACTCCAACTTGCCTAATATACTTGAAAGGTTGATATATTCACTTTCTAAAAATGTATAAAACTTCCGCGGCGTAATGGAGTTGTCGCGAATTAATTGTTTCATCTGTTCCATCTGTGGTTTGCAGAGGAAGATGATAAATGCCAACGGTTCAAAAGCGAGAAATTTCATCTGGGAATCGTCCCAGAGTAGCTCAGTGGTAGAGCTCCCGCACGTTAAGCGGTAGTCCTGGGTTCGAGCCCCAGCTCTGGAATTTTTCGCATAGTTGGTAAAATAATCAGCCTATACACTCCAACTTGCCTAATATACTTGAAAGGTTGATATATTCACTTTCTAAAAATGTATAAAACTTCCGCGGCGTAATGGAGTTGTCGCGAATTAATTGTTTCATCTGTTCCATCTGTGGTTTGCAGAGGAAGATGATAAATGCCAACGGTTCAAAAGCGAGAAATTTCATCTGGGAATCGTCCCAGAGTAGCTCAGTGGTAGAGCTCCCGCACGTTAAGCGGTAGTCCTGGGTTCGAGCCCCAGCTCTGGAATTTTTCGCATAGTTGGTAAAATAATCAGCCTATACACTCCAACTTGCCTAATATACTTGAAAGGTTGATATATTCACTTTCTAAAAATGTATAAAACTTCCGCGGCGTAATGGAGTTGTCGCGAATTAATTGTTTCATCTGTTCCATCTGTGGTTTGCAGAGGAAGATGATAAATGCCAACGGTTCAAAAGCGAGAAATTTCATCTGGGAATCGTCCCAGAGTAGCTCAGTGGTAGAGCTCCCGCACGTTAAGCGGTAGTCCTGGGTTCGAGCCCCAGCTCTGGAATTTTTCGCATAGTTGGTAAAATAATCAGCCTATACACTCCAACTTGCCTAATATACTTGAAAGGTTGATATATTCACTTTCTAAAAATGTATAAAACTTCCGCGGCGTAATGGAGTTGTCGCGAATTAATTGTTTCATCTGTTCCATCTGTGGTTTGCAGAGGAAGATGATAAATGCCAACGGTTCAAAAGCGAGAAATTTCATCTGGGAATCGTCCCAGAGTAGCTCAGTGGTAGAGCTCCCGCACGTTAAGCGGTAGTCCTGTGTTCGAGCCCCAGCTCTGGAATTTTTCGCATAGTTGGTAAAATAATCAGCCTATACACTCCAACTTGCCTAATATACTTGAAAGGTTGATATATTCACTTTCTAAAAATGTATAAAACTTCCGCGGCGTAATGGAGTTGTCGCGAATTAATTGTTTCATCTGTTCCATCTGTGGTTTGCAGAGGAAGATGATAAATGCCAACGGTTCAAAAGCGAGAAATTTCATCTGGGAATCGTCCCAGAGTAGCTCAGTGGTAGAGCTCCCGCACGTTAAGCGGTAGTCCTGGGTTCGAGCCCCAGCTCTGGAATTTTTCGCATAGTTGGTAAAATAATCAGCCTATACACTCCAACTTGCCTAATATACTTGAAAGGTTGATATATTCACTTTCTAAAAATGTATAAAACTTCCGCGGCGTAATGGAGTTGTCGCGAATTAATTGTTTCATCTGTTCCATCTGTGGTTTGCAGAGGAAGATGATAAATGCCAACGGTTCAAAAGCGAGAAATTTCATCTGGGAATCGTCCCAGAGTAGCTCAGTGGTAGAGCTCCCGCACGTTAAGCGGTAGTCCTGGGTTCGAGCCCCAGCTCTGGAATTTTTCGCATAGTTGGTAAAATAATCAGCCTATACACTCCAACTTGCCTAATATACTTGAAAGGTTGATATATTCACTTTCTAAAAATGTATAAAACTTCCGCGGCGTAATGGAGTTGTCGCGAATTAATTGTTTCATCTGTTCCATCTGTGGTTTGCAGAGGAAGATGATAAATGCCAACGGTTCAAAAGCGAGAAATTTCATCTGGGAATCGTCCCAGAGTAGCTCAGTGGTAGAGCTCCCGCACGTTAAGCGGTAGTCCTGGGTTCGAGCCCCAGCTCTGGAATTTTTCGCATAGTTGGTAAAATAATCAGCCTATACACTCCAACTTGCCTAATATGCTTTAAAATCTTTTATCTACTGATGGTATTTAGAAGTACAGTAAACATAAAAATATTTAAAAAGTCATTAATTCATTCTTTGAAAAATCGCTAACAAATACTTCATTTAATAACGCTACTCGACAGCCATTTTGCCTCTGGAACGTGATACAGTAGAACCCCGATTCATCGTTTTTCAAGGGGTGCGTAGGAAAAAAGATGAATGCGGGAAAACGACAAATGCGGGTTCAAGTCAAACTACGAAGAAAAAAGTGTTCATGCGAGTACGCAATGACTGCATAACAAATACAAATTTGTTACAAATCAAATAAATCGAAGATGAAAATTAGCGATACTTATTTTCCAAAAATCAGTATTTTATGTTGGGTTTTTCATCATTTCTTAAATTAAACAGTAAATTTTCACGATTTACAATACTTTTCTCGATCTTTTCTGTGAATTTATGTTTGTATATAAAAGTTCATACCGTTTCAAATACCATTATTGCTTCAAACTTCATACTAGTGTAATCTCTTCCTCAGTGGCAAGAATATTATCCTCTGCTTCGCCATTATTTTCGTTTTTTGCATTATCACACCTTCCTTTCATGTTTAGGATACCACATGCCTCAACTTCTTGATTAGTGGAAAAAATTATTAAATTTCACGCTATACACAATCTCTCCAACACGCAACCATTGTTCATCTGATCATCATCAGACCAAGAACTGATACCAAGAAACAATTACAGTTTGTATGCCATATGGATCCACTTAACCTTCAATTTCGTTTTAGCCAGGAGAAAAATTTTACAACGATAGATGCGGGAAAGTCAATTTATGACGAACGATACATGCGGGTTCCTTTAACGTTATTCAAATACAAGTTGTGCAGGGAACACAGAAATAAAACGATCAATGTGGGAAAACGATGGATGCGGGAACGATAGATCGGGGTTTCACTGTATATCAATTAGTATGTATTTTGGCGTGTAGAATCTGAATCTACCTTTCAAAATGTTCTAGCGCGTAAGATTTTTGAGATTTAAGGATTTTTATCTTTTTATCTTCATAATTTCACTACTTTCTGTTCTTTTATTTTGATGTTTAATTTTTAAAGTTTTACTTGGTATAAGAGTGCTATAAAATCAACAAATCTTCACTTAATAGCAAACGTTACACAGGGAGGTGTTATTCATTAGATGGACAGATAATCCAGTAGTGCGAAATGAGCATTATGACCTAGTGAATGTTGAAACACTGGTGCAATTACTATAGTATATATCTCAGCCTAAGAATGTATGTACTGTGTAAGAATGTCCGAGTTTTTTCAAGGAGTGAGTGTGTTTCTAGTGAGAGATATTTTTATTTTAAAATTGTTGTATTTATATATTTAAAAATGACATCTAGTAAACATCGTTATTGTCTTAAGCGCCCCGACAACTTTTGTTATGTCTGTGGAAAATTCACCCCACTGTGGAAAATTTACCAAAGTTAGAAAAAAAAAGAATTACTAATTTGGTTAAGAAGGCCTCTAATTTGTATTTTGATTATTTTATTGGTGATCAAGATAAAATGGTGCACCTCCTATTGGCTGCATAACATGTGCTACTACTTTAACCAAATGGTTGAAAGGAAAATACCGAGTTATGCAATTCGCTTTTTCCTGTGGTGTGGTGTGGTGTTAGCCCAAAGACCATTTTTCAGACTATTACTCTCTCTCTAATATTGCAGGGCATTCTTTACGAAAACTAAACTTAAAATAAAGTATCCAGATGTATCTTCCATGTATTTGCCTATGGCTCTTTATGAAAGGTTGGCTCTTCATGCCTGTAATTTGCAAAGCATAGAATGAGAAACAGCTTCAAGTGAATCTGAAGTCACCTATCAAGAATATCCCGTAGAGTAGTCCCTATTAATCTTGCGATTCTTCGCCTCAGCTCTTTAATCAAAAGGAGCTGAACGATTTGGTTCCCAA
Organism: Cheiracanthium punctorium; assembly: GCA_038373885.1. NCBI lineage: Eukaryota > Metazoa > Arthropoda > Arachnida > Araneae > Cheiracanthiidae > Cheiracanthium > Cheiracanthium punctorium. The sequence continues at coordinate 545,173 of JAWZYV010020100.1, read as the reverse complement.
TCTAAATCTTTCAATACAAACTACCAATACAAAAATTTCCTGTTTTAGATCAAGAGGCACTTCATTTGCTCAATATTTCGACATGCAGAATTCCATGTGTGTATGTAGAGATGTCAGTGGTCTGCTGATTCAGTTAGCTGTACAGTATAACCCTCAGGAATAGCGACTATTTATTGACTGTAGCAAAACCAGATTGAAAGCAGTAATACTGCATAAGGGCAATACCTTTCCATTCATGCCTTTGGCTCATGCAGTAGACATGAAAGAAACTTATGAAACTACCCTAGTAGCAATGACTGCTTGTTTTCTGCTCGGTCGTTCATCGACTCATCGTTAACTCATCGACTGATCGAATTCAGTCATCGGCAACTGCACTTTTGTTTTTCTGCAATAGATAAATTTTTATTCATGGATAGAAGTGATCTAGACGAGCAGTTTCGCAGATGGGAAAACGATAAACAATATATTATACGAAACTGCAGCTGTATAGTCATCGGGCCTTGCAGGTGTCCCAGTGGTTTACACTTTACCTAAATTCCTATAAATATTTGCGTAATTTAGATGTGCCTTTGCATAATCTAAGGGAAATTTTGAACAATTCTTGAATTAATCGCATAATTTACTTCAAATTTCTTATATTGGGGTTGGAAGGGGGTGGGGGTGGTATAATCCTCCACTTGCCCCTCCCACAAAATTTAAATTTGAAAAGAAATATTTACCAAAAAAAAAAAAAAATGAAAGTGTTTATTATGAAATTGTTTGTAATATTTATATTTAAATAATTTTAAAAAGGTGTTTAAAAAAAAGAAAAGAAAATCTATTTGAGCGTCAGCTGCATTATAAGAATAATGAAAACTTCATTAAAATGAGCAACTCTTTTGAAACCTCCTTAATGTAAACAGCAAGAAGAGAAATCAGTTAATTTTTAAGTTATCCAAGAAATTTAAAAGTTAAAAAATCACAATTAAATTCCTATACAATTTCCAATATTGTTTTTAATTATTAATTTTGAATGTTGTTGCTACTTACACCCTTCAAAAAAAGTATCCGAGCAAGAGAGAAATTTCCTACGTTGGTTTCGTATATTAAAAATTATTTATCATAGAATATGAATTAGGCTATGTATAAATATGACTTTCCATATTTATATAAAATTGTGCGTTTTTTAAAAACTCAATTATTATTCGAAAATCTAAAATAGGAAATTTCTCTCTTGCTTGAATACTTTTTTTGGAGGGTGTACATGCATTGGTAAAAAGTGAAATTAATTTCTTACCAATCGATTAATTTGACTATTATTAACAATAGCTGAACAGCACTTTGTCAAAATTTCACTCCAAGTCCCAATCTGAGACTAAAATAACGGCTAGTTCAATTTTTGGTTCATACCTAATAAATCTGGATGGCCTTGTGGTAAGGCGCTAAACTGCGGACACGTACGCTCAGGGTTCGGGCCCGGTGGAGGAAAAAAAATTTTTTTTTTTTCAGGAAAACGGAAAGTTAGCATCCAAACAACAAAAAAAAAAATAATAAACAGAACGGATATTTTTTGAAAATTTTGCTGCCAGTCGTTTATTTTTTATTAACAAATATATTTTAAACAGTTTATCGGTTTCTTTTCGTTATTTCATCGGAGTCATCGGGAAACGATGATCGGCTTTATGGTCCCCCGAGCGGACATTTTGTACCAGTTGCCGATGAAATTTCCCATTTTTGGATGAAAATCCGTGATCGGCCATTGCTCCTTCTCCTCGGATTAAACTCACCCGCCTTTCATCGAGCGACGTGTTATTGCTACTAGGGTATGGCCAATATACAGTAAAGTGGCTTATAAGGAAATCATATATAACTGGAAAGGAAAATGTGAAAAATACTCCACTGGTCGAGCTCAATAAAATCATTTTGCCTCCACTTTATCTTAGGTTAGGAATGTCAGGTTGTTGAAGAACTTTGTTAAAGCTCTGCATAATTGAAGTCAGGCCTTCAATCATTTGAAAGAAACGTTTCCCAAACTGAGTGAAGCAGAGTTAAAAGAAGGTATATTTATTGGGCCACACATTAAAAAAAATTGTCGAGCTATGTCGAATGAAGACCTTTGCTAGGTCTTCATTCAAAGCAAGTATGAAGGGCTTTTTGGACAACAAAAAAGATTATAACTATGTTGGCATTGTATTAAAGATCTGTCAGACAACTATAAGAACATGGAGTGTAGAACGTCATTTTTCACTCATTCGTACCTCGATTTCTTCCCCGAGATATTCACTAAGACATTCACTCTTACGATGGAACACCCTTATCAAGGTCACTGGAACCCTTCATTGATGAGAGACAAACGCTAGGATATTGTTAGGGAGAGTAAAGAAACGAATAAAGCAAAAGTAGGACATCGCTCTCACATTTTCCAAAGAAAGAAGATTAGAGTTCAAAATATGCTTTAAAGTAACGTAGACCTTCCTTTTAGGATCATGCCTATGTATATAAAATAATTTTGAATTATGAAGTTCTTAATATGCATTTCTTGTTAGTTTTAATTCTGTCAAATTTTGCCAGTATTGCTTCTGATTCTGCTGTGTCTCTAGGAAGTGCGACGTGATAGGCATGAATTGATTTTACCAGTGATTTAAGCACCCCGAAATTAAGTAAATCCATCCATTTATAAACCAGAGACAGAAAAAAAGCTTAAATTTGTTGACTAGTGTAAGTTTACATCGTGGCAGCATCTTCCATTAAAGAAAGATTGTTGTGGACGGCTTTCTGCTCACTTTCTAATCATCTTGAGCCAGTAAGAAGATAAAAAAAAAAAATGGAACCCCTCTTACAACTGCGACTGTCAGTTCTTCATGTACCTGAACCTGTATGTCTTTGATAAGGTTTTTGTATTTTGCAAGCATAATAGCAATGAGGAAAAGTTTTAAAATACGTATTCCTATTTGCTAGTTTTTCTAGAGCTTTTATCAACGGCATTTTTAAATTCGTATTAAAATCCCTATAAATCTATATTGTTTATTTTATTAAAAGAACTCATTTTTTAAGTTTTGAGTTTCTTCCAAAAACCAAAATGAATATAATACAAGGACAATTTATATTATTTATTAAAATGAACAAAATAGTACAAGAAGGAATAAAATAATGAATCCATAAAGTAATATACACATTTACGTAAATACACATATATAGACGAAGTGCTCCCTATAGCCAACATTTTGTTTTAATTGTCCAACGGCTCCAAGTCATGTACTGGTAGAGTGGCTACGCACTGCTGGATGAGACTACTTACAGAGCCAATTAATTCACGGTAGAAGATAATTAAGCTAACTTTATCGTTTTCTACCAGGCGCAATTCAGAAATAAGGAATTCTAATAGAACTAAAAATTCTATAGAAATATTGAAAATTCACGTATATTTTATCAAAAGTTTAGCACTTTTGATCGCAAGTTTAAAGAAATATCACTAGGCTATAACAACTTTCTATGCTTTGATGAAACCTTTCATGTCCAGATGTATCTGATACCAAAAAGCCTAGCTATTCTGAAGATGCATGATGCATTGTGACTGTAAGTGGTCTCACCAAGTAGCGCATAGCCACTTTACTATACCTAGACATAATTTTTCTAACTAGCTGGAGCCGTATAGCATAGGAAAGCGGACTTTAAAAACTCTGTATATATACACTTAAAAAAAACTGCTAATAAAAACGCAAACATTCATATGCATTGTATGTAGCATATGTAAATCAATTCATATGCGCATCAAAATTTCCCCCTCAAAAGTTTTTACAAAACAATTTATTTATTGCTAACTGAGTAGCCTTTCTTCGCCCAAGCACAGTTGCTGTCTTTTTTTACTCATTAAATCTCATAAGTGACCTCGAACAAACAAAATTTCGCTGAACTTTGAGTCCCTAAAAGGAAAAACCTAAAACATGACAAGTGGGCACGCGCAGGAGCAGGATGTAGTAAGAAAGGAAAATCGACACTGGTCACCTTTTTGTAAGGGGTTGGACTTTTTTAGGAGGCAAGATAGTGAAATTTTAGATAAATCAGGATATTATATTGGCTTTAATTTAGGCTAAAATAATGTTTCTCGAAAATAGGTTCATGAGTCGATTTATATACCAAAATTTGCAAATTAATATGTTTGAAAATAAAATTATGACTTAGATCAGCAGTTCCAAAAAAATGTGCAACAATTTCTCCCAACAAAGGATAATTTATGATGACGCCCGCCCCGCTACCCCTCAGATTCCTATGCATTTTAAAAGATTTTTAACAAGGAATATTTAATCCCATTAATCCTACTAAATTTTAGTCCAACAAAATATTTTTATTTGTAATGTCTGAATAAACATTTTAGGAGAAAAAATGTTTGGAGTAAAAATAAGAATAAATGAAATGAGTTTTTAAACATGCATTATCACCTGCTCGTTGCCATTCTCTCTCACCTCCCCGTCTTTCCTGCAGTTTTGCGCGCACTACCGGTTAGCAGTCTTACGCTGATATTCACCGTCTACCCGGGGCCATCGTTAAGCAACGGCCCTGCGTATGAGTTGCCATCGCTAAAAATGAGTTTATCATTGAGGCCTGTTTTCCCCAGTCACAGTATTCTATTTTATTATTCTAAGTATTCTAAATGTTATATTATTTTATTATTTTAAAACAATTTTTTTATACTTTTGTCGTACTAAAGAACTTTAGATGTAGGTAATCGTTTTGTGAACCTTGCGCCATTTTCTTTCATGAAAATTTATCCTAAAATTCGAGCATTTTGCTCTGAATGTAAAGGTAAGTGAACGCTTATAATGTATTTAGAAATTCTAAAAATATGTATGTAAATCATGTTTAGTGAATAATTACTCATGTGTTATTTATAAATAAATTATTTTAATCAGAAATCGTATTGCTTGAGTAGTTTTTATTCTTGTAAATAAGCATGACGTTGTGATACTATTTAGACAATTTAATTTTGCCAGTTGAAAATGTTATTTATCAGTTATATATGCCTTGATTATGTGATTAAGACTTACATCTGGTACAGTGCAGAAATACAGTAAATTATAAATTATTGATTTTTGCCCGTTTATACAGAAACTTCAAATGTAGTTAATATTTTGTACACCCTTCAAAAAAAGTATCCGAGCAAGAGAGAAATTTCCTACGTTGGTTTCGTATATTAAAAATTATTTATCATAGAATATGAATTAGGCTATGTATAAATATGACTTTCCATATTTATATAAAATTGTGCGTTTTTTAAAAACTCAATTATTATTCGCAAATCTAAAATAGGAAATTTCTCTCTTGCTTGAATACTTTTTTTGGAGGGTGTACAAGTGTTCATTATGCTTGCTCAATTTCTAAGTTCGATTGAGAAAGCGACAAAAGAATATATCATGTAGTATGAATAATATATACTACATGAAATGTCTTTATTAAAGAATAATTAATTCAGGGATCGCGCTATAGAGCGTATTTTATCAATTTTCTCCAATATACAGGATATCCCGAAAACACTGAAATGCGCTGTAATACATCATTTGTTAAAGATTAATCTTGAATTGTTTAAAATAACGTAGGAAATACGACTACGTTCATGAAATATTCATTATAAAAATGTCTTTCTCATTTGTGTATTTAGTTATTTTAAAGTATATTAAATATCCACTTGTGAAACTAAAATAAGCAATCGTGAATCATGAGAGTAAGCGCTACTTTGTTTTTCCTTCAAATTATATGCATCTATTTTCTTTATGTACACCCTCCAAAAAAGTATTCGAGCAAGAGAGAAATTTCCTATTTTAGATTTGCGAATAATAATTGAGTTTTTAAAAAACGCACAACTTTATATAAATATGGAAAGTCATATTTATACATAGCCTAATTCATATTCTATGATAAATAATTTTTAATATACGAAACCAACGTAGGAAATTTCTCTCTTGCTCGAATACTTTTTTTGGAGGGTGTACACGCTACAAACACAATGACAACAAACGTTTTCCGAGATCGAATTTCATTGTTTCTCTGAGTAGATAGCGCTTTTAGTTTGTTTCTTTTCCTTATTTCTTCAGTTTTTTCTGAAAGAAATAAACTAAACGGAAACTTTCAGGAAAAAAAAGTACAAATCTTTAAATTTGGGACAAAGTATTTTTGGGGACAAAATGAAAAAAAAGATCTACATTTGGGGACTGTCCTCGAATTTCGAGGACGTATGGTCACCTTAGTTTTCAGGCAAGGAATCCCATTGCCGATGTAGGTCCTTTCCAATCTAAGTCCATGATCCATCCCCAACCTCAACTGAAGCTGGACTATTTTGATAGCATGGCATTTGTCCTCCTTGGGCGCGTTCGAGAATTCATCGGTTGTGCACCGGTAACACCGGTGCACGACCAGAGCGTTCGAAAAGGCGGAGCGTTGGGCGGAGCTCTGGAATTAACCGCGTTCGAAAACGTTTCGGTCATGTAGCGGTTGTCTGCTCAGCGTGACCAGAGCGCAACCAGAATGACCCTGCTAGCGAGGTGGGTGTTTATTTCTGTTTTCTTGTCTTGGAATTGGATGTGGTGAGGATGACCGAAACCGGTTGACAACCGTGACGTCACTTAACCAAAGAATGGCTGCAACCGGTAGCACCGGTGCATAACCAACTGGTGAATTCTCGAACGGGCCCCTTATCTGTAATTCCATGATCTCAATCATGAAGCGTCTGAATGCACCCTGAATTGTCTGAATGCACCAAGAAGTATTGCCATCTGTTGGCAAAAATGATAATTTGAATTTTGATTCGTTCTTTCCTGACGTTCGTCTTTGCTCCATGAGTATTTTATCATAATAGATGATTTTTATAATCTTCATTATCTCTTTCCAGATGAAAATAAACAAAATGCAAGCAGTTGTTTTTAGCATCTTACTTTTAGTGTGTCTCTGAATGTCATTGATTGACAGTGAATGCCAATTTCTAAAAACCTACGATAATCGATTTTATGGAAATTAACTTTTAACTCTGTTTTCTTCTTTGCTGGACTTGTGTTATAAGTTTATGTACATTTTTACCTTTCAATTAGATATTTATATCGAAAGTTTTCAGCAAATTTTTATTTATCTCAACCTGGTAATTTTACCAGTGTATGAAAAGAGATCGTCTACGCAAGTATATTTTTTACTCACGATGTCTTGAGAGAATTTTAAGACTGTCTTGCTTCATAACAATGTAAATTGTTTCAATCTGCTTTCCTCCTGGGAAACACTATTATGGCATTAAAGTCCATCTTAGTTAAACCTAAAGGAGTTAAATCAAGCAATAATCGTTTGCAATGTTCGATTTGTAAACAACGATTTTGGCTGGCGTGTAAATTTAATGATCACATGGCTTCTCATTTATTGTTGTTTTGTAATATTTGTAACCAATACTTTTACGATCAGAAACTTTTAGATGAACACTATCTGATCCACAAAGATGTAATAAACACTTACGACTGTGATAAGTGCTCAAAAAAGTTTTTGCATAAATACGAACTGAGCCACCATTTGAAAAGTCACAATCCTTCTGTTAATGAGCCTCCCTCTAAAAGAAGGAAAAAGAGTGTTCATTTTAACAATGTGTTGGAAATGAAAAGGATAGAGGAAGATTTTTCAGATTATGATAAAGAGGATGAGTCTTTTTACGACAAATTTTCAAGCAGAGCAATTAAAACCCGCAGTGGACGGGTTGTTAAAGTAAAAAAACTGTATGAAGATGAAACAGATGGAGAAGATGAAGATGACCATGGACAGTCTGAAGATCCTCATCGTGAAGTTCCACTAGCGAATGAAAGTCGTGATGTTGATTTTGTGCCAAGAGATACTTGTAAAAAGACTTCTGCTACTTCTGAAAATAATAAGTCACTTGCATCTAATGTTGTTGAAAAATCAAATGAACAGAAAGGAACACAAAAAAGTGTTTCAGTAAATAATTTGGCTGCCAGGGGTGTTTCTAGAAATACTTCTGTTGTCTCTGAAAGTAATAAAACAGTTACAGCCGCAATTGTTAAAAAAACTAATGAATTGTTAGAAACACAAAATAGTGTTTCAGCTGATAATAATAATATTGCAAGAGATATTTCAGGAAAGACTTGTGTTGTTTCTGAAAATAATAAATCAGCTACAGCCACTATTGTTAAAAAAACAAGTGAACTGAAAGAAACACAAAAGAGTGTTTCAGCTGATAATAATAATATTGCAAGAGATATTTCAAGAAAGACTTGTGTTGTTTCTGAAAATAATAAGTCAGTTGCATCTTCTAGCACTAAGAAAGCAAGAGAATTAAAAGAAACACAAAATAGTGTTTCAGTTGATAGTAATAGCTCTTCTATTGCATCATCTGTATCAGTTAATGTAAATGACTCTATTAAGAAAAATAGTGACAAACAGTTGCGGGTTATCGTGGAAAAGCTTCCTAATCATATTTATCAAGAGTGTGTGCAGAAAGGTAATGTTTGTTCTTACAACATTTATGACAGTGCAGATTTTAAAAGCATATTTAGGGAAGGCCATTCAGCAAATAAAACTGTTGATGGCATAAAAAAAGTTCCTGGTAAAAATGCTCCAGGAGCAAGTATCATTGATAATAATAGACATTCGTCAACAGTCAAAGTTAAATCTGTTATTAGAAGTCAGTCAGTTTCTGCTCAAGATTCTGATAAAATAACTGCTAATGTTGTAGTTAATAACCCTACTGCAAGTGTTTCTAAAATAACTGGTCGGGTTAAACAATGCTCAAAGTCTGCTTATGCAAAAAAATCAACTTCTGCAAAGAGTGCGAATTCACGTTCATCAGTTGCAAGGGAAGTTTATTCAAACACTTTGCCTCGTTCTCCATCACATGTTAATAAGCAGTTTGTTTATGTCGGTTCAAATCCTGATATGAACAAGATAAAAAAAGTCTTAGCCGAAATCAGTCATCTTTCAAAAGATGACTCTACCAAAAGCACTTCTTTGGGTTGCCAGCACAGTGGAATGTCTCAAAATTTAAGCTCTTCAAATATTCAAAATTCTCCTTTGAAAAGTAAAACTCTACCAGCTCCAATTGCTGCAACAGCAATGAAATCTCAAAGTTTTGCTAGTACTGTTAAAGCAATCACTGATGATAAAACTGGTATCCTTGAAAAAAAGGTTGTAGACAATTTTCTTGTTATTAAAGTTACTCCTGAATATATGAAAAAAATGCAACAAACCCCCCTTGACATCCCAAAAGTACTTAGTTCAGAGTCTTGTGGACAAACCAAATCAGTATCTAACAGTAGATCAAATTCTTCTGTAAGCAAACTTGTAAAGGACAAAATATGTGATAATCAAACAACTTCTCCTAAAGGTAATACTTTGTCTAAAAATATTAATTCTATAAGTCCAACTAATAGCAATAAAACATTTAAGGAAACTAGAGTTACTCTTGCACAACTGGCTGCTGCATCTCCGAAAATAATTGATGAGATTAAGCAGACATCAATGAAGAAGGCACCTGCACCTTCTGTTAAAGAAGGTCAGTTTTCAATTGGAAATATGCAACCTCTGTGTGAGATAGAAGTAACCCAAAAATCTAAAATGTGTGACGCCCAATCAATTCCAGAAGCATTGATATTACATAGAAAGAATGATCAAAACTTTTGCCAAAATGTGCCTCAATTAACCTCTCCAGTTTCACCCAACAAGCCCACGCTTTCAAACACAAATTTTAAAGAATCTGCTTTAGCAAAAAGTGGCAAGTTGGATAAACATCCTAAAGGTGGGACACAAGGTAACAAATGCAGTTCCGTCAAAAATACTACAGTGACTGTGAATGGTGAAAATGTCAACAACCAAATTACATCTCATGATGTGCCTGACTCCACATGTGCTATGGATACTCGTTCAAATGTAAACTTAAAAGTATCTTCCTTTAATGCAAATCAGTTATATTCAAATATTAATAGCAGTGCTTTCGATCAAACTAATGAAAATGACAAAGATAAAACAATAGAAATTACTAGCAGTGCAGACGCCACTGCGATAGATTTGGATGTTAGTTCTGTAATACAAAATCTATCTAAGTTAGTATCCTTAAATGTTTCGGCTATGAATGCTGATTCAACAGAAAGTATGAAAGAAACATCTTTTCAAGAGAAGAACGATTGTGTTATTCTGGAAACACCAAAATCAGACACTGGAAATGATGTGGATACGACAGTTGATTCAACAGAAAGTATGAAAGAAACATCTTCACAAAAGAATGATGATTGCATCAATCTGGAAGCACCAAAATCAGACACTGGAAATATTTCTAATACAAACATTCGACTCAATAGAATTCTATATAGAACTTTATCAAAGAAAAATGATAATTCTACTTCGTTGCCAAGTGTACCTAAAGAAACATTTTCAAAACCTTCAGCTGTGTGTGCTCAGTCACCTAAAAGTGTGGGACAGACTTTGCCAGAAAATTATGATGATTGTGTAATTGTTCTAGAAAGTATAACGGAATCAGTTACTGCAAACATTTCTAAGGGAGCTAATCATTCAGATACATGTATGAAAGAAATTTCATCAAAGTATGTTGATAACCAAAGTTCCGTACACAATACATCTGATGTAGTTACTTCAAGCGCTTTAAGTAAAACTACTGAGTTGAATAAAATTATGAATCAGACTTCAAAGAACAATGATAGTCAAAGAGCAACAAATTCTGTCTCCGAATCAGTAACTGCAAGCATTTTGAAAAAATGTACTTCAATTGAAACTGACAAAGAAACAGTGTTGACAAAGGATGGTGTTAATCAAAAATCATCACACAATATCTCTAAGTTCACTGCAACTGTACCAGAGGCAGTTTCCAAAAACTGTGGTGAAATAACTTCTTCAGCAAAACACAATGGCCAGTCTTCAGTAAGTTTGACTTCATCGGATGCTTCAGATTCAATGAGCTGTTTGAAGAAAGTTAAACCTCTAGAAAAGGATTGCCAAATTCCCTTATCCCAATCATCTGATTTACCATCCACAAATGCTTCTAGTATTACCCTTCGGCCAAGAAGGGCAGAACTAGATTTTTCTATGAAGTACAAAGGCAAACACTCCATGCAGGTTGCCTCCGATTTTGCATCCATAAATTTTCCAGAAGAAGATACTGTGAAAAAACTTTTCTCTGCAGGAAAAGATAGTCAAATTTCATCGCAAGATGAAACCGAAGTGACAACTAGCACTGTCCTTTTGCATTCAAAAAAGCGAATACAATCTGCTTCTCCAACTGAATCACCAAAATTAAGAGCCAAACATAAAAACTTCACAAAAGAAAGTCCCAAAACAAAAGTTCGAAAACAATCCCATTTGGCTACCAGTACCAGTGCTTCATATGAAATAAAGCCAAGAAGGGCAAAACTAGATTTCTCTACAAAGTATAATGGCAAACAAATCTCCAGGCAGATTGCCTCCGATTTAGTATCCATAAATTGTCCGCAAAAAGCCAGTAGAAAAGAACTTTCCTCTGCAGGAAAAGGTAATGAAATTTCATCACAAGGTGAAACCAAAGTAACAACTGGCACTGTACTTTTGCGTTCAAAGAAGCAAATACAATTTGTTTTGCCAACAGAAAGTCTCAAAACAAAACAAGTTCCGAAACAGCCTCATTTGACTACCAGTACCAGTGCTTCGTGTGAAATAAAAAAAGATAAAATTGATAAGAATAAGAATAAATTGTCAGAAAGCAGCCGTGCTGTTGTCTCAGAGGTAGATAAAATATGCACTGTCAGTATAGGTCAGACGAACAGTGTGTGTGAAAAATTTTCCAGTGTTTCGCTGAAGGATAAAATGTGTGAAGTTGAGAAAAGCACAAAAGACGAAAGCAGTAGCAGCAGTACCGTTTCCCAAAGACTCGCCACAATCAAAAATATCCAAAATGAAATTGATGCAATTTCTGCACAAAATAAACACGAGAAGTCAAAGGTAGAAAAACTGCTAGAACTTTACAAGGCAAAAATGGAAGAAAAAGAACGTAGGAAGAGAGAAAAATATGATTTTAAGAAAAAAGTAAGAGAATTTTTGAGGAATTGAAATGTGTTTCTATAGTTTCCTTAAAAGACACGGAAAGGTAAAATAGTAAATTATTAAATTGTCAGAACTTGTAATAATGTATAAAATATGTTCAATATAATATGAAAAGTTTATGCAGACCTGATGTCAAAACATTATGGAGATCTGTCTTAAGAAATAGGTGAAGTTACATATTCCTTAAAATAAACAGAAATATCTGTACTGTCCATTACTCTTGTATTTAGGATTCTTCCCAGGCCTGTCTGGCTGGACTCAAGTGTCCAACAACAAGTTTTACTGACTGTCTTAATTCAATAGAATAACACATAGCAGCTTCACAATGCAACTTGGCTGACAAAAAATTTCTGGGAGATCACCGGTAATTCTTACAACACCATTGATCTGTTTTAACATCAGAATGTAACTGCTGATAGATAAATAATCAGAATTATTTTGAATACCATGTGTATGATGTATGCAAAAAGTTTTAACCTATAATTTTTTTCCCCCTAGCTATATTTCAGAGGATTTTTTACTATAATTAGCATTTTTATGTGGGGTCTATTGCAAAACATGGTATAGCTGCCAAATGGATGGACAATAATATGCTAAGCTGGTTACTAAGCAAAGTGAAAATTTTCTTTTTAAGTAGTATTAATTACTGACTTAATAGTAATAATATTAAGTAACAATAATAGTAGTTTTAATTACATTGGTGGAGTAATTTGTCATTATGTGCAAAACATAGCAAAAAATAAGAATTCCCAAGTTGGCAGCTGTATTATATTCTGCAATAGATCTTGTTATTGGTTATAACCAAACACAAAAAGCTGCTCTATTTGCTTCAGCACAGTCAAATTCATAATTAATGTTTAAATTTATTGCATGATGCATGTTTTTTACTCACTTTCATTGCAAGAGTGAAATTGTAAATTAACTGCAATCTTGGATTTTTGAATTCTTATTCTGATTGAAAATTTTAGCTGTTAAATATTCCTTGATTTTATGAATATTAGGGATAAAAAAAACACCAATTTTAATAGTTATTCTAGTGTAGAATTTCTTGAAAAATTAATACAATTATTGGCAACAATGGACAGACATATTGGGAACAGATAATTTCAAAATGGGGTTTACTAATTGCATGAAGAAAAATGAGGTTTTGTCATTGATACTATTGGTCTATCCCTAATAAATGTTTGTCCTATATTCCTTAAGACCAAGTTTGCATTACCATGTGAGTTAAAAATTTAAAATTTCCCTATTTTTTAATCTATGAAATACAACTAATGTGTGCTAGAAAGCAAACTTTATTCTTTTGAAGAATTAAATAATTCTTTTTAGGGATGCACTGAATACCATATTTTGCCGAATAACAAATACCAAATATTTGGTTGAACTTCTAACCGAATACCAAATACTTGGTTAAAATTTATTAAACTTTGTTCATCGATTAATTTAATTAGTTTCTTTTTAAACAGTATTTAATATTTCATATGGTGTTAAACTTCAGAAATTAAAGTACTGCAAAATTTAATATCCAAGTGTTTCTTTTATACATTATTAATCATCTTTGTAAATATTTGTGAAATTTTTTAAACCTGCATATTTCATTTAAAAATTACCAGTTAATTGACTTTAAACATTCACGAACATTTAATAATGAGGTTCTTTTTTTATAGTTACTGTTTCATATTTAAATGAGTTAGAAGTAGTAAGGTTAATGTAATGTGTCATAAAATTTAAGAAAATTGCAAGGCAACAATACTTAAATTCAACATCTGAGTGTTTTATCTTACATTAAAAGTACTTTGAATGTGATATTAGTAAGTAACGATTTGAATTAATTTTGTACTATGGTACTATACTATAACTTATTTCATAGTATAAAAAAAAATATATTTGTTTACCAATTGTAGAATATTAAAATTTGCTTTCTATTCGGTTGCCGAATATTAAAGTATTCGGCTGAACTGAATATTCAGTTTGTCTGCCGAATAGGCAGTATACCGAATACCAACCGAATATTCGGTGCATCCCTAATTCTTTTTACTACCAATAACATCTTTAGTGAAATTAAATTCTTGAGAAATAAAATTCAGACTGAAAAGCAAGTCTGTTCATAAAAGTTTAAATGTATTTTTTTTTCCTATAGAAGGTATTCGGTACAGCTTTAGTATGGTTCCTTTTGCGCACATTATTTTTGGCGCGATAAAGGATGCCATTATGGTAACCCCGCTGTTTGATGATCGGAAGTTAAGATATGGTAAACCTAAACTCGGCGGTTTGTTCCCCGAAAATGGCGATGCAATGTGCTTTATGGTTTTATTTTTAATGGCTTTATTTTAGATTAAACTTTATTATTTAATTATTTTTGAAATTTAAAATGGATACTCAGGTTCACACTGACTGTTTATATACAGTTTTGTATGAATAAACATTCTTTTGATAGTACGTTTCAGGTTAATATTTTCGTTCTCGATTGTTTATTTGTTAAGGGTAGAAGCAACAAATAATTACGTTAATATTTTATACAGTGAAATAATTTTAGATATTTTGATTTTATTATTTCCATATTGCAATAATTTAGCGATTTTAATCAAGGTATGTGATAAGCATTGTTTGTTTTTATTTGTTATGATTTCCTTTGTTTATTTGTTAAGGGTAGGAGCAACAAATAATTTCGTTATCAATATAATATTTGATATTTTGATTTTATTATTTCAATATTGCAATAATTTAGTGATTTTAATTAAGGTATGAGATAAGCATTGTTTGTTATGATTTAAACTAGGTCTTTATTTTTGGTTACATAATCTTTTGTCAGAATGCTAAATTATGTTTTAATTTTTTGTCTTTTTTATTTCTTATTTTTGTGAGGTATTGTCTTTTGAAAATTATTTATTTGCATTATTTAATTTAATCTATTAAAAAGGGAAGGGGGGGGGTTGAGGGGGGAGGCACAACCCCCCCTCACATAAAAAGAAAAGTAATTAAATTTTATTAAACCGAATCTATATGTACATGTAAGCTTGTTATCTGTTTAATTTTTTTTTCATACAAATATTTAAAAGCCATTAAAATAAATCATAGCAAAATTAACGGCGACGATCAATTATCTCGGAAACCAGCGCCATCCGATCCGCCATATTGTTTACAATTGGCATCGGCAAGGCAAACTTGGGTTGGCGACAAGATTTTGTCGCCAAATCAAAAGCTCGTCAAAAGGTGACCATACTAAAGCTGTTCCAGGTATTCTTACCTTCATTTCCTGCCTGATTTCACTTTTAGAACAATGACTTATGAACAGAGATTAGCAAAAATCAAAGGGGAGGGGTGGGGAGGGAATGTCTAGACAAAATTATGTTTAATTTGAAAGAGAAAGAAAAATGTAACCAAATTTTGATGTTTGGTCATTATTGTGGCTCTGCAATGAACATGAATGTATATTTCATAAGAATATTTAATTTTTTTTTAATCATAATGCATTATTAGCCATATTTTCAAAAATAAAATATGAACCATCACTTTAGGACTAACATTTTATAAGTTTTTACAACTTAAATAGTATCAGATCAGTTGCTTGGAGTATGTAGAAAAACTTGTGAAAAAGCATTTTGAAATTTTTGAGTATGTGATGTAGCAGGTTTGTTGCTTTAAACTCTCCATGAATTAAGTCTCAGTTCTTATACTTTCATAAATTATTTATCAACTCTAGGTTAAAAATTCAAAAATATTTTGGAGGCAAGCTTATGAGTTAGAAGTTAGTCACCAGACCTCAATATTCTTTTTTAAATACATTTTATTTTACTGTGCATATGATTAAAAAAAAAAATGAATAATAATAACCATATCCCCCTGAAAAATTTGGACCATTACAGGTACCTTAAATTGTTATATTTATTTTTTATGCGTACATTTTTCTCTCAAAACTTTTTAAAACATTATTTAAATCTGTGAAATGTTGTGTTTAATAGGACTTTGAGATTGGCTGCAAATTAAAGAAAACTGAATCTATGTTTTGTGTATGTTCAACCCTAATAAATATTAATTATGTTATTACTTATATAATTATATTGATTTAATTGAGTTCAAATGAAAATGTTAAATTGAGAAATTTTGGAATGTTTTTTAAATACATGAAATTGTACTTTTTCGTGCCTTATGTACCTACAGCATTTGTAAAAAGTGTAAATAAATTCAGTGTTTTTTCCCAAACGATCTGTCACTTATATTGTTCAAAAGTATCTAAAGCATTTATAAAAAGATTCAATAAATATTTATTTATTAATTAGACCAAAAAAATGTTGATTAAATTAATTACCTTTTTCAGTTTGAAGTATACTAATTAGAATTATGGATAATTTCCTTTTTCACTTTGCACCCTTACATTCTTAAATTAAAAAAAAAAAAAAGTTTAGACATTTAACAAAATGTTCAGGTAGTCTCTTCTGTTGTCATGGGATTACAGGGTGTCCCAAAAAGAGGTAACATGCTTTAATTCTTTATCTATTAGAGAGATAAGTAGGCAGTGTAAATTGAAAAAATGTACAAAATAAAATAAGAAAAAGACAAAAAAAAAAAAAAAAAAAAAAAAAAAAAAGAAAAGAAAATTCTCACTAATTTTTCAAAAAGTGGCTCCCAGGCAGATTAACTAGCCAGGTCCAATAATTGTAGACATAGCAGGCCTTAACTCAGTAGAACAACAGCTTATTTAAGTTAAGTTTAGAAAAATACTTTTCATGTACAGTAGAACCTGTCTAATGTGACCACCCTCGGGAAGAACAACACTGGTCACCTTACAAAGGGGGTAAAGTGAAATTGCACAAAAGTGGTCTCCATAAATAGGTGGTCACTTTAGCAGGTTCCACTGTATTTTAATCTATTTTTATTCTTCTCTCTCGGCACTAGAACCTGTTACAGACTAAGGTTCTTTCTTTAAGCTTTTTCCATTTTGTCCTATGTCAGGGTTGGAAAAAACCTGTATTTTTTAGAAAAAACCCAACCTACATGTTTTTTTTTTTTAAGTAAACCCACTTTAAAAAAAACAGCTATTTTGGGTTTTCTGAAAAACCTTTTTTAAAACTTTTTATTCTTACAAGGGGAGGCTCAGCCCCCAGACAAGGGGAGGCTGATGAAATGTTGATGGTTTATAGGGGACCCATATTAAAGTAAAATGCGAAAGAATTAGCCGCCAACTCTCGCTTATTTTCGAGAAAATTCCATTTAAACATTTGATACATTGTTATATACCAATTATTTGGCAAGTCATTTATGTTCTTGGTGGTGCCGTGGATCAAAAGGCCCCAGGTTTGAGTCAGATTAATTGCACTCCACTGTTTCATTTGTTTTTCTCCCTTAAAAGTTCACAAAACAGTTTGAAATATTTTGACTTATTTTGTAAAACAGTAGTTATAAAGTTGTTTGTTGTGTATATATTTGATAATCTAATAGTTTTAGGACATGAAGAATGATAAAAATGGATTCGCTTCTTTCATCATTTTGAATGGTGCAATTATTGTTTAAAGTTTTTCATTCAGCTAAAACATAGGTTCCCAACCTTTTAGGAACTGATGCCCCCTTTTCTAGTGAATATTTCAATACTGCCCCTCTCCCACTCCAGAGAAACAAGAGCGTACATAATGCATGGTGAAAACAAGAATTAAATTTAAAAAAAATTACTAATAGATAGAATATTGTAGGAATTGAAAAGCTACTGAATTTCTTCTTCATTTAAAAAAGAGGAATAAAAGTTTTAGCTTACCTGTTATAAGGACAGGCAGGGGTTTCAATGATACGAAGTAATAGATAATAAACTATTGCTTTCTAAATAAATAAATTGACAGTTTCAGAGAACAACGTATACTTAATTATATTAAAAAGAATTTTATTAAAATTTATTTTTATTAAAATATTATCAGCGTAATTTTTAAGTATTTTTTAGACTATATTTGATTTATCTTCCCACGCCCCTCCATGCCAATATCAACGCCCCCTAATTTTCTCTGGGTCTTTTACCACCCCCCTGAAAGCCTCAAACGCCCACAAGGGGGCATTATCGCCCACGTTGGGAACCTATGAGCTAAAACATGTTACACATATGTAATTACAATTAGAGATTCAATATTCAATATAAATGATATGTGAGATCTTTTTATATGCTTAAAACATTTATGATTTGATGTAGAATGCAAAATGTATTCAATTTTAAATTTATGAAACTTAGTAGATAACGAAAATAATAAAAATATCAGGATCTTTTACTCATGAATGGAGAAAACTATAGAGAATTTAATGAAAGAATAATCCTATGTTAATGTAACATGTTCAAAGTCCGGGAAACTTTCAACATGTCACCGAAATGCTTCATTCCTTGATCGAATTGTGAAACTATATGTAGGGAATGAGAAGTTTTTGCTTTTAATAGTTTCTTATAAAGGTCAAACAAATTTAGAAATTTATGACAAAATATCTTTATGATGATGAAAGTAATTCACCTTGTTCCCTAAAAGTAATACCACCTAAATGTACATCCCTTTGACACCCCTGTGATGTGTAATCTCACTGACAAAAGAAAAAAAAAAAATCAAAAGATACAAAATTTTCCATACCTTTATACAAAATAAACGAAAAATAGGAACCTTGAAAAGATTCAATACAAATTCATCAAGTCATGTATTTTCTGCTATAACCACCATTCTTTCCTGACAGCTAAAAAGATGCATGGTTTGCAACAAATTCTGACGAAAGACAGATATTTCTAAATGTAAATGAATTTTTTTCCCAACAAACAGAAATGAAAAGACCATGCAAATGCAAAATATTTCTTTTACATGTTGTAGCAGTTGTCCAAACAATTTGTTTTGCATGTTTTTAGGACAAATATCATACATGTTTTTCTCGAAAAAACCTGTTGGGTCCAACCCAACCAACTCCATGCCCTATGCTCGGCAATTGCCCTCCACCAGTTTACTCCAATCTGGTTGAGATCTTTTCTAGCGTCAACTACAGGGTTGTTATGATTTTGCCCAACCCGAAAAAACCCGGGTGGTTTTTTTTCAAAAAAGCCCACTTGAAAAAACCGGAGAAAAAACCCAACTGGGTTTTTTCAAAATTTCAACTTTAATTATGTAGATAATACATCGCTTAATATCAGTACACCACTTGTAAAGTTTATAAACAGCTCCGTACCTCCCCCCACACCACCACTACCTAAGGAAAAAAAAAATCAGACTTCACATAGGCATTAAAACTTTCTAGAGTAAATTTTTATGCCTATCTGTATTAAAATGAATAAAGATTTTTTAACCATAAAAAAATCGTGTTGTAACTAAGCACTAGTGTATCACTGTTAAAATTATGACTAATAGTCAATTTATCTAAGAGCAAACCATGATTGGGGTTGTTATTGTAATTGATTTATACATTTTTTCATGTATGATTAATAATTGTAATCAGTTATTACTATTAAATTAACCACTTTTTATTTATAATTGATTTTTGTAATCAATTAGTTTGCTTTAAGTTGTATTTAGTAATAAGCAAATTTTTTTCAAATATTCTGAAACCCCATCCCTTCTTCTGAAAAAACCCAGATAAAACCTGAAAAAACCCAATGGGTTGGTTTTTTTCTGAAAAAACCAGGGTTTTTAACAACCCTGGTCAACTAACAATTATCATTACTGCTTGTCTGTATTAAAGTGTTCATTGCTCGTCGCATGATTGTCAACAATGTAAGCCATATCTCCTATTTCAATTTTGTGAATGACTAATTGATTTTTCAATAAACACAATTTGAAAGAAATATATGAAATTTTTATTATTCATGACACGAATCATATATTATTGAAAATTATATTTTATATGGGAATTCGACATAAGACATTTAGTTTGTACTTAGGGCTTTTTGGAATGGCAGCAAACGTGTTAGCCTACAAAAATCTGCTGTATATTTCTAATGTACAGTCTGTCCCAACAGGGCCGGCCCTAACAGTTTTGCCGCCCCGGACAAAAATATAAAATGCCGCCCCCCCCCCCCAGTAAAAGTAACTATTAAAAGAAATAAATTGTTTACAGATTCTGTTTCCATGCCTAACAGCCCAGCTAAAAACCAAAAGAAAGAGAGAAAAATCAAGAGTTATTTTTCTGACTTTTAATTTCGCAAAATTCCCGACTTTTTCTCTTAAATCAATTTTTCAACTAATTCATGTTCGATAGCCAATGTAGTTAAATTATTTAACGTATCTGGAAGAGTTGTGGAACATAAGAAATTTTTAGTTAACTTTAATTTTGAGAAACTCTTCTCTGCACTTGCCACACTTATCGGCAAAGAAAGCGAAATTCTCGAAGCAATAGCAAGATGTGCGTGTAAAATCTAGAGTTGAAATTAGCTTTAAAATTTCAATTGGGATTTCCTTTTTGCCTAATAAGGCCGTAACTGACACTATTTCATTTACTAGATCAAGCGCGTTTATATTTTCCGATTCCCCATCGGTCAGTATTAACTCCAATTGTTTACACTATAAACAGTGTTAACACTGTTACACTGTGTTACAATGTTTAATAATACTCTTTAGGAGTGTCTTTTATCTCATTTATGCCGTGCAAAAATGTAAAATAATTACATTGGGTACTTATTAAATTAAATCTGCACTGTTAGGTATTAATCGCTTTGTTTACTGTAAAAAAATAAAACTATCTTAAATTTTAATTTAGGATCTTTCCCCAGATCATCTCGTGATTCGCAATCCAAATTAATAGGTTATGCGGCTGCTTAAACTCAGTGTTAACCAGAATACTATCTCGTCGGTCAGTTCTCTTGCATAACAGAACATTTCATTTAAAATCACATCCAATCGAAGATCCTTACAAAAAAATCTTTACAGTTTCTTAAGAGTTCTAGAACAGATGGTTGTCTTTTGACTGCAATAGCTTTCTTAATGGATTCATGGAATTGAAGATTTTATACCAAATAATAATAAATCATACTTATAACTGATCATACATACATATAAAATATTTCTAATTCGTTTAAAAGGTTTGAGATTTAAAACAGTTGTTTGAAAACTGTGTGTAAATGTATGTTCGCCCTTTGTTAAAAAATGGCTCAATGGAATAGAATGAAATTTGGAATTATATTGAATTGTAAGTTAATTGAAACAATGGATACCAAAATTGTTTTAAGTAATTCATACACTTTGAGATTTTGTAAAAATCGTTTAAAAAGTTTGTTCTGGCATCCATCAAAAACGGATTAAGAGAACAGAATGAAATTAGGTTATATGATGGCTAACAAAGCATCATCGAAATTTTTTTAAGATTTGAATAAATTGAAAGGGTGTGTAAAAGTTGCATTCTATTTTTTTTTCTTTTTTAGGGGGCGGGGAGAGAGGGGGGGGGGGGCGTCTGGAGGTAATACAAAAGTGGCTGTTCGACTTATACAAATTACGTCGATTTCTTTTTTTTTTTTTAATTTTGAGAAAATTGTGCAAAAATTTTCAGGCATAATATTTCTAAAGTTAAGCCATTAAAATTTCTAAAGTTAATAGAACAAAATTCAGTTACTGACGAGGAGATTGAGTTAATTACATTGTTTGAATTCTTCCTAATTAAATATATATTTATATATTATTTTGAGAAAATTTTGTGTGACCACTTCGTGAAACCAACTAGTGGTCAGACAAAAGGGAATGAAATGAAATTTTGTTAAAAAGTAGGCGGTTAGTAAATTAAAATTACAGGTTTTTAATTTTCTACAAATTTGAATTACTTTTGAGGTATGACGTAAACTTTGATAAAGTTCTCTGCGCATCAAGTAAAATCATCAAAATATAATTCAATCAGATGTTGCAGTGTTAAATATAGGCTACTTGCTATTACAAACCCTTTTCCAGGTATTCTCTTTTCAGTTTAATATTCATTACTAGCATCTTCTTTTGCACGTTTAAATGACTTTTTGATGTAGGAAGCTCATCCACTAAAAGAAAACGTTAATTTTGAATGTAAAATATTTTCTCTATCGACAGTTTGTCTCAGTAATTTGTTACTCTCTAACCTGTAATCTTTAAACAATACACAAGAGTTATAACTTTGCTTTCTATATTTCTGCCAGTATGCTAATTCCATTTTTTGTACTCTTACAATGCAAACGAAATTTCGCGCGGTTAGTAAAAACCCATCAATGACGGATGGATACATCAGTTAGTAAAGTTATATAGAATGATATTCTTCGGAATATTTTTTTATCTTTCGGAATTCCTTTGCTAATACAAAATGTATTTTTCAAATTCGAGACAAAATGCCGCCCCTAAAATTTGCCGCCCCGGACAGGGGTCCGGTTTGTCCGGCCCTAGGGCCGCCCCTGGTCCCAAAAGTTTAAACTCTGATAAAGTATAGGGTCAGGCAGGGGAAAGTGATGGGAAAAGCATGCATTTTGTTTAAAAGGTCCTAAAATCAAGCTGTTAAATTTATGTTAAGTTATTGACGTGTATTACATACATTGGATTTATATAGATTAAAATATATCATTATTTTTTAATTTTATCAAAATACTTTTCTATGGTATCATTTTCAGTTAGGCAAGTATTGATACCCCCATTTTCCCCCATGGTGGGTTGTACAAAAGTACCTGTATATTTTTAATAAAAATCATGCTAATGCTATGAATGAAAGAAAAGGCACTCAATTCAATGCATTCTTAACATACTTAAAAAAAAAAGGTGCACAGAAAAAGATTATTTCCCAAAATATTTAGTTAAAGAAATAATATCCACGATTATATCAAATTCAGGTTCACTCAGTATGTGGCACGTGTTGAAAGTGTTATTTGGCTCCACACAGGGATATAGGCAGGGGATCGCTGATGGGGCTGTAGCCACCCCCGAAATATGTAAACATTAGACATGAAAAAGATTACATAATTGTTGATAAATTTGAAAGTTCCGTTGAAAATTTTGAGATTCTGCTATGGACCTAAGGCAAATTTAATATTTTTTCTAAAGTATGTTTCTCTAACTGCAAAGATTTCAAATTCAATTTATGAATTTATTTTTTCTGTAGTTTATTTAATTGATTTTTATATGCCAACACTATCATTTGTTAACAGGCAGTATGTTTAGAGCAAAAACAAGAAGTTTTGACCACATTAATATTGTTGAAATATCCTAAAACTTCATTAGAAGTACTTGTTATGTTATTAAAATATATCTCCGCAAACAAAAAAAATTTTAAAAATCTAATTTTTTATGGTGAAAAAAGGTATTTTTGAAGTAAAACTTCTTTAGGCGCAACTAGGGAGTAACTCAGATTTATTTTCTGACGGAAGTAACGCTCAGTAAAGGAAATGATGTATCTTTTCCCCCCTTGCTTCTTCATTCCGCCATGACTGCAAAAACATTGCAATGTCAAGGACAAAAAGCCTGATAATTTCTACACCGTTTGTACGATCCCCCTTGAAAATTTCCATAATCATGTATAAAAATATAGAAAACAATCTGCGCTACTTTAAAAATCTGAAAATCCACCCGTTCCCTCATTTTTAAGCGATTTTTCGCTATTTTCAGCAACATTTCATATCCGAGAGTCAAAAAAGTTAATCATTTGCATGACAAAATTACCTATTGCAAGTGATTTTTACATCATATTGACGTCACACTTAACCAGCTTTTTCCAGATTTATAAGTTTAATTATTTGCGGAACAGCTCTCAGGCGTTCGTTCCTGAGAACGTCGACTGTGCTCCCTGCACGTCGACATTACTCCCTACCTGTTTTGAAGCAGGATCTTGTCTGATGACCCTGTTCAGTGGATAAGTTAAACGGCTCTTGTCAGACCACTGTGTGAAGTCTCGCTAGCAGGCGGCGGTCCTGCTGACTGTCTCTCACTGATGTTACAGGCGGCGACCCAACCCGTCACCTCCGATAAACAAGGCCTACGCACCGAATACAGAATGTGGCACTATGGTGCATTCCGTTGCTTTACTCACATGTTTTCAATGGCATTAATACAATATTTAATGGAATTATGAGTAAAAACTTGACATGATTGGTTGCCATGATACATAAATATTGTTTGTCTGTACTTAAAATAATATGTAATCTTTTAATATTGCTCATGTGTTTTTGAGTTATTTATAATAATGAGCCAAATGTAAATTTTTAAACAGAATAATACTTCGAGCAAAAACAGAACATTGCCATAGAAAAACGCAATAATAGACCTTACGTGCATTCGATACCAACCGACAGAAGAAAACACCAGTTTAGGAACACAGTTAAAGAAAAATACCACAACAAAGACATTCTCTCGATTCAAACCCTACGGGAAAACATTTTAAGAAAACAGTGAAAGAATAATAGTTCAACACGGACACTTCCTGGATGCTAACCCGATATCCAGACGGAACAACGGTTTAAGAACACGGGTATGTAACACCACAAAGAAACAAACACTGGCTGCAAAGGTATTTTTGATCAAAATAAAATAATAACAAATGGACACTCCGTGGATTCTAACCCAACCTCAAGATGGAGCAACGGTTTAACACGGGGATGGAACACCACAAAGAAACGGACCCTGGCTGCAATCATTCCCAAACAATAGATAGAACCTGCAGTTTAAAAACACGGATACAGAATAATAATTCGAAACCTACCAGCAGACAAAATCAACGGTTAAGAACACTGTGATAGAAAAACACAAAAAAAGGTACACTATCTGCATTCGAACCCAACAAACAGAGGAAAACATCAGTTAAAGAACACAGTTAAAGTATAATACTAGACTATGGACATTCCCCCCATTCATACACAACCTCCAGATGAAACAATGGTATAAGAAAACAGTTAAAGAATAATACTACAACATGGACACTTCCTGGATTCTAAGTAATTATCATGAATTACCGATGATTCTTACTGGAGATTTTAATGTTAATTTTCGCTCTCAAGAATCTCTGCTGTTTGTTGATTTTTTAAAAGAAAAAATTGATCTAACTATGAATACGTCTCGACTTCAATCAACAATGCGTTTCGGCACAACGATAGATGCTGTATTTTCAAGAAAATTAGCAAAGTTAGAGAGTAAAATTTACGTTTCATATTATAGTTACCACAAACCTATAATTTCATATCTAAAAAATTATGATGACATTCAAGTACCTATTTCCAATGAATAATATGAATATAACATTTATATAATCTATGTAAAGTACATGGATAATAAATATAATTAAATTGTAATATGATATTAATTTTAAGTTAAAGTTTAATCATTTCAGTGATATGTGTCGTAAACGTCAAAGAAGTTTTACTTCAATTGCGGGTAAAGATTACACGCACACACTTTTTTTTTTTTTAATATACCCTCATTTTCCCCACCTGATGCTATGTTTTAACAAAATGGAAAAGAATATAAATACCAATTACAAATATGTTTATGCATACTATATGTGTCTTGGATAAAGGAAATACAGTCGAATCATGTTATAGCGAATCTGGTATATAATGAACAAAAATTTTAGTCCTCTTGTTTTGTATTATATTTCTTGTTTGTTCGGATAAAGTGAACCACTGGCTATGGCAAACAAAACTTTTGGCATCTTAAAGTTCGTTATAGCGAAGTTCGACTGTATTTGGAAATATTAAATGACCCAAAAGTTTATAGAATATAAGACATTTTACTAAAACAAACTCAGTAGTGTTACTAGTTCACAGTACACTACTAGTGACACAGTACACATTTTTCCATGGAGTTAATTAAGGTTTGTATTGCCTCTGCATTCAAGTTGTATCATGTAATTTCAATAGGTGTCTTCAAATCATTCACCAAATAAAACTGCACTCTTCCAACTTGTAATACCTGACACAGTCTCAATTGGGTTTAGATCTGGATTTATCAGTGGGCATTCAAGAACATTTGTTATTGAAGATTATGTCAATTTTAAGTGCGTTAAAATTATGATTAAGTTATAAAACTAAAAAAAAACTCTTTTTATATAAATATGCCGTATTGGCCCAAATATAACGTGGTACTTTTTGACTGATCATTTTTTCGATTAAAAACCTGAATCGCACTAAATTTGTGGCCTAAATATAGGATTTTTCTAATTATCTTGATCGCATTATATTGGGATCAATATGGTAATTGTAGTATTGTAGTAAGACATTTTATTAATATAGCCATAAAAATTAGCTTTTTAGGAAAGAAACATCAATTACAAATTTTTAATAAAGTGATCAGTATTTTTCCATAAAAAACTATGACTTTATTTTCATAACAGTAAATAGTTTACATAAGTTTGTTATATGTCAGAGACATTCCATTAATTTTCGTTCATCTTTCAACACAGATGCAATCCAGAACCTCTACCTGCTGCTCCTGTGCAAAATAATATCAAGTATTAACATGAACATTCAACAAGAAACTGGTGTTAAAAATTAAAATTTATTAAAAACTTTGAGAAAAAACACACATAAAAGACACTCAATCTTTTTTATGTATTATTTTACAAAGTTTTTAATTAAATTTAAAATTTAGTATTATACATCATATAATAAAATATTTAGTATGAAGATTAAAAATGCATCTGAATTTTTATCATATTATCTAGTTAGATATTTATTTGTAAAGATTGAGTAATTTTGAAGGAACTATAATAGAGAAATCTCAGTGTTTTTTTTAACTTGATGGCATGTGTAAATCTAACAGAAAGATAAAAAAAGTTTCTACAGATAGTTTCCACTAGTGGCTGAGTGCATAGCGCTCTGAACTGGGATATGGAAAGTGCCTGGATCAAAAACCTGGTTGCATCTGCCGACCTAACCGCTCGGAGTTTTGCATGGTGTTCCAGAGTTTCAAAAACTTAACGCAAGAACGGGTTATGACCCCTTAGAAAAACCCTCCATGCAGGACACCCCCCTCCCCCCCCATTTTTAATTTCAAAAGTTAAAATAAGGTTATAGAATATAATTTTTAATTAAACTGTTTTTAAACAGACTGATGAATAAGTATACTTTATCATTTTTACTGCTACTACCATGTTACTGATTAGGCACAACAGGAACCATACTAAAATGTTGAGCTTCACATTAGAATTAATGAAATAAAAATTTATGTGGCTAGTAAAAAATAAAAATTTAAGTGTGCAATTAGAGTGGCCAATAGGAGGGGATGATGAATCGCCCTGCCTAAGAGCAACTGTTGATATAAATTGGTTTATATTCATTATTAGCAAAATGAAAAATTGATTAATTATTGCTGTAAAGAAGTATCATAGTAAGAAACAATTGAAACTACTCATTGAGTAACTGAGTAATCCTGAAGGAAAAAAAAAAAAGCATTTTCAGTTGAATTGATATTTATTTAAATATTACAATTTTTTTAAATGTTAATATCTAAAAGTACAATACACATAGTTTGCTACTGCTAAGAGTTATTTAATAATTACACACCAAAATATTAGTTAATCAAGAAGGAAAAACATTATAAGTTCCTTATGCAAAAATATTTATTGTTTGATTTTGATTAATAGCAATGTAAATACAGTTTTTTTTTCACTGCCAGAAGTTCGACATATTTATGGCAATAAGCAAAAGTGACAGCTTAAAGGCATTGCCTATAAACTATATATGATTTGTTTTCATCCTAAACTGGTGAGTACTGAGGGGGCAGTCTAACGAGGGTCAAAAATAAATTAAATATTTGTTATTGTACAAATTCGGTATGGAAATTTTTAGTTTTTATGAGAGTTAAAAAAAAAAAACTTTCCAGGAACTATCTTTCTTCTGCCTTATTACTGAAATGTTAAACCTTTTTAACAAAACGATAAAAATGGTGTATTTTTTTTTTGAAAAATTTTTCATTTTCTACTTTTTATTATTAAAATTTATATATTATCATTCAATATAAATTCAATTAGAATATCAAAAATTCAATGCTTTTGACATTAAATATGTTGACACATTCTTACTTTTCAAGCTTCCAAAGTAGGCAGAATATGTAGCTTCACCAGTAACATCTCCAAGAACTGCTGGATTCCTTCTAACCGTATGCACATGAAAACGAGATCCATCTTCTTTTGGAAACCCACTCACTTCAACTTCAACAATATGGTAATTTATTAAGCTGAGAGATAAGAAAATAATAATATGAAAATT
The DNA here is from genome assembly GCA_038373885.1 of Cheiracanthium punctorium. Taxonomy (NCBI): domain Eukaryota; kingdom Metazoa; phylum Arthropoda; class Arachnida; order Araneae; family Cheiracanthiidae; genus Cheiracanthium; species Cheiracanthium punctorium. Next base: position 516,990 of record JAWZYV010020100.1, on the reverse strand, counting down.
TTATCATGTTACGCGAAGGACTAAAATGAATACTATGTCCTATCAGGGATGGAAAGTTAAAAGTAAGATGGAAGTTTTAGTATGAATTTCGTTTTCAAACCAGAAATTTAACTAAACTTATGAAAGATAATTCTATTTTTAATGGAATAATACACTTGAAAATTATATTTCCAGCATGCATAAATTTTCCTCTTTAGGTAGTTAAGGCATCAAGATTTGTACTAAATCTGAGTTTTTAGGATGTCAAATGTAACCTCTTTTTTATCACTGGAGACACAAGAATCCTTGACAGTGTGCTGCTACAATTCAAAATTTAAAAAATATATAAAACATCCATATTTTAAAACACTGATGTTGATACGCTGTGACTAGTACTTCTCCTTGGGATAATATATTGCTAATAGCATACTCTGTTCAAAATAAATATGAACCTTTCTTTAAAAATTTGCTGCGAGAAGAAAAAGCAAAAATCAGACAATTATAGTATGCATAAAACTTGTTAAAAAATATTTGTTGTTAAAAACTGATAATTTACGTTAATAAACTAATCCCCAATCTAGATGGTCACATCACTTATTTCGAGATTTTTGAGAAAACTCTGGAATAAAAAATGATTACATGATCATTACAGTCTCTGGATGGAATATTTTGATTCTGATTGAACTAAGCAAGCTCTAAGAAATGAACACTAAAAAATGTTTTAAAGTGTATAATTTACCATGTTTGCCTTACTTCAATATTTCGCTAAATATTAAGGCATTATGTGTTATTAATTTTCCATTGCCAAAATTGTTGTAGCCAAACTAGTTAGTGGCAGGCAAATTGGGAAACTAGTCAGGGAGTATAAAAATCCTTTTATGTATAGGCTAGTTTATTTGTTTTGTGTTATAGAAAAGCCTACATTAGGGCCAGCTGCATATGGGGGAGGGATGCCTTGGTAGAGGACTCTTTAAGGGGTTCTAATGCATATTCATGTTGCATTTGGAGAAAATTGACCCAAACTCCAGACTGCCTAAATTGACAACTGTGTGGTAGGTTTAAATGAGAGACCTGACCTTCAAACTTCAGCCATCTACCATGTTCAGTGTGTTATTCTCTCGACCATGGTAGAGCCTTTATTCATAAGTACTAAATAGTCAAGTCACTTCTTTTATTTTTTCTTCAATCCCTTGCTTCATATCTGTGCAAAATATAAGCTGATCACTAACATTTCAGACTTTTGGACAAGAATAACAAAATAAAAATATTTTCTGCTTTATAAAATAGATAGATGATATAATAATGTAACTGCTTATCATAAATTCTGCAATGTAGATAAAAAATTAGCAAAAATAAAGTGTTTTCAACAATCCTGAGATGAGTCCACAAAAGTGCGTAATACAGAACTTGATCAAAATATACATACAGCTCCTTTGATGCTTAATTTATTATGTCATTCAATATTATTATCTCACATACTCTGGTATGGTAATAAAATCTATAAGAATATTCTTATTTATTCTTTTTAATTTCTTAATTTTAAAAGTCTAAACAAATATCTGAGTTTCTGTACAATACTAAGTGATCAGGGAGGAATGATGCATTTAACTGAATAAAGTAATTAAAAAACTTTGTAAAAAACACACATAAGAAGTAAAAGGAAAGAGGATACGCGTTTCGTTCAAAAATTGTTTTGAACTTCTTCAGTCCAAGCCCTTCGACGTAAAGCACACAGGGAACTGTGTGCTTTACGTCGAAGGGCTTGGACTGAAGAAGTTCAAAACAATTTTTGAACGAAACGCATATCCTCTTTCCTTTTACTTCTTATGTGTGTTTTTTACAAAGTTTTTTAATTACTTTATCGTTTAACACCAGTATTTTGAGTGTTTTTTCAATTTAACTGAATACTTTGACCTACATTTTACCAAAGTCAACCAAAGATCACAAAAAGAAGAGAATTCAAATATTAAGCACTTTTCTTTCAAAAAATGGCTTTTAATGATTTTTTTTAATGATTTTTTCAGTTTTATGATAAATGTACTGTAAACAACACATTTATCATAAAAATAAAAATGCTTGTTTAAATTTTAAATTGCTTATCTGCTGTCACTATTTCATGTATGTGGATCATAGAAGTGAACTGTAACTAAATGTCAACAAGCAATAATGCAGTAAAGGAAATAAATCAAGAAATATTGTTATCTTACCTGGGATCAGATATCAAACAACCAATTACACCATCAAATCCCAAATTAGATGCTGCAATTGCAGCTGCAGCCATTGTATTAGTATTATGAGGAGCAAGGGGACAAATATCACGCACTGGACCTGTGAAAATTTGTACAAAGTTTGGGGCTCAGATATCTATTTATCTAATATATATATATATATACAGTAGGAATATGACACAGCATAAAATTCTTTTTCACAATAGATCTAAAAATGAAACTCGTTCAAGTAACAATAAAAACTATTCACTACAATTATTATTAATATACCTAATTTTTTTTTTTAGTAATTAAATATTAGTAATGGTTGGTTACATTGATCACAAGGTTCAGAGCAACCCGAAATGCAGTCCTGAAAAACTACCTTGGAGTTTCAAAGAGAATTAAAATATTGTAAATGAATTTAATCAAATACAAATACATTATTGACAAACTTATTTTAGAAAAATACCAATTAAATATTGAAGTTTACTTCAACGCACATTACAGAAAATAACGCACATTAGATATTGATAACGCACACGCTGCACTTCAACGCACATTAGATATTGATAATTATTACACCTCTCAAAACAGAATGATACACAAATCCTACGTTCTCTCATTAATCTGATAGATAATAAAGTCATTAAATGTTTGATAATTCGAACTTTTGATAGTGAGTAATGTTTTAAAAATGAATCATTTAACTTCTGGACCAAGATAATTAAAGTTCACGGGAGTCACCAGTTTTCAAGTCACTGCCAAAAAGTTAACTTCTTTATGACACAAAGAAGGAATAAATTGTTTTTACATGTAGGTTTCGTTTATAATTTTAGATTCATTAATTTTGTCATTGAAACAGCCACAATATGAAGAAAAATATTTTTGCTCGTTTTCAAGCTATGCCTTGAAGGGTCTAAATAAAAGATGCTTAAAAATGACGAGATTAAATGAAGGTTAAAGAATAATTGAAAAATGATAAACTAAATTCAATTTTCAAGTCTTAAAAAAAAGTTGCGACTTAAAGTATCCATATTTAATGAAATTGCTCTTCAGTGTTTTTGTTTTTATGATCATTGTTAACATGTTTTTCTGTGATGGATATGAACAAATTTTATCTATTTTAATTCTAAGCTCTGAGCACGGATGGCGTGGCACAGTAAGAAAGGTCTGAGTGCCATCGTTGAAAGTGGGCCATTTCGAACTAAAACTGAGAAAATCTTGATCTATAGCAGTGGTTCCCAAACTTTTTTGTCCTTCTCTTCAAAAAATCTTCAACTAGATTTTTTTTTTCGCGAACCACTACTATATAACGATAACCAATATAGACTGTATAAAATAGTATAGTTTATATATAAAATACTAAAGTTTAATATTTCCCACCCTTTTTGACCCACCGTAATTGCTCCCGTGACCCAATTAAAGACGTCTTCGATTATGACAACAGGGGCACCGGGCATTGGTGGATTTGGGGGCCCCCATCTATGAAATTTGTTATAATTTTCATAAAATTTTGATATAAAAAAGACTATTTCAGAAAAAACATTTAAAATTGGGGGCCTTGGACAAAGTCACGATTTGCCCATATAATAATAATAATAAGGCCCTGCGCTTCACGACCAAAACCACATCATATTGAAATGCTTCAACCTTTCAAAATCATTAAAAAGAGGTTTCCAAATGGAAGAAAATGTGCCTCATTCTATTTTCAGTGCACTTTTAAAATGTGAATATTTTTATGAAAATTTAAAAATCACAGAATATAAAAACAATGTAAAATAACGGAAATTTGAAGTAAAATAAACGCAAGTGCATTACATATTTTATTCTCTAAATTCATGGATTGTCTTTACATTTGAACATTTCATTTATACATTGAAAAATAAGAAACCGTAAGTTTAACAAATTTATAATAAATACTAATTTATTTTTAATTGAAAGTCATAATTTAATACTTTTAAACATCGAATTAACTAAGCAGTTTGTAATATTTGCTGAAATAACTGCAACAATCTCTAATTTCTGTACAACGAAATTTTCTCTATAGCGAATTTTTTAACTGGAGCCGAGAGAGTTCGTTATAGGGAAATTCAATTGTGTATATACATATATATATATATATATATTTATATGAACGAACACTTTTTGGAGTCCACACAGTGAGAAAATAAACGTTTATAAAACTGAAGTAAAATTATAGCCTACTTCTTGCCATTTTTTTTTGCAATCCTTGCAGATAGCGTATGTAGTGTTGGGCACCAAATCAAAATAATTTAGAAGAATAGACGATTGTTCTGTTAAACTGACATCTAACGGTTATTCCTCTATAATTTCGACCACACTTGGTGATACGACATTCATTCAGCGGTGGTTAGAATTTAAAAAAAAAAAAAAAAAAAGAAGTTCGAAAACACTCGCGCAAACAAATGTGCCAATGAAACGACGCCTCTCATCTCATTACTAAAATGAAGATTCTAGAACGGTGTTGCGCTTGCATGGTTTTCTTCTGAAAAGCGAAGTATCGGTTGAAAAGTATCGGTGAAAATGGATGAAAGCAACAGAAACCGATACTTTCAGAATCGAAAGAACCGATACCGATACCTAAAAAATAGGAGGTATCGGCGCCGATATTATCGGTCGATCTCTAGTTATTACTTGAGCACACTTTTCATGATAATCTAGATTTGATTCTCCTTGGACACATACAATATAGTCTTTAAGAAATGAGTAAATACTGTTGTGCTTGGAACAATTCATACTCCATTGTTTGCCAAGATGCCTAATGAAAGTATTAGAATTTTCTTCCATTCAATATTCAAGTGTGCTGTCCAGGCAGTGTAGTGGTTAAAGAACCATTCTATCATGCCTTGGGTCTGGGTTCGATTCCTAACTTGAGTATTAATTTGTCTGTTCTTTCATAAGGGATATTGTTGGCCAGCAACGGGCAGACCCTATGATAGAATGGCCAGGCCATTGTAGCATCCTGATTGGCAACTACCTGCACATTAACAGTATACAGGATGTTTCACTAACAGACTGACAAACTTGTAGGAGGTGTAGGGGCACAGAGACGACTCAGAATCATATAGCAATGCAAGGCTGAAAATGTCGTAATTGTGAGGTATGGTGTGAGAAAGCTAAGAAAAAGAACAGAAAAACAACAAATTAATGAGACAGAAAACATTTATTGAAAGGTTGTAATAAAAAGTTTGCTTCTTTGCACAATAGCTTGCAACTAGGACTTTTTCAACAGTGTATTGTTTATGATTCTGAGTCATCTCTGTGCCCCCTTTATCTCCTGCAAGTTTGTCAGTCTGGTATAGTGAAAAAAACTATATATATATATATATATATATACTTCTTAGCTACTGCAGCTAGTACTACGTAAAACATAGGCTAGCTATACTAGTGTTATATTTATTTTATTATTTATTCATTTAATTATTACCATTTTTATTCTTTTTATTTATTCATTTAATTATTACTATTTATTTATTCCTTTCCTTTCCATACTTCCGAAGTATTATTAATATATCATTTTTTTTTTCCACACTCCATGGCATTACTTATCTATTGATTGCATTAAGCCTTCTCTGATGGCAACATGCACTAATACTGCCTCCATTACTGAGCTTTGATCTTCTTGTCGGTCCACTTCCTCAATGTTTATTTATAATAGCTACGGTCGCGCCCCCAAGTTACAAAAGGACCCTAATTTTGGTCAGGTAACTTGCAGAAACCTAGCTATTATTGTTTTTTTTTCGATTAAATTGAAATGTGTGTGCGGTGGCGCCTGATGATAGAGCACACCATTTCAATATTAATTCCATTTTCCATCTATTTGTGGTTACATGTGATTAGGCTTAAAAAGCCCACCAGTTCTAATTTGGCGCTTTATATCCCATTTATCCACTCTTTCATTGCCTTAAAAGGCTATATTTAAACACTTATCCGGTATAAGCTCGTTAATTGGCACCATGTGCTATCTACTTTTTTATTTTTTATATTTTTTTCACTTTATCAATGGATTATCTTGGGATTTCACTTTACATAAGTAAGCTATTATATATTATATATATATATATATATATATATATATATATATGCTTTTGCTATCTGAAAATTAAAAACTTTGCAGTTTAACCCTAGTATCAATGACCGGGCATCTTTTAGAGAGTGTCATCATAAGTTTAATTATTTCTAATAAAGCCTACACAAAATTGCTTTTAATCCTCATTGTTTACAAGAATCTCAACTAAGCATAATTTTAACCCTTTTTGAGAAAAATCATTGTTGGGTTTTCATGTGTGATACTTTCCTATATCATTACTGAATATGTAGGTACTAAGGTACCCAATGTCATCTCTCCTGTACATACAAATTGTAATTGATTATTATAACAAATGTAATCAAATATAATAATAATTATTACTATGAATTATTTAATTTTCATTTAATTATTTATTATTCCAGTCATGCAGTAAGTGTTTACTTGATTATAAAATTGGTAACAAGTAATGATACAAATAAGGAACCTAGATACAGTACCTGCTGCTTAATAAAATCATATTTGTTCCCAACTAAATTGATTTTAATAAGCAGCTGATTTTTATATGCGGCGAGCATTTTCTGAAGGGAGGGTGCTAAGCCCCAAACTTGAAAATAAATTATAAAATGACACGATTGATGGAATTAATGAAGAAGATTAATTAATTTTTCATTGATTAGTTAATTTTTCATTCAAAATTAGTAGCATAAACTTATAAACACATACTATTACTATATCTAAAAAGAATTTACTTACATTGTATTACATAATGGGTTTTCTAAAAAACTGATCAATAGTTGATTGTTTTTGATAGCATAATTAATCATTCAATATTTCTTTCTAAAGAGTAATACTGTGAGTACAATTCTGGTTCTCCACCCCGAGTCACCAGTACCCTTCTGAACATCTGAAGAGCTTTGCACCCATCAGCAGCAGTAGGTGGGGGATCGGGCACTTCTAATATTCGAATCTCTGTCTCAACACACTGGCTCACCCAATATTACCGATGATGATAACTGCTCCACGATCTCAGTGTCGGCAGAAATTAAAAGGTTTTCATCAACTCCCATCACTTTTCCTAGAATTTTTATTTTCCCAGGTTCATAGGTGGTTTCAATTTTTGAGTTTAGTAAGCGACGATGCTGATTTTATCAAGTGGTAGCTTTACTATACATTTATATTGATTTGATTCCTGTCATGGCTATATGATCAGATTAAGTGGCTTATTTTATTACCCAGTGATTTTACTAAGTGGCGGGTACTGTATTCAATGTGGATACTCGAGTACCCGGTGTCATTGAAAATACAGGGAGCATTTGGTCATTGATGGTACAATTAATAAACATCTCCCACTAAGGAATGTTCTCCATACCTAAAGAAACATTCGTCCGTTAAATAATTGCAAGAAATGCTTAGTTTTAATGTAATGAAAGTTAAATGCTACATATCTTACCTTCAAATAAAGTAACAGGTTTGTCTTTGACAAGCAGGTTTTTCTCTTTTAAATGGCCATCTAACTTTAAACTTAACGGATGCTTTTTCATAGTTACAGTCAATGACTAAAATGTATAAAATAATTTATTTGCAATGCAACACAGCCACAATATGTGTACAAAATACAGTCAAAAGCTGCTTATTATTTGCTTTCCACAGGGATGGTGAATATTGTGCCCCCCAAACTATTTTATTTTGATATTACAGTGAAAGCAGTATAAAATGATAAACCTGGCTATAATAATATTTTCCTTGATCCCAACAAAATTCCTATTATTTAATGTATATATTTCAAACCTGTCTAAAACAATATTCACTTTTTACATGCATATGTCTATAATAATAATAGCTCTTACAAAAAAAAAAAAAAAAATTGTAGCCCATACTATAACCCGATTTATGAATTCTGTCAAGGTGCTTAAAAAGTTGTCACTTTTCTATAAATCAAATAAATCAAATTTTAATGAACATAACAAAATACGCATTAAAAAAGGACATTATGTGAGCTACAAAATCATTTATAGCATACTTTTCCCATACAAGAACTAAAGTTAAATAAATTTCTTTTATTTTATGAAAAGCCTGGGGTGTAGCTAGGGTGGGGCAAGTGCTCTGGGCGCTGAACGGAGAAGGGGGTGCCATAAAGGAAATTACAACCTGTGAATGTGATGTTTTTTAAAGTTTATTTTTGGTTTTTATATATATTTTTATATGGTATCACATCCCTGGCTACGAAACTAGATGTTTATTTGACATCTTATGTTTTTTAAGTACTTGATCCCCATAACTGCTGCACTTACACTCAAAATTTACCAGATCACGAATCATGGGAAAAGAATAAAAGTAAAAGATAAAGCTCAATAATTGTCATCACTAATGTAATCATGTCTGAACAGTAAAACAAAAGACCAAAATAAAGACGTTAGAGACAGTGATATAAAACCATGTAGTCATGTATGTGAAGCTGAGAAAAAGCCAGAAGAAAATGCTGACAATGAAAACTTTTATTTGGATTTATAAAAGTATGATTATTGTTCTAATGAACATTTTATTAAGATTGCTTTTTCATAACTGTAATTGTTATTGCTCATCTGAAAATAGGGGAAGCGGGAGGGAGGGTACCGAACACATGTTTTGCCGCGGGTGACAAATATCATATCTACGCCCCTGTGAAAAGTACATGATATGCAATAAATGTTTAAAAACAGATTTTATTTATTATTCCATTCAATTTTAGTGAGGATGGTGTAGTTTTTGAAAAACTTTGTCTTGGACAATCTAGTAAAGTATGTGGCATTAACTATGTGAGTCTGCATGTCTTGACACTTACATTAACACGTTTTGAAAACCAAAATACATTAATGAAAAACAAAATTTACTTTTAGCTGTTTGGCATCAGCCAATTTTTTAATATCTTCACCACCCCAGAAGGCTCCACTGGGAACGTACAAACCATGACAAGAAGAAGCATTTTGTAGACTTTTGAATAAATTTTCATCACAGAGGGCTGTAGGCGAACCAATCTGAAATAGATATTTAATCTTTATTCACATGGTTAAATCTATCTTTAGATAAAAGAAAAGGAGTGCACTCACTCAAAAAAGTATTCAAGAGACAGATTTTTTTTTTTTTTCTGTTTTAGTTTTGCAATAGTCTTGAAGAACACACAACTTGGAAGAAATAAAAGTAGTTATTATCAATTTCATACAGAACTCACATTATGTATGAAACTGATAAAGGAATTTTGGGGGCTTACATTCTAATACATTTTTGAGAGGATGAGCAAACGAAAATTCATTGTGTAAAAATCTGCATATTATTAAGATGTATGGTAGATCACCTTAATAATACACTAACTGAATATGTACAGGCACAGGGCGTCCCAAACAAAATGACTTAGGCTTTTATTTTTTTAATATTGATCATAGGCATACATAATAAATTACAAAGTTACACAAAAAAGGCTGTTTTGAAAACCGAAATAAGATTGATAGTATGGAATTTTCTGGTATCGATTTTGGGAAAATTTTTGGAAAATTAGACCTAAAGAAATACAAAATTGAAATTTTTATATTGCCCCATACAAAAAAATTCCCAGCTAGTAAAATGCATGTCATATATTAATAAGGATACTTTCAATCTCATAAAAAGGCTCAGAAAAATGTTTAAACAAAGTTAGTGAGAGGCTATACAATAGTAATGATAGTCAAAAGTATTATGTATTTAATGCAATCATCATTTTCTTTTTAAATTTGTGTACATCCCCTTAAGTGTGACTATCCAATGTTATTTTTGAAATTTGAGAGTCATTGAAAAATGGTTTAAGTCAGCATATATATAAATATATTTTTACATACCAACACTTTTTAGGAAATGCTTAAACTTTGTATTACACCTAATTAATGCATGGGGGCCCATTTTACTAATTGGGAATTTTTTGTACAAGAACCCTATAAAAATTTAAATTATGTATTAATTTAGATTTGATCTCCAGAAAATTTTAATCAATACCATAAAATTCTGTACCCCACATAAATTCTGTACTATTATAAAATGCAATTTTGTGATTTATTATACATGTCTGTGCTTTTGGGACACCCTGCATATTTATACAGTATAGGTACATCACTGAAATTGCTCTTTGTGCATTACTACATTAAAATATTCATTTAGATATTTTAATATAATTAACTTTTTAAAAATTCAGTAAAAATACACGAAAGCAGTGTTACGAGACAAAAACATACAAGTTGTTTTTTTTATTAAATAAATTTTCCAAAATAATTAGATTTTCACCAAAGATATGAATAATTACATTTAATATAATCTATTTAAATAGTTTCATAAATGCTTCTCACCATATAATCACAATACTTCAAAATGATCTCTCCATAACGTTGAGTAATTGAAGGATGAGCCACTTCGACAACGATATCTGGATTTCTTGAATAAAAATCATTGATGTCATTCAAAATGAGATCTTCCTTTAAATCAGTTAATTTGGATTTCGATCTGTTCCATACAAATGCTAATTCAAGGCTATCACTTTCAAATATCTTCGAAGTAAGATATTTTCCTATAAAACAAGCGAAATGCACTGTAAATAAATAAATAAACAAGCAGACAGACAAAAAGCATTTCAAAGTAGTAGTAAAATTTGGATAGTTAATTTGCTGAAAAGGCAGGGGGGAAAAGAAAAAGCTTTGTTCATGCAAATCATATACCAAGTTGCAATTTCTGAAAACTTCAAAACGGAAACTTGATTTAAAAGATTGAAAAATGAATAAATAAACCATATATACAGCACCTAAATTTCCATAACCTATAATTCCGACTCTGCGTACCATGTTCTAGAAATAACGTAGAAAGTAGTTTTGAAAGCATATCGATGCAACATCTCATATCACTGTATCAAAAAAAAAAAAAAAAAAAAAAAAAAAAAAAACCACTCAAACGGAAAGTTGAGCAATTAAAGATCGAAGCCGATACATAGAAATGATCAAATTTACTGGCATAATACAAATATAAAGTAAAAACTTTCGGGATTTGTGATTTACAAATTATCAATGGTATAGATCAATTTTATAAAATATACAGCGATTTCGGCATAAATACTTTTATTTACCGATGAAAGTAACTGACGAAATAGTTTTTTTATCTTGTTCTTGCAACTTTACAAATTAACCACGATATTCATTATCCGGATATAAAAAGTAAATTATGGTGTCGCCATCTAGTGCGCTATAATAAAACGAATTTTTGTATGTTGTTTCAACCTCACAAGCAGCAATGCAAGGATGAATGGTTTTGAGGAAGGAGATGAGAAATTTCAACTCCCTCATAGCATATCGCTTTCAAGCAGTGGCGCAGAGAGGGAGGGAGAGCAGGGGAAAAATCCTCAGGGCCTCAGCTTGTGAAGGGGCCCCGCTTTTGCTGTTTGTATGTCCCTGTGTGTTGTCAATTTTGTAAAAAAAAAAAAAAGTCCAAATTCAGATTATGTCCCCGGATGTTTCAAATTAATTTTTGAATGAAATTACAAAAAGCCAGCTAGAGCATAAAGCACCAACTTGTCAAAAACGAGGAGTGTTTCTGATTGAGTCTTCTTTTGCAAGAGAAGTAGGCATTGAAGGTGTTATTCCTCGGTTTGCCATGATTAAAAGTAGAACAGATTTATTTAACAAGAAATAATTTTTTTTTTTTCTGAGCCCCATTTTTAAATAGTGGAAGAAAAGGTATAGCCAGAGGAGAGACTATGGGCCCACCCAACCTCCGAAATTTTGAAATTTCCACTTTTTTGGCCTACTGAAATTTTTTTGGCTGCCTTCTTGCATGGAAGTAAGAATAAAAATATTAATTTTCTCAATACTGAGGAAACATGTCATGTAAAAATGTTAACGTTTCAAATGCAGTTTCTCTATGGAGGTGACGAAACCTTCAAAACAAAATGTTGGTATTTTTTAGAGCATGGATGTTTATTAAAGTATAATGCTCTTTTAAATTAATAATTTTAATTCTATTAATTATTTTCAAATTACTATTAATTTAAAGTTTCTTTAAATGATTAATAATTTTAATAGGAATAAATGATTGATCCACTACGACATCAAACGGATTTCTGGATAGCAAGGGGACCCCCAAAGATTTTATCCCCGGGGTCCCGACTTGGCTCTCTGCGCCTCTGCTTTCAAGTAGTTCTTTTAGGCAATCATGCAACTTTCGAACAGTTTTTTTAAAGAATTCAATTGAGCTAGAGACTAGAAAGCAATTAGAATGCCTCTATACAAATTGTACTGTGAACTATTACAAGCAATGAACCTATAGGAGTTAGAAAGCACTCAAGGAAAAAAAAAAAAAAAAAAGAATTTCCTCAATTTTGAAGGCAATTTTCGAGATGAATTTTTTCTGAAAGTTGCGGGAGACATATAGGCTAACTATTAATAGTAGTTTGTAAGGTAGTTAGTGAAGAAGCATTATTAATTTTTTCAAACGTCTAGCATCATTAGTATGTTTTTAAAGCTGTTCAAAAGTCCAGTGATGCCATATTCGGGGGGGGGTGTCCTCCAGATTTAGGTGGACCTTTACCCATCAGGGGGGGGGGATTCCGAATCATAATTAATTGTAGATTCTCCGATTTCATTTTTTTAAGTGGGAAAAATGAAATTGGAGATTTTTAAAATTTTTATTTGCGGAACGTCAATAACCAATGTAATAATTACTGAATTTATAAAAATATCAATGAAGTATAGAATATTATCATGTTACGTAAAATTACTAGTGCGTACAATTTGTGAATTTCGAATTTTCCCTCCCTAAAATAACTCTCCAGCATGACTGTGACGCACAGATTTATCGATATATTGCTCTCCCTACTTCCCTTCCATCTTTCCCACCAACAACCGCCAATGAAAATTGGTCAAAAGTCGGTTACATGTTTAAACTTCAAAGTCATGTGATTAGAATTTCCTGTTGTAAACTTGTGATAAGAGCGTAGTATGTATGTAGGTATTATACACAGGGGCGTAGCCAAGGGGGGGGGGTTAGGGCGGGTCATAACCCCCCATGAGAATTTTTTTGCCATACAAAATGTATATTCTTCACTGCATTATCACACACACGTATACATATATATGAGTTGTAGTAGTCGTACCCCCCACCCCCATGAAAAATTTCTGGCTACGCCCCTGATTATACATATATAACTTTGTTACATTTTATTTAAAATAACTATCTACGCCTAGGCAAAATTGCAGTTAAAGATTTTATAGTATGACCATAGTATAAATATATGATGGTATAAATATATAATATATGACCAATATATGATGTTTTATGTTTTAATTAAAGTATTCAGTTTATTAAGCATATACAGGGCGTGCCACAATCCCCTCCCGGGTTTTGGAAGGCTCATAAAAATGTATATAGCAACAAAGTTGACTTTATAGGAGAAAGAAATGTTACAAGTTTTATTTCACAAAAGTCCAATATGTGAACCGTTCGTGACAGCGACGGATTAATGCTATTTTATCGGGAGGGAGGGGGTGGAAGTGGGGGAAGGGCAGCTAGTTTGTTCTCTAAGAAAGAAAAACACTTGCAATGTTTCTTTCTCTAGTAAAGTCTTCCTCCAAGAAAGAAACATTGCAATTTTTTTTTTCATAAATAACGGTCTTCCTCGTCGTTGGATTGGACGAGATTCTGCCGACGACAATCGCCTTCTTCAGTGGCCACCTCGCTCTCCGGACCTAATTCCAGGTGATTTTTTTTTTAATGGAGTTACATAAAAGATCGTCTGTTCGTGCAAAAGACGAAATTTATGCCAAAGGATCACAACTACATTTGTTTAAACAAGCGTTTGAGTGTGGGAAGAATTTGACTTTAGATTTCATAGCTGCCGCATCATGAAACAAGGACGGATTGTAGGGGGCTACCGCCCCAATTGAGAAATAAGAAATTAATGTTAAAGATCCTATTTTTCTTCCATAAAATGGATGTATATGTCAATCTTCCAACTAACCGTCCCCTCCGACAAACTAACTGCCCCCCCCCTACATATTGCTTTGTTATACAACGATTTTTTGGATATCTATCTGAAATTGCCCTATTTCGGTTACGATTTATCCATTCATTGGTTAATCTTTGATTACCTTAATTGGAAGAGGATTGGAGTCCTTAATTCGTAAGTTTGGCTATTTTACTAGTTATATATACACTGTGCAAAAATATTCACAAAACCTCAAAGAAAGACAAACATATATTGCCATATCCCCGTTTTCTGTAACAAGAATTTTGTTTTTCTTCACTCTATGAAGGCATTTAGTGAGGCCCATTTCTGAAAGCAATTTTTGTGCTTATACTGTTTTCTCTAAAAGTTGCATGACACATACTAAGCTCTATTGTTAGTATTAGTAAATAGTGCGTAATATGAGGCTATGAGTAACATTCATCAGATCAGACATCCGAGATAAGACGGCTGGTCTTCTGCGTGAGGTTTCTAACGTGTGACTATCCCGCTGCTGTCCAAAAAATATCTACTTGGGATGGCATGTGGATATGTATAGACAGTTGGACAGACAGCAGGCGTCCTAGAGACACTTTTTGATGATTTTGGGAATCTATTGGATATTTGAGTTTTCTATGGATGGCATATTCTATATGTCTCTGCAATGTATTGGAGTTATATGAGGAAGCAAACATTCTCAAACTTTTTCAGCCGTGGACCATTCTAAAATTGTAAATTCGGCTTACCAATCAAGAGAGAGAAAGAAAAAGGTCTCAGTTAAGTTTGACATTTTAGCTGATTACTGAAAGTCAAATAGGAACTGTAAACAGAAGATATCTTTAATTTTTCTCCAAAGCACTCAAGAAATGCTTGGCCCAGCACCAAGTGCTCCGCAGAATGTTATTCAGGAAAAGTATGCCATTTGCGAACATCAGGCCCTTAAATTTGACCTGTTCCATTGAGCGTAGATTGGGCCCATCTTGCAGGATACAGGAAACAAATTTTGCGGCAAAACAAAAACTAAGAACTTACATACAGATAAAACATTTCTTATAATGAATGTTTTAAAATAAATGCCATAACTGCAAATTAAAATTGTCGGCAAAAAAAATACTGTTTCAGGAGAAAATGGCTCAGAATTTCATACCATTCTGCGACAGATGCCTGCTCTAATGCCATTAGAACAGATCGGACCCTTGTCACAGCGTACAGGAAATAAATTTTGCATTAAAACAAGAATTAAAAATTTTATGTAAAAAGTTTTTTGTAATGAGTTTTCTAACGAGAATTTCGAAAACAAATGCCGACACTGCAAATTGAAATTCTCGCGGAAAACAATTAATGAAATAACTGCCTTTAGAGAAAATAGCTCAGAATTTCATCTTGCTGGAGAAACTAGGTGATGATCAGAGGCACTCGAAGTGGGTCATCGACAGAAAAATGTGACGTCAGAACATTCCTCAAGAGAAAATGAATCGGAATGCTTCGAAGCATTTACTTTACGGAATGACGTCTTTGTTCCAAGAATTCATTTGTACAATTCAATGCTTCTTTATTTACCACTTTTTTATTTACTTCGAAAAAAGGATTACGTTTTTTCCCGCCTGCTTTTTCTTTTTGGGAAGTTATTTCATAAAACTTCTACTTTCACCCAAGGTATTATAGAGCTACGGGTTTCGACAACAGGAAATACGCGGGCGTAACCAGGGTGGTTTCCACGAGCTTTTTATTTTTAATGATTACTCTTTGACTATTACTATTCCCGTTTAGAGTTTATTTTACTTTATTTTTATTTTTGTGAAATGTGATATGTTGTTGATCAATGAATGTTTAATTTCCTATTTTCTGCTTGTAATTAGAAAAGGGTAAATTTTTTAATTATTGTGGTTGTGATTTCTTTGCGGTTTTACCTCAAAATGACTCATTTAAAAGCATAGTGGTTTAGCACAATAAACTACGTTCAAAAGTTTAAGGTCGGTTCCCGTAAGAACACCGAAAGTGAAGCAATGCCTTGGGAGGGTGACAACGACAACTTCTCTTGCCTTGATTGTTGTGGGATAGTATCCGATTAAGGGAGCTGGTGCAAGCAAAATCTGTCGTGGCTCCTAAGTTCTGCAAGTTGACACAATATTTCTAAAAGTGCCAGTACAAATTCTGAACTCTTACTTATTTGAACTTGACTTATTTGAAATTGGTTCAAAATTAGGAGACTCCAAGCTAAAGTTGGTCTTTCTCCCACTGAGACTCAATAACATATGGAAGAGCGCTCTCTTTCGATCTTCGCCGTCCTATATGAAGGAACCAGGGAAGCTCCGCGATCTGCTAAGGGCATTAGCAACAAAAATAACAACATTCAAAAATAACAAACGCATTAATTTTAAAACACTGCAAATAGCATCTGTACTTATAATGAACTCTCATGGAACAAGTTTCACACTTCAACTATCTGGGATATGATCTCTATAACTACACTATCTACCAATAAGTAATTGGACACCTGTGATAAAAGAAACAAACACAATTTATATTTCATAATCAATAGTTTGTAGAGCCTCCACCTGTGGTAATCACAGCCTTAACCTCCGGGGATTGCTGTCCACAAATGTTTGGATGAATGGACAGTGGTATTTTCTCCCACTCGGCTTGGAGAAGACATTGTAAGTTCTTTCACCGATTTTGGACGGTTGCTATACCCCTTAATTCGGCGATCCAACTCGCCCCAGAAGTTTTCTATAGGATTTAGGTCTGAACTCTTTCGATAGGATTTAGGTCAGGCCAGTCCAGTCGGTTCACCCCATTGTCATCATACCACTCCATAATGGACCTCGCAACATGACAAATGGCATTCTTATCCTGGAAGAAACAATGATCAGACCGAAAAAAATTACCGTAGCGTAGGAAGCTCGTTGTTGTTTAGAATAGTGCAGAAGTCGGCATTGAGCTTACTATGAATTGCGATCAAGGGTCCCAGTCCACATACCACGAGAAACATCCCCAGACCATAATTCCACCTCCGCCAAACTTTACTGTAGGCACAATGCATTCTGGTAAAAGGCGTTCTCCAGGCATACATCAAACCCAGACTCTGGCATCCGATTGGCAGACATTGAACCTTGATTCATCACTCCAGAGAACTTGTTTCCACTCATCTATGGTTCAATTTCGATGTGTCTTGCATCTCCTGAACGGAGCAGAGGGGTTAGATTTTGTAATCAAAGGCTGATGGGTGGCAGCACAACCTTGGAAACCAAGCAAATGTGCTTCCTTGCGGATGGTACACGGAGGTATATTCTGTAAAGGGGAAGCTTCCGTGGTCGAAAGCCACAATTTTGGCATCTAAATTTGAAAGCCGATAGAGGGCGCCCTGTGATGTAGAGAGTCCGATTCCGAGGGTCCGGATTGGTCCGGATCGGCGCGAAAAACGAAACCAATAGAAAGCTTTCGCCGACACATCACTCAGGAAAAAGAAAAACATCAACATCCGTTGTTCTAATAAATTCCATTGCAGGAAAGATAAATAACTATCGAGTTTTTAAAAAATTATATGTTATAGTTGAGATTTTCAGCAATAAAATTTTACTATTTGAATTTTTTAAGGTCAAGAAGAAAAATTATTTAAAATGGATTGAAGCGCGCTTTGATAACATTGATTTTCCCTTCCCTACCGGACCTTCTTAGCGTAGAGCGCCATCTATTGGATGAGAAATTTATGTGCCGAAAATCTAGCATTAACTTCCCCTCCACAGAATATACCTCCGTGGGATGATATTTATCGAAGAAACACTCCCGGATGTTTGTTGGAACTCCCTGGAGTATGTGGGCTATCGGTTTGGTGCGATTTTTCCGAATTTTTTACTTCCTTGTACGTAGTATAAGGAAGTAATGTGATCCCGAAAAATTTTGGGGGCCAAATTTCGACAAAAAATCCGATTTTGACTACCTCTAAATTTAATTTAAATTTTTTTTTCGATGCATCCCATCGTAGGCTAGCATGCACGATCATATTAACGCGTCTGCAACTCATTTTGACCAGCGGAGAGTCTACTGTGGCCAGTTTTTCCATGCCGTCTGTACGTACGTACGTATGTATGTAACTCGCATATCTCAAAAACTATTGGTCGTAAAATGTTGAGATTTGATATTTAGGATTGTTCTATGATCTAGTTGTGCACCTCCCCTTTTGGTGGCAATCGAATGGATAGTTTATGTACAGGACCGCCCAAAAGATTCGAAATACATTACGCTCTATGGGCCGAAATTCATTAAACTCGCCTAACTCAAAAGCTATTAGGCGTAGAATGTCGAAACTTCATATTTTGGATATTTGTAACATCTAGTAGTTGACCTCCCCTTTTGGTTCGATTCGACTGGATAGTTTATCTACAGGACTGCCCAAAACATTCGAAATACATTACGCTCAATTGGCCGAAATTCATTAAACTCGCATATCTCAAAAACTGTTAGGCGTACAATGTTGAAACTTTATATTTAGGATTGTTGTAACATCTAGTTGTGCACCTCCCCTTTCGGTTCCATTCGACTGAATAGTTTATCTACAGGACCGCCCAAAAGATTCGAAATACATTACGCTCTAAGGGCCGAAATTCATCAAAGCGTTTTTTAGAGGTATTGGGCTATTTCAAACGACTCAGAAGTGATACATGCTGTAAAGAGTTAGAAAATGAATTTCTCCATTAAAAAAAGTGTCTTTATCCTTTATAGTTCTGCTACAGGAACACTCAAAAGATTTCCAATACATTACGGTCAATGGCAATTTTAGGGGCATTCATCCATTTCAAGCACAATACCGTCCTACCACATAAGTTAGGTGATGGTCCGACCACGGTCACGTGCCTCCCTCAAGAACTATGCCAAAAGTCGCCAAGCTTGGCGACTTTTGGTGTACGTGTGTGCATATTTAACTCTCAAATCTCAAAAACTATTATGAAATTTCATATATAAGATTGTTGAAACATCTAGTTGTGCATCTCGATTTTTGGTTCTAATTTACTGGAGAGTTTATTTACGGGACCACCGAAAAGAATTTCATTACTTTAATGTCTATGGACATCTTCAATATAATACAAATTTAGACAGTCATTGTTTGGTCCATGCCCAAAATCTCGCCGTCTTGGCGAGTTTTGCCGAAATATCGCCAAATTTGGCGATAGTCAGTCATTTGGTCCATGTCCAAAGTATCGCCATTTGTCATCGTTCTTGATGAGATTTGGCGAAATATCGCCAAATTTGGCGATAATCTGTCATTGTTTTTACATACATGAAATTAACATACATGAAATTTCATATATAAGAATGTTATTGCAATGAATGTGTTGTGCATCTCGATTTTTGGTTCCAATCTACCCAATTTACAGGACCACCGGAAAGAATTTCAGTACTTTAATGTCTATGGACATCTTCAATATAATACTACTGTAGACAGTCATTGTTTGGTACATGCCCAAAATCTCGCCGTCTGTCCTCGACCTTGGCGAGTTTTGGCGAAATAGTGCCAAATTTGGCAATTGTCAGTCATTTGGTCCATGCCCAAAGTATCGCCATTTGTCATCGTTCTTGGCGAGTTTTGGCGAAATATCGCCAAATTTGGCGATAATCTGTCATTGTTTGGTTCATGCTTAAAATCTCGCCAAATGTCGTCGATATTGACGATTTTCGCCGAAATATCGCCAAATTTGGCGCTAAAAATTATTTCGTATTTTGTATAACTCTAAAACTAACCCGTAGATTTTTTAACTTTTGTATTTAGAACTATTGTAATATCTAACTGTTTTCAATATCTTTTTTTGACAGCAATCGACTGAGAATTTATTTACAGGGTGAGCCAAATGACTTTGAATACATTGAGGTGTATGGATGCATTCAATTCATTGAAAGTCTGTGGTCAATGACTACTTTGGCTATCCCCAAAATCTCGCAGACTATCTCAAGTTTGTCGGCTTTTGGTGAAATATCGCCAAATAAAGTGTCAGAAGGAAATCTTTCAAATTGAACTCAGCTTGGCGATATCGAACTATTTGGCTGGAAATCGCTAAACCTTACTATTATTGATATTTTATCTCTTTCAAACAAATAAATTTAGAGGAAGTGCGTCGAAAATATTTTTGATCTAATGGACGTGCAAGGAAGTCATGTGTTGGACACATCAGATTTTTTGGATAGCACTCGTCGGTATCTATCTTAAGTTTTGTAGGTCTGCTGAGACGAAGCACATTCCTACAATCACCATTCATTTTCTACTTCTTAATCACAAAAGCCTCTTCTGATTTTGCAATGCTTAAATCACTAGATATGTCCCTTAAGGATCGGCTATTTCTATGATAAACAACAATTACGCCTTTCTCGAAGCCAGACAGCTCTGAATTTCGTGGCATCTTGCATGCGACTAATGTCAGTGCTGTTTTCTACACGATATTTAGTACAGAAGGCGTGACGTTGATCAGGACAGCTGATATTCTCATTAGCATGGGTTTCCAAATGCTTAATGGTAGATAGTGTGTGTATATAAATATAATGAACGACGTTGGAGTGGTAGGAGCGGTTTTCCGTAGTCGGGCACCGGGTGGGGCGATGATGAGCAGAGCAGGCGAGGCGTAATATCGTCGTAGGGTTCAGAAGGAAAGGCGGAGCGGCTCGGTAGGGTGCAGAGCTTTCCCCGGCCGCCCGCTGCTGCTGGAACTTGTAGTCGGGCCAACAAAGGTAGCCTTGCGGGTTTACATCCTTTTATTATCGAAGTTTGTTACAGATTATCCAGGCAAGAGAGGCCAAGCAATCTTTTTGTCTCTCAGATGCGTCAAGCTTTTTATCACTCTGTAGAGGTCTGGTCACGTGACCTTGCAACCTGCAATGATTGGGCGAACCCACATCAGCAAGGCATCCGGGCAGCAAGAGGTTTTGGTTCAAAAATGCAAATGCGACTAAAGAGCGGGGACTGACCACAAATTTAAAACGAAACTGCTAGGGACTGTGTATTAGTTGCGGTTTTCGAAAGCGAATTTCCTTTGTTATCAACTACGCAGTTTAGCAGTTTGGGATTTTAGCGGGCTTTTGATTTAGTATGTTATATATATATATATATATAACTAACAAGTAAAACACAAAACATACTATAAATAAGACATATCTCGGATAAAAATATAACAATATGTCTTATTTATAGTATGTTTTGTGTTTTACTTGTTAGTTATATTCTATTCTGTTTGTCATAGCTGCAATTGCGCGTTACAAATAGGATATCTTCTAAATAATTAATTATGGATGTTTGATTTGACTTTATATGCCATTTTTGCATTGCTAATAATTTTATATATATATATTAGAGATGAGACGGGCTCAGCCCGAGCCCGAAAGCCCGAGCCCGAGCCCGGGCCCGACTCGGGCTCGGGCTCTGTAATTCACGAGTGCGTTCGGGCTCGGGCTCGTGAAAAATTTCTTCTTTGTTGAACATACTCCTTGAAACAGATTTTAAAAAGTGATTCATGGGATAAATAGACGTACTTATTTCAAAAAATAGCGGCACGGGGGACTAGAAGGTGTGTGAAGCTCGAAAATTTATTGTATCCTCTTAATGAAGTAGTTAATTTTATTTGTCTTTAGCTGAAATTTCGGGCTCGGGCTCCAACTTTAATAATATTGCTCGGGCTCGGGCGGGCTCGGATTAAAAGTCTTCGGGCTCGGGCTTCAAAAAATGAGCCCGAACTCATCTCTAATATATATATATATCGATAGACAGATAGATTTATACACATATAAAATCCAACACATCTGCAGCACCTTGAGTAGAAACCCCAAGAAAAATACCCGAAAATAAACAAAGATCAAGTTCTACAAAGTCATGGTACCACCTGTCCTTCCCTATGGCGTGGAGACGTGACCTTGAAGAACAAGGATTTGAGTAGAATTCAAGTGACGGAAATGAGACATCTAAGATCAATAAAGAGTAATGGGATCCGAAACGAAGGCACCAGGAATGAACTGAAGATATTCAACTTATGTGATAGACTACACGAATACCGTACTAAATGGAAAGAACCTGTGCATCGCATGGGAGACACAAGATTCTCTAGCGCTGCCTTCAACTTCAACCCAGTTCAAACACTTTTAAACTTTGTTGAAAAACATTACTTAGCGTTTCGATGCAACACTGTTCGTACATCACTAGAGGGAGAAAGCAATTGCGAATCCATTTGCGTATATTCTGCCTCTACACAGGGCTCTTGCTAAGGGGTGCAGGTAGAGCAGGGACTATCCTCTCTAACAATGGGACATTCTGTTACACTTGGTAAAACTAGGAGCCTGGTTGGCAAACTTGGTAAAAAGTATACAAGACTACAATTCACTTTTATGTCTCATAGACTTCGCAACATTTAATTTAATCGAGAATATCATTAAGCTTTTATTTTTTATTTATTTCTTTTTTAAAACTATATATTTTCTAATTCTGACAGATTATAGAGTGACTTAGCAGCTTGCGGACTCCACCTTCTCTCCCCCCCCCCCCTTAAAAAGGTTTTAGCAAGTACCCAGCCTCTACTGCAACAATTCCTCTCATTGTATTTCCATTAAATTAAATCGAAAAAAAGATGTTAAAATCAGAAATCTATAATTTAATTAATTCAACAAGCTCAAAACTTACTGAGTAGGATATATTACTTTTTTAAAATAAAATGTCTCGTCCGATAATAAAAGACAAGAATTTTTCGTGGGAGTAAAATAGTTTAGCTCTGTAATATCTACACGAGCAGAAAATACATACCTCACACAGACTGAAAATGTTTCCGAAAAAAGAAAAATAACAAAAAAGGGGCATTTTGATCTCACGTCACAGAAAAAAATCGTGATGACAGAAAACGTGTTACAGTTCTTTCTCATCTTGGATATTTACTTTCATAAGACAATACAACAATGTGATCCGAGAAGTTTTTATTTTTCTTCGTAATTCTTTTATCCAATTTTGCTCTTTCTTTTGGCTATTGTCACGGGATAAATCTGACAATAAAATAAGCTTTTTTCAATACAATGCTAATGCCTTAACAGGAAACTGTTTTTTATGGATTTTCAACCTTCTTCCGCCTTTCCAAAAATCTTCCAAGTTGTTGTCTTTATAATATGGAGCTCGAATACTGGATTTTCCCAAATGAAGCAGCTAGGAATCAAGTTTAAACAGTTTCAGAATGCTATATTACAGGGGTTCCCAAACTTTTTTTTCCCGCGGCACCCTTGCCAGGCTAAAAGCATTTCGCAGCACCCTTTTCAGGCTAAAAACATTTCGCGGCAGATTTCCTCTAAAGCAATATGAATATGAAAAGGTTAGAATGAAGCAGTTTGGATGCATTTTACAATATTTTTTGTTTGTTTGTTTATAGGGCTAACTATCAAGAAAGTACTCTTTTGGGAAAGGGATATAGAATTTTGACAATACCCCCATTTCAGGGAGTTCCTATAAAATAGAGGCTACAGGAGAGTCTTGAACTTGACTGAAATATTTTTGTTTGAGCCCACTTAGTGATCGGCTTGGCTCACTTTCTTGGGGATACCGGTTTAGAGGGAATTATTTGATTATACTCCACCAAAACACTCTTCTTGATTATCTCCACGGCACCCAAGACATACACTCGTGGCACCCTAGGGTGCCGCGGCACCCTGTTTGGGAACCTCTGCTATATTAGAATATTCTAAAAATCTGTTTCAGAATTCAAAATTGGACTTAAACATTTAAAAACTTAGCGATTTCTCGAAATAATGCCTTCTTCTTATTATTTTTAATGTAATATATTCTTCCCGTGCAAAGAACGGATACACTTAGCTAGCTAGTATTATTCAAATGATAGACTAAAACAGTGAGTTAGATTTTGGCTGCCCGTGTGCAGGGCATATCTTGAACATGATGTAGACCCAACCCTTTTTTCGAATCACTGCAAAGAATTCTAAGAAGGGGCTTCTCTTTTGTCGATACCAAATATCAATGATAACTTAGAATATTTTAAAAAGTGATCATTGTTTATATTTTTAGGCGTATTAGAGAAGAAGGGAGGTGGCTCTAGTTCATCATCTGAATCGGTCATTAGCTATTAGTCTACAATAATTAATGAACGATTTCAATAATCGATTAATTGAACTCGAATATTGGATTTTGCCAAGAGAAAAAACTTAGGAATCGAGTTTAAACAGTTTGAAAGATGTCTAAGAATGCTATAGAATATTCTATTAGCATTATTTCTTCACTATTATTGCTATTCGATTCTATTAGCATTAATGAAATAAAGAAGTCTAGAAGTGCACAAATGGACCCCCAAAAATATTTTGCTATTCTCTGTCCTTTACGTAGCCATGATCCCTCTAGCATATCAGTGCCGCATTTGATTCTCATCTTTTACCCTTATGTAATCTTAGGAAAGACAATGGACGCCACACCTGCGCATTTTCCCTGCGATCC
This sequence comes from Cheiracanthium punctorium, assembly GCA_038373885.1. Lineage (NCBI taxonomy): Eukaryota > Metazoa > Arthropoda > Arachnida > Araneae > Cheiracanthiidae > Cheiracanthium > Cheiracanthium punctorium. The sequence continues at coordinate 492,310 of JAWZYV010020100.1, read as the reverse complement.
CTGTATTTCGATTTAGGAGCATTACTAGGGGTTAGCCACGCCTTGTGTTCGCAGATATAATGATGCTAATTCTTTTTTGCTGGTTTTATACTGCATTCGATGATCAATTGTCTTCTAACGTGACATTAGTAAAAAAAAAAGTTGTTTCCGGGATACTTTTTTCTATCTCAAGGATAACTTCTTTTCTGCTATATCTCCTTCAATTACCTCACGCATGAAATGCAGTTTAGTATAGCGAAATATTTAGTTCAGCATATCATCTTTAGTTTTCACTGCTAATATTTGCTTACAAGCACTCCTATTGTAATATTCAAACCATAATCACGCAGCACTGATCGTTCAGAAATGAATGTTGTTATATAGCTGGTAGTTCCCTGAGGGCTTTGGGAAACCATTCTCTGGGGGCGTTATTGCACCATTTACTGACAATTGCATTTAACTTCGCAGAAGAATGTGTTGGCCCCTGACTGTATCCTTCATCTTGTAAAAAATTTCTTTGCCTTGTCCAAAAATTTCTTGTCAAAAATATGTCGCCTTCTATTGTGGCGTGAGTGCATGAGGTACGCACCCTGAACTTACCTTCGTCATCTTCAAATTATCATGAAAACTCGATTGCAATGTTCCTAGAGCAAGCCCTGTCTCTTCCTGCCTCTCATTAGATGTTATGCATCTGTTCGTCATGATCAAACTCGTCACGACTGCTACATCTGCAGCTTTATGCACAATTGCTGGTCGTACCGTGCTGACACCTTTAGCTGCAGTCGCTACTCCACTAATGCAGGCCCTACGAGAGGGGGGGGGGGCAGACGGGGCGCCGCCCCTGGGCCCGTGTTCAGCTGAAGTGCGTCCGTGAATTTTTGAAATTCATTCGAAGATGTTACGAATGATGCATTCGAAGATGTTACGAATTTCATTTATAGATCCGTAATTAAAATCTTTTTTTAAATAGACTAAATTTTGAATACATAATTCTAGAATGATTTAGATAGCAGAAATGTTAATTCTACCATTTAAATATAAGTATTTTTTTCAACCTTCGAACATGAAATAAAAGTACCATTACATATCAGAAAACTTCCCTCCCACTCTCTTTCCTTTTAGCATTTTATATAAAAATCATTAAAAAGAGCAGTTTTACAAAAAAAAAAAAAAAAAAAAAATTCCTTCCGTCTCTCCTGTTTTTTCGAAACTTTTGTGCTTTACGAAAGGGGCCGGCAAGATTCCCCCCCTCCCCTCCTTGTAAAATTTTTCTCGGTAGACCGTACGCCTTGAGGGTGCTTCGTTACAGCACACAGACACTATGCGACGATGGAACTTACTAACCTGTACTTCCTGCTTCCATTGAAACCACGCTGTCCAACGCTGATCGTAATACTCCCCTTCCATCATTGGTGTCTACTCTCTCAGTGATGTCGACGAAAGGGTTGGGTACTGTCTCATACTGTTTACCTTCTTCCAGCCCCATTTATGCAATGCACGTAGCTCGCGCCCCTTTGTGTCTATTTAGCTGGTTTTTTTTTTTTTTTTTGTAGCATCATCAATATTTTAGTTATGAGAGCCGTTGTGTCAATCATTTCTGTACGACCCTGGAAATGGATAACTCCAGTAAAACAGGGTTACAAAAATTTAGGCTTTTGCACCCGAACACAAAATATCTAGGCACTGCCTGACGTGTAAAAGTGTTGTGCATGCTTTAATCTATGTTTCTGGAAGTTCCCTTGATGGTCGTAAAAAAATTCTGAGGTGTGGAGTATTCAGAAGTTCCTTTTGCTTCTCACAATGATCAAAATTGTGAAAGGAATCATCGAGAATAGGATACAATCAGCTCAGAACGAGACAATTCAGTGACATCAGTTGTTCTCTCTATGAAAATTAATAAATAAAATTTTTCACTTAGTTGTAGAGTTAACTCACGATAACTCGTAGTCTTATAAGTTTAATATTGGTTTATCTCGCAGTTTGCGTAAAGTCCCAAAGCAATTTAATGTTTTAAACATAGTAATCTCTACATTTCGAAGTCTACTGTTTAAAGTCTTTGTAAAAATTTCAGTTTCACTTTATGATTAGAAAATTTATGAAATAAAAAAGAGACTTTATATTGTTTTAAAATTATTTCATTTTTTAATTTATGTATTCCTTCCCATGCAGGTTGTTTCGTGCAGTTGCGGGGGGGGATACCAATTCCAACCTGCAATACTTCAGGTTTTAGAATGTGCAAAAACACTTTTCTTATCATCTAAAATATATATACCAATTATTATCCTTTAAATGTACTTATAGTATAATATCGATCAATCAGTATTTACATTAGAGCTATCGCTAAGTTGGCCGTAAATGACGAGACTGAACTTCTATCACTAACTTCCTAAGATAGCTGAAATGCAAATTTTCTGAGTCGTTGCCATTCCTTCTGCCTTCCCTTAAAAAAAAAAAAAAAAAAAAAAGAAAGAAAGAAAATCAGGCTGCGGAATTTTTCTTCGGTCATTCCCTCCCGATATGTATAAATATAAAATAAATTAACTTTTCGCATGACTGAATCCTTGTAAGATTAAACGGGCGTGCCTGCGAACAATCGGCCAGACTTGTTAAACAGTGGGAGTGCGATCGTGACGCCATTATGTCGTGTTCCAGACTTTTATTAAAGTCTGGAACTAGGAAGGGAAGCAAGTGAAATCTGACCACACTTCCTTCTCGCCTCAGCGGAACCATGTTTTACGCATTTTAAACTTATTTTGACCCTCTCTGAGTGGCTAAGAGACGCAAACTTAATTCCAGTTTCCCCCATAACACAAGCATTTTTTGTTAACTAAAAATTTACATAACATCATGCATTTTTTTGTTAATATTACAATTTTTTAAACTCAATAGTATGAGCAGAATTATTTGAAAAAGATGTGTACTTTTTTAAAGTTTGAATCCAGGTTTAATTCATTTGCTTCCATCTTTGACGCGATGCAACGGCGTAGATTCCCCTTTCAGTTATCAGTGTTGCTTCCAGGAGCGTTATTAGGGGTTTTAGAGTAAAACGTATTTAGCCTTTCAAAATTTTGTACTTGCTCTTGCGGATATTAAAAAATATCTTTATCCAACCGTCAAATAAAAGTGCTGCTTCTACAAATAATTCTAATATTTTAAATATTAATTTATTTCATGTAAAATCTGCATTTTATCGTCGCAAAAGCGTACATTTTGCACTGGCTGCTAAAAGTCTTGAAAAATTGTTTGCTTTGAATCAGCGCAGTATTTAAGACGAGCACACTGGAGAAATGAGCAGGGCTGCAAAAACCTGTCCAATTTTTTGGTGACTAGCAGTCAAATCACGTTTTTTTATTTCCTTTTCCCTTGTGTTGCGACACTTTCCTTGAATGCCCTGGTTTTACAAAAAAACTTCCACATGTTCATGGTTTCCAAAATTCAACTTAAATTGCATAAGCTTCAATTACTCGAAAAGAATCACAAGAAGCAGCAAAATCCCGAATCTTGTATCTGAAACATTTCTTTCTCAAGGCGAAATCAAGTAATTTATAATCCGTACAGTTAAAACAAAACGTTGTTTGGGAATTAATCTCTGTTGTTCGTTGTAGGCTAGTCTGAACTGTTGTAAACTTTCATATTTGTGACATCATCTTGAAGTCATCCGTACCGTACCAGTAAAGTCGGTAATCTGCCAGGTACGGGGGAGTGTTTTTGGTGTAATTTTCCTGATGCCCATAACACACTTTCTCGTTACGTTCAGTCTTCGTATTCACATAACTATTTCGTTCAACTTGTTCGACTATTTCACTCAACTGATTTGACAGGAAAAGGAATGAATGAATCTGTGATGTCAGAGCATCCTCTCCATTTGCATGTCAGTGATTTGTCTTAGACAAAAATTGAACGAATCGAACGAAATGCCCAACTTTTACCGGACTGGCTGGAAAAAGTTGCTGATGTTGAACATACATATCGCATAAGGCTTTTCACCCAACTATTGTGGAAAACAGTCGAATGAAAATGTCTGAATTGAAGATCGAGCGTAACGAGAAAGTGTAATAAAGGCATAAGGATTTATTACATTCAAGCGTCCATTCCAACTATCGATATAGAAAAACAACTGGATAGATTACTCAACGCTGGAAACGTGCAGCCTTTGCCATCACTCGATTTATCCGCCAGGAACATGGTGGTCGAATGAATCGCCAATTACGTACCAGAGAGCCAAAACACTTCTTTGACACAGCTGGCAAATCAAATTCCGACATTTTACTGACAAAGTATTCGGTCCGAAACATTTCTTTCTCCGACGAGAAAAGTGGTTTTTATTCCGCAGCAAGCGTTTGGAGATTTGATGACCACCATGTTGCTGGTAGTTAAAGCTCGTGATGGCAACGTATGCACCTTTTTTTTCAACGTTGGAGTCATTTGATGAGTGTAGCTAGTCGTACTTCTGTATCGATGGTTTCAACTGGCTAGAATTTTAGATGTGGAAAGAACACTGGCATACGGAAGAAGTATGGATGCTTTTCTGACTCTGTTACCTTTTTTTAGAAGATTATCAAATATCGCCAGAAATAATTAAGTTAGACTAAATGATGTATTCAGAATATCAGATGAAAGTTTTGCTGCTTCATTTCGCTTAGATAACATGCAATGTGAACCGAAGTTCTGCTTTTCCGTGTATTAAAATATTTACGAAGACCTAATTTTGATTCCTTGGAAGAGACAATAAATTGCATTTGTATCTAGTAAGATTAAAATTAAGACCTTATTACTAACGGGTGCACAGAATGGGGTGATTTAGAGTTGGCCATGAGGTCTGTTGTTTTCAATATAAGCATCTTGTAATAGGGCTAAGTCACATAGGTTAGTATTTAAGAATTTTAAGTGTGTGCTTATTGCAGTTATGTTATTTTGCAAATTCAACTATGCTAACCGGAATTTGTCCTGTCTGTTCTCTTTTATAAGCTATTGAAACGATTTTTCACTGCCTTGCATATACTGGGTGCAGACTTCGTGCGATTACACGATCATCTGTAATCGATTACAAGAAATGAAATGGATTACGATTACGATTACTAACAATTTCCATAAAGATTATGACTAGTGAATGTTAATTTAGTAAAATAACTGTAATCTTGAAGTTAAGGATATCAAATATCAAAAGAATTCTATAATAATGCAATTTTATCATAGCATTTTTGTAAAATTTGTAAAATATTATTTTAGTCGTCGATTACAGTCGATTGTAATCGGCACGAAGTCTGACTGGGTGATCAAAGTCAAGTTTTGGTATTTACAGCTTTTGCAGACTAAGTGTTTTTCCCCCTGCAGTCCTTTGTTGAATATGACTAAGCGCACTTTCCGCATATTGGAGATCTATTCCCCATTGGGTATCTTGTTACATGGTGGCCCATTGCTTGACATTGGAAACAGGATTACGGGGATACATCTCTTGATGTCTATCATATACTTATGGCGATCATCTACTTAAAATCATATCCAAATATTGCAAAACTTGGCGACTTTTTGGAAAATTATCGCCAGATGTTACGCCAGAAAGTATTCCAATAGCTAAATCCAGCTAAGCGATATCGCAGATATTCGTCATGAGACTTCCAACCAAAGTGTCATCCAACGGGAAATTTAAACATTAGTATCTTGCGTTCCAGTTAACCGATTTAGACCCAACAAAATGCGAAGTTTAACTATTTGACTCATAGAACATGAAATTTTTGACTGGATTGAACCCCAGAAGAGCAAAACATCCCGAAAATTGGTAACAATAAGAACACTGGAAAAAAAACTGGTGTTTAAAAATTAAAATTAAAAAATTATTTAAAACATAAATGAAGAAAGATAGCGTAATATACATGTATTTTTTTATGTATGTTATTTATATAGTTAATTTTAACTTACAGTTTATATTAGGATTCATATACCTATCGTATGACGATCATCGAATACTTTCATTATTTTTGCTGCATGACAAGCAAAACTAAACATCCCATAACGAATACGAGCATTACACCCATTTTGACATTCATCGTTACATTTCTCTTTGAAACCTTCGCCATTTTTCCCATCCTGCAGATTTTACTCATTCCACCTTCACAACTTCCAAGCGACATACGCCCTCACGTAGGATCCTGCTACTTGCTGATGCACTCAGACAACGGATGAGTCAATTGGGGCGTATCTCAGTCATTAGTTGCGTCTCCCCGTGTTGTTCACCGCACGGTTACAGGACATCACTGCATGAGACGGTGTATAATCCCACCTCTTATTTGTACAGAATTTTTCTGCAGAAGAGGACGTCATTGACTCATCTTGACGGAATTGCCTCAACTATTCTCCAACAGTTACCAATAACCTGCATCAGAGACAACTTCATTCATGGAGACAGATATCTCAAAAACCATCGAATGAAGTCGTTTGAAATTTGTGAACCACATCTGTCGATTCACATTCAGATTCAGACGAAGAACAGGTTAACACATTGGAAGAAAAGGTTAACGCATTGCATAAGTGGGTAGGGGCTAGCATGGGCTTAGCTCACTATTTAGGAAGATTTTAGTCTGCTCTAAGAGAAATAGATTTTGGATTTCAAGAATAGCACATGGAGCCCTCCTTGTGGACTAAAGCCACCCTGAAATATCCAAAAAGCCTACCCAGTTTAGGTCGTCAATGGGTTTAAAGTGTGTAGTTCCTTATTCTCACACTACTACTTTGCGTTCCACACTAAAGGCATGGGCCTACAAAACCAGCAGTAAGAGGAAGACCAAAAATTATAAATATTTCAATAAATGTTTTGTGTTACATTGATATCAGTGATCAGCCCTATGAGCAAGCAGGTTACATCATATAAAGTATTTTCATTCTTGTTCGAAAATTCGGACATCTTTTCATTATTTCAAGAAATTTTCACCTTCTTTTCTAGTATTTACAACGACCATTTTATACTGCAATTTCAAACATTGATATTTACACAATATTTATACAGGTACTTCTTTTTTTCCCTTTCATGCTGTTTAACCCTTTGAGGCGCAACCCTTTCCCAATGCTGAAAAAAGGGCAGCCGTTGCCATAGCTCGACTTAACTACCAGCAAGATGGCGGACGATCAAAACGTTCATCGCGGGCCATAGATCCAGAGACCCCTTTTTTGACGCAGCTAGCTGTGCGGCACAGCCAGCTGCGTCAAAAATGTTGTTTCGATGAACGTTTCGATCGTCCGCCATCTTGCTGGTAGTTAAGTCGAGCAATGGCAACGGCTGCCCGTTTTCCAGCATTGGGCAATCTATCCAGCTGTTCTCGCGATCTTCCATTTTTCAGCAGATGTCAGTGTTGTTAAAAATAATCGTGACCATTTTCTTTACGGGAAAGGACCGTGCTAAAAAGTAAAGGATTCTTGTGGAGCTATGTCACCCGCAACTCTTTTTATAGAAATCAAATCTATTCTTCGTTACTGGCAGCAGTTAAAACGTCAGAGTTTGGTGTCCTCACGGCGAGGACACCGCACGTTAAAGGGTTAAGGCACTGTTTGCTTAAATGTTATGGTAAGCCCGTATGAGGGGGCATCTGCCTATGGGGGGAAGTGCCTTGGTATGACGACTTTTTAAGGGGTAACGCATATTTATGTTACATCTGGAGGAAACCGACCCAAACTCCAGATCGTTAGATAGACAGCCAGGAGCCAGAACGTGGGACCTTCATAGTTAGTCGTCTATCATGTTCAGTGACTTATCCACTCGGCCATGGTGGGGCCCCGCTGTTTAAGGCAGATACATCTAAGTAGCTCAATTCATATTTGACATTATAAAATGGTAGCACACATTTTTTCTCATGCTGCATTTTGCAGTTTTATGTTTATGATGTAGCCTCTTATGAGATACACACACGTTGTTTTTGTTTTCCTTAACTTTTATTTTGCATTTTGATGATGATAACAAAGCCTCCATGAGCTTTTTTTTCTGGATGAGGGGAGGTTACATGTGATGAAGATCACTTACTACAGGGGCGTAGCCAGAAATTTTTTAAGGGGGGGGATTACGACTACTGCAACTCACATATATGCATACATGTGTGTGAGAAGGGAGTGAAGAATATACATTTTGTATGGCAAAAAATTCCTCATGGGGGGGTTATGACCCCCTTAACCCCCCCCTTGGCTACGCCCCTGCTTACTTAATATTGATTGCCATTTGTTTTCTGTTTCTTTAATTTAATATATTTGAAACGAAGAATTTTAACTTCAATTTCTATTCTCATTTTCAATTACCCCCACTTTCAAATTTTGTATTACGCCTTTTCCTACATGTGTAATTTCAGTTAACTGCTTATCTATTCGAATTGTATGCTTAAATCGTTCTTTCACTCTTTACTCTATGTCAATAATAAGTCTGTTGCGTTTCTTTCACTTTCTTAGCTGTTAAGAAACATCTGTTTCTCATGCAAGGCATTTACACTGAATTAATACACATCTATTCCTAAAGGTCCTCCTATAGGCGTACAATACTTTATTTTTTATATTACCTAATATGGACGCACTTCAGTTAAAATTCTACTGAACTAATTTTCTATTATACGGGTTTACTGTAATTTGGCTAGTTTTATCTTCAAGAGTTCGGTGCCCTGCTCTTTGTTATGTGTGCTGCCATCTCTCTCTTGACTAAGAATATCCTGCGGGTTTTCGGCGTTTTTAATAATGAACGTATTATTAGCTCTCGCTTGGGCGTTCCTATAATATGCCATGTTTAACTTAAGAATTTCACTACTGATTAATCAGACCCTTTTTGACCATCAGAGCTAGGCGGCTCCCAGCTGCCTGTAATAATGAATCATTTAAGACTAAAATTAAACTTTTTTCATCTTTCTACTTGGTGTCTCATATTTGAATCGCAAAGTATTCCTGGAATTATTGCAATTCACTTCAACGCTACCACTAAACAGAATGGCTTCAAAAGTAAACCTATAAAGTATTCAAAATCACCCTAGCAAAATAAATCTTTTGAATAGCTTTAAGAGCAAACTTATGATTAAAAAAAATGGTCGAGTACACTTATGAATAGTGAACAAAAAAGAAACATAAATGTAGAGTGACTCCACTCGATTTCTCGAACACTTGATCGTTACCAAGCTTTTAAATATATTTGAATCGGCAAATAATTCAGCAAAAAACAAAAGTGAAAATTATAATATGGTATTTGAATATTTTCGCCCGAATTCGTATATTTATGTCATTTATTTAGTACATTGAAAGAAAATCATGATCTGGTACTTTCAACCAATCAACCATGCAATTGTCTGGAGGACTTTAAGTACACATATTTTAATATAGAGTGCAATGTGTAATAGTGAAGTTTTGTAGCCCTTTAAAAGATTGCAGATCCTACGCACACCAAAATCTATACAATGTGTAAGACAGTGACCTATAGTTATTTTCCTCTAGTGGTGGGCACTTGCCGTTTATAGGCATTGGCCACTACCAAGGTTGGAAATATTGGTCTCTTTATTATGGAAGCACCTAACAAGTAGACCAGCGTTGCCTCCTATGAAGGGACGGACGGAATGGCACTCAAGCCCGTTGCAGGAATCGAACCCGGACCCGTGGTGTGGTAGAATGGCTTTCTAACCACTACACAACTCGGGCGAACAGTGACCTGTCGTTTGCGTACTTAATTTGAGCTCAATCGAATACACTGTGTAGGCATTAGTGTATCCTTAAATAGTTTGCGTCTATGTATACGAATTCTTTTTTGTAGCTCTATACAAAAACTACACACACCAGAATCTAACCAAAAACTAAATACAGTCGTATACACACAAAAATCTTTACAGGCTGTGTGGCGGTGATTAATAATATACATACGGTATTAAAGCTTTTTTGAATGCATCATTCAGACAACGTATTTTATAAGATTTTAAGCCGTAAAGTAAAAGATTTTTTTTTTTCAACCTTGTGAACAAACTATCAATTCTAAACACACCAAAATCTATGCAGGTAATATGACCGTGATCTCTAATTTGCGTTCAGTCGAATGCTCCGTTTAGATGCTAGCACACTTAAAAGAATTTTTGTTCATAGGCTGTAATGTATAAGAATTCTTTTTTGTAGCGCTGTAAAAATATCACAAAGTCCTACATACAAAAAAATCAATATCGGTGTAGAAGGGTGGTGTGATGCAGATAATCACATATCTTTTTTTAATTATCAATTACTTAACTGTTAATTATTTCTAAATTTAATCTGTGTTCAAAATTTATTCTTTGCACTTTCGATTTGGATTTCTTTTCCCTTCGCCTGTAAAGTTTTATTTCTGCACCTACCGTATTTAAAAGCAATCTTCGGTTTTCATTTATTTTTCCTTTTTATTTCACTTTTGCATTGGTAAAGCCTAGCATTTCTGTTCTCATGGTTTGTTTATGACCATAAATGGTATCAAATCTATAAATAACATTGGCTTTCATTTTGGGTTACAATTTAGCTGCTAGATTGTTTGTTTTATCCGTTGGCATGACTGGGATTCAAAAATAATTATATAGAAATGTTCTTAACGTCTACTGGCGTCAAGTTAATTTTGCATTTTGTTTGGCATGCCCTTGTGGCGTGTTTTGGTTCTGTACTAACCTCTTGGCCAGCTTTTCTGATCATCATTCACGCCTTAGCAGTTGTCAAGTGAACCCGCGTTTTTTTGTGAGGGGTCTGCTCAGCCACCGTAGGACTTTATAATTTTAACGTTATGTGTTGATATTAAAATAAAATGCAATTGCCACTATAAAGTCTTGTTCTTTCTTCACGGCCTGGGTTTCGCCTTCATAAAAAATATGGGATGTGAACCTGGGGAAAACTTCCCCATAGGTGGTCTATTACCTACATACTAAATTTGAGCTCAATCGAATGCACTGTTTATGATCCATCGTATCACTCACTTAATCACACGTATACACTCACACACACACATATTCCTATTCACTCACATATACATAAATAAAACGTCCAAAAGAAAAACCAGCATAAATGAATTCAGAGTACCTCAAAATGTGAAAATACATCGAAATCTCACCGTCAAATTTGTCGTAACTTTGCAGTAGTTCCCTAAACGGACAGCGCTTTGGCCCATTTTTGAAGACGAATTTTGTATTTTCTAAATTTTTTCAAGGGTCTATCACAATCGGATTCTTTATAAAGTTGTTTAAGAGTTGCATGGTTTTTCAACAGAACAACCTTAAGCCATGTACCTTTTGGAATTGGAATTAGTGAGGCCCACGTTAAGATGAACTGACTGCGTGGATGGGGATTTTTGAGAGTTCTCAACTGGAGAGCAAGTGCAAAGAAGAGAGTAGAATGAAGTAAGGTTTGCAACAAGGCTCTGACCCATACCCGGCTATCATGGCAATAGAAGAAGTATGTGGGTAATGGAAGCTCTTATGGGTGGACCAGGTAATATATTATTCAAAGGGACCTGCTTATCTACAGTTTGTGAGATAAACATTTTCTCCACTGGGGGACATTAAAATTTTAAATACCATAACCACAAAGAATGATCAGACTGCCTAATATAACATCATATCCTTTATCTAATTAGTTATTTTTATCCGTAAGTTATTACAATTTTCCCAGTGATAGCAAAGCAACCACTTACGGCAGCGTATGCGAAACTGTGGGTCGCAATCCACCATTGGGTCCTTAATCAATACTTGGTAGATAACCCTCTCCGAATTGAAAAATTTCTGCCAGCCCTTTATCAATACTATCCCTTTATCAATACATGGTGGCTGGTAAGGCTTATTTCTTACCAGCCACTTAGGCAAATCTACCAGCCACATCCGTGATAAAGAATTAAATTTATTTAAACCACTCAATTTTTCACTGCAAGGAGACAGAGAGTATAATAAGACAAGCAAAAAAAGAAATTTGAGTAATTTTAATTAGTTTAATTATTTTATTACAGTTTTGTTTACTGTCGATTAGCAATTGCCACTTACTATCGAGTATATGTGTTATATTTTTCTCCATATTTTGTATCATTCCACCACACAGTTATACCTGAACCTATTCATCAATGTCACCAATATCTATCATATTCATCAATGGACACTCCATCACATTTTACCATCGTTAGATCATCTAATGACTCTTCTTGAATTGATAAACGAAAAGTTGTTTTAATTCTGTTCATTGCATAAAATCCCTGTTCACATGGAACTGTATTGACAGGAACTAAGCTGAATCCTTTTCATAAGTTTTAAAATCCTAGTGTACATTCCTGTTTCTTTTCCTTCTGCAACTAATCGTCATATAAAGAATGAAACGAAACGCTTTCTCCAGTGATTTTAATTAGGTTGCAGGTGTAAACTTTTAACCTTGAATATTCTGCTAAAACAGTTTCAGTATCAAAACTTGGATGGACGACGTGGGCTGCAAACTCGGACATTTCTCAGTACATCGCATCTGTTGAGCGTCACCAACACCTCCTAGATATAGAAGGCTTGAGGATAGAAGCTTTTACGTCATCACTAGGTCTTCTAAGATGACGTCATCACAGTTTTACATTCACAAAGTAAAACTATTTAAAATTTCTGATGAATGATTAAAATATTAGAAAATATCTTAAGTTAAAGATAAAAATTAAAATATCTTTCTGATAAAAAATAATTTATTATGATCTATTTCTGTATCATATTATAGTTAAAATTTCCTATTTGTCGTAAAATTAAATTTTCTATTTTGAATCATTCAAATGTTTTATGCAGGAATAAATTCACCACAAATTTTGAATAGTTTTACTTTGTGAAAATAAATGTGTGATGACGTCATTTTAGTGGACCTAGTGACGACGTCAAAGTTTCTGTTCCTCTATCAGGAAAATATCTGGGAGGTGGTGGCGTCACTCGCCATTGTGGCCAGTGGACCTAAAATGTTACCAGCCAGTAAGAATTTTTTAATCGCCATTTGGCGAGCTGCGACCGACATTCGCGAGGATTACTTTTAGGTTTCGTCAAGACCTTGAAATTATATGTATGTGAGGCACTTTTTCCTAGTTTGCTAGTCAAGTATATGAAAAATTTCAATGTGCTAAGAAGGATGAAATGGGAGTCACATTATAGATTCAGTTTCTAAAAAATCGGTCGAAAACGTTTGGGTAACTACTGACTCAGGGTGTTGCGATCTTGAGTTTAAGAACCTTTGGTTCGTAGCGCAGATTGACGGAAAGTTCTAAAAATTTAAATATATAATTAGAATTTTCAAAATACGTTATGCAGTCCCGTAGAAGTTAAAACATATTTCTCTGACCAAAAGTGATTTCCTTTTAATTTATTGTATTGACATTTTGTTATGTTGAAGTCTCATTTGAACTTAAAACCACCCCTTTGCGCAATCAAGAATTCGTATAACCATTAATAATAACTTGTATCCATGGAAGGGAGAAATTAGTATTTATTCTGCTGGATACATCTCTAGAACAAATTGAGATGGTTGTGAGACGAGAGAAGTCAGAAATTTGCAGTTGCGATGCTGGACGAGACTGAAGTTTTTATAATTACTATGATGGGATTTTGCGAGACGAGACAAAGCTTTTAATTTGTCTTGCAGGACAAGAAAAGCTTATTTTTTGTCTCATGTCCATTCCTAATCGCAATATCCAGAAGTGACCAATGTCTTGCATTCCTTATGTAAATTTTCTTCATCTTATAAGAAAGTGTTATGTATTTCACAAATGTATGTGTGCAACAAGTTAACTTTCAAAAGCATAGCACTAGGCACATCGATGAAAAAAATTTCGGGGAAGACCTAACCCAGGCAGTACAACAAGTTCTCTGAAGTCTATTAACGCTCAGAGGACTTTCAGAAATGTTCTTCGAACGTTTTCTGAGCGTCTCTTTGAGAGAACATTGCTGGGAAAAGGTACAAATGGGAGAATTTTTCATTTAAAGAATTGATTTTTTATTATTTTGTTGACAAAATATAGTCCTCCTCGCTTGTTTCACCTTCTGCACACGTATCTGCGATGTATGCTGTTTGTATCTGTATTCATGCATCGGAACAGAAGTAACCGCTATCTGTGGATTCTATCCGTGTTCGTAGTCATGTCTACGGATTTAAGATCTTAAAATCCGATAAGTCACAAATTTTAACAAACGCAGCTCGAGCAAACAAAAATATATGAAAAGTTGATTTAGTGGTACATCCTGATCTTATTAAGCAGGCGTAAACCGGAGGGGGAGGGATGAAGAAAAGAGTGTTGGAATCGGGTCAATTTCTTTTATTTTAGAAACCCACATTGCATTGTTCGTTACACCATGATTGATCTTGAAAACTTGACATCGTTGTGTGCTTTATTTATTTGCTTTTAAAATACCTGGATGTGTTTTGTTCGTTAAACCTGCATGTGTGGCCCCACAAGAAAAGAACCATTCTCCGTTGCAAATGGCGGCCCTCGAAAAGAAAGTGGACCATGACCCATGAAACCTGCTGTTTCACACCATCCTGATTCTTAATACGGCAACTTCATCCGATTTGTCTGAAGTCGCGTGACCAGACCTCCATTGTGATCCTGTTAAACGCTTCGTGCTTGGCTGGTAATGTAGCCATTTATACTTGGCACAGCCCTTAGAATACTTTACTTTTACAAATTTTAAGGTTTGTACTGAACAAAAAGAAACTTACTCTAAGATGACTCCAAAATTTTACTCAAAAAAAAAAAAAAAAACGGATTTACAAAAGCAAATACAATTTTGCGACGACGAAAAGTTGTTAAGCATGTGTAATCATAGAACTTTGCCAGACAAAATACACGAAAAATGTATTTTCTAAAGAAAATACACGATACGCTGATTAAATGCATAAAAATACAAGGTAGAAATACCCGTACTTTAAAAATACGCACAAAGTACTTTTAAAAGTTTTATAACAAAGCTAAATTCTCATTTAAAGACTTCAGTGTATTTTCGATACTGTCCAAATCTGCTTCTAGGGACTTTTACATAATGGTCTAAACCAAGCATGGGCAACGTCCGGCCAGCGGGCTGGATATGGACCAACCCTGCTTTTGATACGGTCCGAAGAACATCTTAAAATCACGCTCCAAAATAGTAAATATTCTCGGTTGTGGTAATACGGACCATCAATATTATTCGATCCCGAGGAATAATTAATATTAGTCTGTTTCATGTAACTTTAGAATTATAATTTATAACTGTATAAAATAAACCATACCATAATTATTTTTTTTTAACTACCTCTCATCTATAGCCCATGCTTCATTAGATTCCGAAAGTTTAGCCATCAACTTTCAAAAGGTTGCCCATAACCAGTGTAAATGAAGTGACCAAATTTTCATTATAAAGAAAAGACTTTTGATAGCAATATTTTAAATCGTTCCAAATCTTTGAAGCTTTCTATCTCAGTATTCCATGCTTTCCTATAGCGTAACTTTCTCTGACATCGAGTTAGAAACGGTCGTAAGACGAGAAGTAGGACTGCCCCCGTCTCAGATACCAAAGTGCAATGCAAAAGCTCCATCTCCTCTGGCATAGTCTTTATAAGTAATGAAAAATTGAAAAACTGCGAATAACTGTCTCGTCCCAAAAGAAGCATTCTAAACAAGAAACTTTTAAGTAAATTTTACTTGTTTTGATTATATTTTGAGGTTACTTTTTACATTGTACTAGCAGCTTCTTCGGAAGATTTTGTTTTTAGTTGATGTAGTGTTGTGCTGTGTTATGGCAAAGCTACGCAAGGTGTATCTATCAAGGATGGGGGGGGGGAGGGTGATTTTGTCGGAGGACTTTTTAAGAGGTTTTAAAACTTATTCACGTTACATCTGGGAAAAAACGATCAAAACTACAGATCGTTAGATCGTCAGCCTCGCGTTAGGTCACTTTGTGTTTGTGCGTTATGACAAACCTACACGAAAGGGAATCTGCCTACAGGATGTGCCCTGGGTGGAGGACTTTCTAATGGGTTCTAACGTGTATTCCCGTTACATATGGAAAAAAACTCGCACTAAACTCCAGATAGTTAGATCAACAGCCGGGCAAAAGGCCGGAACCCGAAATCTTCACACTTCAGCCATCTACCATGTTCAGTGTCTTATTCACTCGGCCATGGTGGGGTGTTTTCAATTGATAACCGTGTACACTGAAGTACAGGATTATTTTTAAATCTGAATTCAATTCCCCACCACCAGTTTTAACTTTCTTCATTTTTTTTTTTTTTTTAATTTTAGTTTTTCTCCATCTTCATTCCTTTGGAATTCATATATACATACAACAATAAAATAACTAACAAAAAATGGCAAAAAATAAAATAAAATAAAATAATAAATCCATGTCTTTAAAAAATGATCGTCCATACAGGAGGCCGATCATACATACAGGTTCCGCTTTAGGCACCACATTTTCCGCCTTGTAAAGGAAACCAGTACTATTGGTTTTTGACAGTCCTCCTGATTTACAGCGACCCCCACTTATAACCAGCTAATTTTATATCTAGCTTCGATGGTATGAAATCAGGGTGTGAGTTACTTCCTCGTATTTTCCGTCCATCACTTTTTGTATAGCATGTACAAAGCAAAAGAAAAAAAGATAAAGCCAGCTTATTTTCGGTGTCGGGGGGTCGATACCTTCTGAAAAACGAGTCTGGACTATCATATTTACGGTTGACATTTATAGGGTGCGCGCTCATTTTCCCTTTCTCCAAATCTTTTTTTGCTGTTTCGACACATCCTGGTACAACCCAGTTATTTCATTGGAAGCAGAGTGTGCTTGGAACACATTAAAGGCATTTTAGATTTTGCTTTACACATTTTAAGCCAAGTAAGTATTCCTTAACGTTTGGAGATTTTATAGAGCTTTGCTTCAATATTCGCAAGTTGGATTTTAATCAACCTTTTTTTCAGGTATTCCCCCACTATAATAAAGTTTATAATTCCCTTTGGTCTCTTTCAAGTTCGAACTTCCGTAGATATACAGGGTGAATCTAAACTCTTGGGCAAAACTTTAAGGGGTGATAGGGCACATAATAAGGAATCAGAATCACATAGCAATGTGGGGTCGGCAACATCGTCATCGTGTAGCTGTTAATAATCACTTTGTAAAAAGTGCTGAAACAACAGTGTACTTTCCTACCATTGTTCGTCAGAAACTAATGTAGTATTGTTCTCCGAAAACAGAAGACTAAAATTCATAGTTTCAAAATTCTATTTTATTTCATGGATGAAATTTTTGGAGACGAGCTTATTGTTTATGAAACTTGGTTAAGAAATTAGACGAACACTCTAATACTTTTCACAAAGTGATTATGACCAGTTAAGTGAAAACGGCGTTTTAGACCCCACATTGCTGTGTGATTCTGATTCCTATTATGTGTACTATCATCCCTTAAAGTTTTACCCAAGAGTTTAGATTTACCCTGTATATCTTTCGTTTAGCACATAGTTTGTATACATTTTTATTTATACTATAACACATACGCTACTAGAAAAGGTAAATGAGCATTAATATAATTATTTCATAGTTGCACAGAAAATAATTCCAATACACATTGAGATCTATGAGGCAATGACTCTTTTAAGTGCCTAGACGTTTATCTAGTTCAGCCAAAACAAAACCACTAAACTGAGGTTTATGAAGCAAGTCTTTCATTAACCCATTTGTGCCTGGATATTTTTGCGACTTTATTCGATTTTTACTGATAACAGAAATAATAGATAAATTTCTGATGTCCACTTCTTGAACAAGGGATGATTTCTTTTAAAATCATTATGCATAAAAATCCAAATATCAACATCCTACTTGGTCATGTTAAAATATTTTGTAGAGTTAAGGCTCAATACTCATGAATAAAAGCTAGGAAAAATAAATAACGTTTTCGACTAATAGCGAAAATGCCGTCCCAAAAAAGGGACGCTAGGCATAAATGAGTTAAAACTATCATTCTTATCATTTATAGTTCTTTAAGAAATATCCACAAAAGACTTTCAATACATTGGCAGTAAATAGCTAAATGTATATTTTAGAGATTTAATTCTCTTTCAGTCAAACAATATATAAATTTTTGGCACTCTCTCCCTAGGACAGCATGGGTATAGCTATTTTAAATAGCTTATGAGTACTAAGTATGGGTTGCTACTTATGCTTAGGGTAGCTATTTTAACCCTTTAACGCGCAGTGTTCCCGCTCTGGGATCACCAAACTCTGACGTTTTGACTGTTGCCAGTCACGAAGAATAGATTGGATTTCTATAAAAACAGTTGCGGGTGACATAGCTCCCCGAGAATCCTTTACTTTTTTGCACGTCATTGCCCGTAAAAAAATCGTCAGGATTATTTTTAACAGCACTGGCATTTGCTGGAAAATGGAATAATGCAAAAACAGCTGGATCGATTGCCCAATGCTGAAAAAAGGGCAGCCGTTGCCATCGCTCGACTTAACTACCAGCAAGATGGCGGACGATCGAAACGTTCATCGCGTGCCACAGATCTAGAGACCCTTTTTTGACGACAGCTGGCTGTCCTCACGCTGATACAAAGTTTCGATCGTCCGCCATCTTGCTGGTAGTTAAGTCGAGCGATGGCAACGGCTGCCCTTTTTTCAGCATTGGGAAAGGGTTGCGCCTCAAAGGGTTAACTAGGAATAACACTCACCAAAAGGTTTAATGGCAGAAATACTTTCATAAACTATATTGAATGGACGATGATTAATTAATACTGCTTCATTTGCTTTAACTATTCACTATGCATTATCGTATATCGCAATGCATCATCTTATTATGTCAAGTAAGAGAGAAGTATAGGAAATGTTTTATATGGGTGTTCTTGTTAGGTTTATTTGTCTTGTTTAATTTTTTCATTGGATTCATTTCTTAATCTATGAGAAAACTAAATACTATGGTGAAAAAATAGGCTGTGGTTTAAATGAAAAATGTGTTTAATAAATAAAGCGTCCACAGGCAGTAATGTGCAAGAATTCTTTTGTGTAGCACTGCAAAAAAAAAAAAAAAAAAAAAAAAAACTGTACTTCTGATACATACAAAATTAATATCTGTCGTGATCTGTAATGTATATACTAAATTTGAGCTCAATTGAATGCCCATATTTGGAGCTATCAAGTTCACTCACAAACACACACCGTAAAAATAGCACGAATGAATTCATAATACCTCGAAACGAGTAAATACATCAAAATGTCATAGGCGAATTTTTTTCATGGTTATAATACTTTCCGTATATGAAACATGATCAGAAAGTAAAAATTAATTAATTAAAATGCTGATTTTCGTTTGGTTTGATACTGTCAGCTAGCTCTATTGCTGTTGTGTGATCTATATAGAATCTATTTGAACCACTTATTTGAAAAACCACATAAGTCAGCTAATAGCGGTTTGTAGAAAATTTAGAAAAACTGTTTTTCAGAAAACAATAAGTTTCTGCTCATTGTTTTCTGAAAAACAATTTCAACTGAAAAACAAGCTCAAATGGTTTTTCACCTAAACATAAGTCTACTCACTAGTGATAGGTTTTTAATGCAGACTCATTTTTGTCAAAATAGTAACTTAGGAGGTTTCTCAAATAAGCGGTTCATTTATTAACTCTCACCTAAATCGCTGCTTAGCGGAGGTATATGTGAAAGGGATGCTCCTTGTATTGACGTTAAATTCGAAGAAAAGTTCCCGATATCTGAACAAATAGCCTAACCAGTTTTCCATAGGCACTGAACAGAGATTCTTATTGTCAGAACAATTTTCTAGTTTTTGTAGCTATCGAACACACTCGGCCATACGAGAATGAATCTTTTACCGGTCCTGCTTGTGTACTTTCGATGAGTCATCCAAAGAGGCCTACGGACGTTTCTCATTGGTTAGATTCGGCCATTAGATGACGTATCTAAGTGCTGAAACCAATAAGTGAGCATCCGTAGGCCTCTTTGGATGACTCATCGGAGTGTACAAGCAGGCTGGGTAGAAGAGCCCCGGTTAAGTTTTTTGAATATGAGTGGATTTTTCAAGCAATAAAATGCAAGCTCAACTGTACTAGATGCTATTTGATTTGATAACTGATACGGCATATTTTCTGACTAGTGGGCTTTATACCTGGATCTGAAACCACTTTGCATTGTAATTAATTTTTCCAATAAATCAGAATAATCAAGGAAATGGAATGTAAAATAATCTGGTGCACTTTTGTGTAATCAAGTAGGAAAATGAGCTACCGTAAAAAACCGCGAGGGAGCCCCCCCCCCCCCAATCTTCAAGGAAAATCGCGATCTATGGGGGCAGATAAACGGTGAAAATCGGAACAATATACCGTTCAAGCGCCTCCTCTATCTTCAAGTGAAGCTGGATTCATACTGTCCGTTCCGTACCGCTGAGACGTCGCGATGATGTCACTCAGCGAAGCAAAGCGGAGAGCATTGTTCTGACGTCACACTTCGCTGGCATATGGCGTGATTTCATTGGCGCATTAACTGCAGCTCCGTAAGCTCGCGCGCGGGCAGCCAAAGTTTCAAAACGAAATAGAACGGTGGGGCAGAGCGGATTCTGAGAGCACAGGATGACCAGTATGAATCCACCTTAAGGGGTCGGTTATTCGGTATTTTAAGAGCAAGCGAGATGCACGAGAAAAGCAATGGGAGGTGTGTTTATTAGAGGGGGGTGCTTTTGCTGTATTTTACGGTAATTTCGATTTTTGTTGTCTCTGAGTATACACAAATGATAACGAGATAATCGTCTTGTTGTACCAGAAACGTTTACCTGTTTTCTTCCATATTAATTTAGGCAAAGAAAGTTGTTAATAGTACAAGTAAGAGCAATATTGATATCTGTGGCTGGATAGGATAAGAAACCCATGACCAGTAAATGAGAATAAGTGTGTTGCAAAACAGACACTGTGCACTCTGTTACGTAAGGCCGATTTCTCCTGTTTATGGGTCACGATTGCGCACAGAAGCATTCTCATCAAACGGGGCAATATGAATTTGCTCCTTGCAAGAAAGAATTGAAATGGCAGATATAAACCGCAATGAAACTTTCCTCGTTTACATTGGTTTTAGCTGTTGTGTGGAGATAAACTAAATAAAAGTTGAAAGTCCCTCACAAATTTATAGATCTGGACATACGCTTTGAACATTAAAAAATATCTTTACTTCTGATACTTTCTAACTTATTAAATGAGAGTTCTCAATAAAAGCAATACTTGACCAAAAATCCTAAAAATTAACTAATAGCTCAATTTTGTACTTCTTGGTCGATCCTCCAACATCCTGAAACGGATTCACTGGATAACGATAAATGCTCTTGTTATGACTCGGGAAATTTTCGATAGTTCTACAGATTACCCTGGAAGCTTTTTACCTTTCTGAAAACTGAATTTTGAACAGACTTTTTTTTTGTTTGTTTGCTTGTTGAGAGTCTATTAATGAATGCCTTAGATTTGCTAGTGGCAAAGCAGTTTACTTCTACTTCTGATACTGGTAGATTGCTAAGCCGTGTTCGAGTTTAGCATCCATTTTGAATTCTATAGATATGGTGAGATTCTTTGGATGTAACTTCAAAAGAAGTAAGGCCCACTTCAAAAGCTTCCACTAAAACTTACCATCTCAATTCTATATCCTTTATGTCATGCATAATAAGTCTTAGTGAAGTAACAGCAACACATTAAGTTACAGCCTTCGGATATTTTAAAAGATATTATTGCAGAATACTCTGCTTGTTTCCGGGGTTTGTCGTTCTTAAGTCCAGTTGGTGAAGACAGTTCTAGTAAAAAGTCCACTGGTCAGGATGGAACACAACTTTATAGCTTCTAGAACTCCGTAAAACAATCAGCTGTACACAATTCACAAGCACAATCTAACAGTAACGTGCTTTTAACAATCCGCTAAGATCAGAAGCTTTCACAAATGCTGTAATTCTCACATAAAATAAAACACATCCACAGGTAAAACTTCAGAGGAAATATTCGAGAGATAACACTAACAGTCCCCCAAGACTCAGCAGTGAAGAATTTACACACAGCACTTAAATTCAAAGCTTCAAAAAGCAAGCCAAAACACAGCTTCTATAGCACTATCAAGTCACAAAGCAAGCGTACTCGCTCAGAGAGCTTTCACAATACGGGCGCTCTCTCACACTGAACTGGGGCTTTAAAGGCACTTCTATTTAAAGCCGACGAGAAGGTACAAGAAGCCTCCAGAAAAGACTAATTCATGAAGATTCTAGATAAAGCGGGAATTTTTTGATTACGTCATAGAAGAGAAATGTTAGGTTATTATGCGTTTTTAATGCAGGAAAAACAACTTTCAGGTCCCATTGGGAAAATCGCGCCAAATGACCAAAAAGTCGCCAAGCTTGGCGACTTTTGGCGAAATATCGCCAAATTTGGCGCCAGAAATAAGTCACCAAATGTGAAGAGATCGAAGCCCCAGGACTAATATTTCTCGAGATTTCTAGAAGCCCCATAGAAAAACATACAGAAAAGCGAAACCTCCGTACCTCCGGTTCTAATTGGCCGATTTTGATGCAACAAAAAGCAAAATTTATCTATTTGAAGCGTAGAATACGAATTTTAAACCATTTTAAGCCCCAGAGCAGCGGGTTGCCCCGAAAATTCGTAACATTATTGTTTTTATAGAGAACAGTTAAAGTTCAATACTTAAGTTTTTAATTTTTTAACAAATAGAGTACAAATCCATTAATGCGGCAGAAAGTGGCAGACAAAGCGTCCAACCTCTGAGGAAAAAATCGGAAGTGGACAACACATGACTTCCTTACACGTCTATTAAATGAAAAATATTTTCGGCGCACTTCATCTAAACTTATTTTGTTTGAAAGAGATAAAATACTGCAGTAATAGTAAGGTTTAGTGATTTTTCGGCAAAACTCGCCAAGGTCAAAGAAAAATGGCGAGATTTTGGCCATGAACCAAACAATGACTGACTGCAGATGCAATATATTGAAGTGTCCAAAGGCGTTAATGTATCGAAATTCTTTTGGGTGGTCCTGTAAACAAACTCTCCAGTAGATTGGAACCAAAAATCGATATGCACAACTAGATGTTACAGTAATCTTATACATGAAATTTCAAAATTCTACGACTAATAGTTTTTGAGATTTGAAAGTTAAATACATACACACGTGCACCAAAAGTCGCCAAGTTTTGCGACTTTCGGCGTAATTCTTGAGGGAGGCACGTGACCGTGATCGGACCATTACCTGTTAACTATATGGTAGGTCGGTATTGTGCTTGACATGGATGAATGTCCCTAAAATTGCCATTGACCGTAATGTATTGGAAATTTTTGAGTGCTCCTTTAACAGAACTATAAATGATAAAGGCACTTTCTTCGATGGAGAAATTCATTTTGTAAGCCTTAACAGCATATATCACTTCTGAGTCGTTTGATGCAGCCTGATACCTCTAAAATACGTTTTAATGAATTTCTGCCCATAGAGCGTAATGTATTTAAAATCTTTTGGGCGGCCCTGTAGATAAACTATCCAGTCGAATGGGACCGAAAGGGGAGGTGCACAACTAGATGTTACAACAATCTTATAAATAAAAATGAAATTCTGTTTGTTTGTTTGTTTGTGGATTTGATTCGTATACAAATCCACAAAAATGGACCTATCGTCCTGAAATTTAGCACAGATATGTAAAATAATATAGAATAAATCATAGTCCACTTTAAAACTTTGAAAGTCCACCCGTTCCCGGAATTAAAGAGATTTTTTATGCTCTTCACGCAAAAATCTTTCCGTAATTGTAACCCCTGTAGTGAAAAAAGTGTGAAATAAGGATTGTGGTTGCCATGTGTGGCGATTTTGCCGAATAAAATGTCGTTCGTATACAAATCCACAAAAATGGACCTATCGGCCTGAAATTTAGCACAGATATGTAAAATAATATAGAATAAATCGTAGTCCACTTTAAAACTTTGAAAGTCCACCCGTTCCCGGAATTTAAGAGATTTTTTATGCTCTTCACGCAAAAAGCTTTCCGTAATTGTAACCCCTGTAGTGAAAAAAGTGTGAAATAAGGATCGTAGTTGCCATGTGTGGCGATTTTGCCGAATAAAATGTTTTAAATTCTCAAAGTAAAAATAAAAGAATAATAATGATTTTTTTTTGTTAGTTTATATTCGTAAGGTTATTTTTTTTAAAATTATAATATCGTGTGCATGGGAAATCGTAGCAGGAATGTAATGCTTTACACGCAAAACAATAAGAATTGAAGATTTTCGAGGCTAATGTGTAAATTTTTTTAGTTTGGCGAAAAAATAAAATGGCTGAAATATGGATTTTGAGTAAGTGAGTTCTAGCGGTTTGCACAGTTTTCGGCTTGGCGCAATTTATTTGAGAGCTTAAGGAAATAGATTTTTGAAAACAAGTGCAAAGGTTTTATTAGAATACAGCGTTAAATTTTAATGATCCGTGAAGAAATAATGCAGTTATTAAGGGATTTCAAGCGATCTAACTTCAGAATTCTCGCCAATTGAGTACATTGATTTAAGTTGGGGGAATTCCGCCAAATTTCAGAAAATTGAAATCTTCTCATTTAGTACATCGGAGTAACGATGAATAAAACACATTATAGTTGATAATTTAAAAAAAAAATCGGCTGTATTAAGGGATTCCAATTTTCAAATAAATGCGTGGTACTCTTTGGCGGTCGAACCATCTCCCATATTGATTGCTGCTAAGTCAATGCTTCGAATGATTCCCTGAAAAAACTCTTGCAAAATGGCGTATGTTGGCACTTTGGCGAGGCTTAGATTTGAAACTGGATTTTATTTGAGACTGGTATATATAATAACACTGGTTATAGATAAAAATGAAAGTTGGTATGTGTTTATGAGGTTGAAAAACTCCAGCACCGTTGAGCACCGTTGCACGATGAAATTTGGTTCACCTGAGTCTTTTATGATGGAGAAGGTTTTTATGCTATCCGTTTTCCTTAACTTGCCACTTGGTGCCGCAGCACAACGTTGAATTCTATTCCGTTTAGCCGTTTGCTATGCGAATATCGTCCAACCGATTTCGATGAAATTTGGTACACGCGAATATTAGAACACGGAGAATATTTTTCACTGTCCATTTTGCTGTAACTTGCCGCTAAATGGCGCTGCAAAGCATCAACTTCTATACCGTTCGACCGATCGGCATAAAATTTTTTATACTTACACATTTGAGCACGAAGAATATATTCTAACTGCGTTCCTTTTGATGTTACTCACCACTAGATGACACTGCAATGCATTATTATTTTAACTCGCCACTAGATGACGCTGCAGCAGGCCAAATTCTTGACCATTCAAACGGTCGCTATGAAAATCAGTATACATAGCTATTTGAACAATGAGAATATTTTGGCGTTATCCATTTTGCTATAACTCGCCACTTGACGGCGCTGTCGCAAATCATTACTTTATTGAACCACTAGATGGCCCTGCAGTGTATCACTTCTTGACTGTGCGAATGATCGCTATGAAAATAGGTATACATAGATATTTGAACACGGGGAAGAGTTTGGCGCTATCCATTTTCCTATAACTTGCCACTAGATGTCGCGTCAACACATGAACTTCAGGACTGTCCAGCCGATAGTCATGAAAATTCGTATACATGGATATCTGAATGCGAAAAATATTTTCGCCGTATCCGTTTTGCTAAAACTCGCCACTAGATTGCGCTACGCCGCATGGCCTTCTGCACCGTACAAACGATTGCCTTGCAATTCGGTATGCATGATTATTGGACACAATATAACGCGATATCCACTTTGCTATATCTGTTTATTACAATGAATAGTAATCACCACAAATCGTAATATCAAAAAGTCCATTCATTCCCGTGCGAAGAACGGGTACTTCAGCTAGTTCTAAATATAAAGTATCAACTTTCTACGTCAAATAGTTTTTGAGCTATATGAGTTTCATGAATTTCTACCCATAGAGCGGTGTCCTCGCCGTGAGGACACCAAACTCTTACGTTTTGACTGTTGCCAGTCACGAAGAATAGATTTGATTTCTATAAAAATAGTTGCGGGTGACATAGCTCCACTAGAATCCTTTACTTCTTAGCGCGTCATTTCCCCTAAAAAAAAATGTCACGATTATTTTTAACAGCAGTGACATCTGCTGAAAAATGGAAGAACGCGAGAACGGCTGGACAGATTGCCCAATGCTGAAAAAAGGGCAGCCGTTGCCATCGCTCGACTTAACTACCAGCAAGATGGCGGACGATCGAAGCGTTCATCGCGTGTCACAGATCTAGAGATCCTTTTTTGACGACGCGAGCACAGCGCTGGAATGAACGCTTCGATCGTCCGCCTTCGATCGCTGCCGACGATCGTAGCAGCTGGATGAACGCTTCGATCGTCCGCCATCTTGCTGGTAGTTAAGTCGAGCGATGGCAACGACAGCCCTTTTTTCAGCATTGGGAAAGGGTTGCGCCTCAAAGGGTTAAGGAATGGCTAACCGTAACTTTTCAAGAATCGTATCCAAATTTTTCTACGCCGTAAAAATTACAAACAGTTTTGTGCGTTCTCAAGGAACAAAAGTGAAAATCTATTTAGCTTTTAATAGTTTATTTCAAACCTGAAACAACCTCAAGGATTTTTTTTTTTTTTTTTTTTTTTTTTTTGTACATCATATATAAACGCGATCAACGTCAGGTGTGTTTTAATTTGTCATCAATACGCGACACTCGGACAGTCTGATAACTATGTCAATGTCCCGTAATGTCGCTTACCTTCTCTTTCATTTCCCCTCGGATCGATTCTAGAAAATTAAAAATGCAATCAAACATTTTGAAGGATGTATTTTTCTTCTTTTCCAACCGAGGCGCCTTTTTGGCAATGATATACACCTTCAGACACGTCTTCCTTGTTCTGCTAATGACAGAGAGAGCACTGCCCTCAGAAGCAAATATACGACAGATTTAGCATTTCCGTGTACGATCAATAAGATTCAAGGGTGATCATGCGATCCAAGGAATGAGTGAAAGTCACAGTACCATCCGTTTTCTGAAAATCGTATCCAAACGGTTGATTCTAAAGTTAGGGCTGTAAAAGATTTTTTAAGTGATTTACATTTCTAGGAAGCTGACCGTCGGGCCGAATTTGGTTTACAACTATTTTTTGTCAGTCGACAGAGTTGATCACATACCGTCACAAAAATATTAATATGCAAATACAGAAACATTATTCTCCAGTGTCCAGAGCAACAAAGACATTCAATTCATGCAAATGCGAGTGGGATATTTAATTTTCTGTTAATTTTGAGAAATCTTTTATTTTTATTCTTGGTTGAATGTTGAAGAACCCAGGATAATATTGAGTAAAAGAAAATATAAATATGTATAAAATAAAAATAAAGTAAATTAGAGTAGTATATTAAGTTATGTATAGATTTTAGTGGCTATGCTAGAATATACAGGGTTTTTCAGATATTCCAGTAAAAAACTTCTAGGCCGAAGCACATTATCAAAGATGGATTTGGTATCTTTTCATTACCCTTTTTTTTACCTTTTCATTTTTAATATTGAACCCGTGTTTAACCTGTTTTCTCTCAGCGTTTAAAATGATACAACGGAGAAGACTCTCCTTCTTTGATCGACGTTGTTTCCCAGAATGGTTCTTCAAAGACGCACCATGCTGGGGCCTAGAATTGAGCATCTTTTTATTTATGAAAGCAACTGAGCATGCGCAACTCTGGACCAAGTGGAATGTTCATAGAATGCTTGATGGGCATTATGCTGAAAAGTGCACCTCATAATTACCTTGGATCCGCCTTTGATAAAGATTACGTATGCGATGCCGTAGCGAAAAATGACGAGTACTCTTTATTCATGATGCATCTTTTTAGTCGTTCATTTTCGCGACACTCAGAAGATCCAAATCGCCGCATAACCAGCTGCACACAACTGAAACACACATCCTTTAAAGTATTATTAATAGTATTGTAGCTTAAAAAGGAAAAGAAAAAAACCACACCACCATTACTATTAAGCGCAAAACATGCACAGGCCGACCAATGGCTAATGGGACACTGAACATTGGTTGGAATGTGCAGGTCCGGAGTTACGGTCAGAGGGTCATAATTTTTGGGCGGTTTTCTCCAGATAAATACGCCTTAGAACCCTTTAAGAAATTTCCATTCAAGGCA
This sequence comes from Cheiracanthium punctorium, assembly GCA_038373885.1. Lineage (NCBI taxonomy): Eukaryota > Metazoa > Arthropoda > Arachnida > Araneae > Cheiracanthiidae > Cheiracanthium > Cheiracanthium punctorium. Next base: position 464,168 of record JAWZYV010020100.1, on the reverse strand, counting down.
TTCTCCCTTAGACAGGCAGCCCCTGTGCAGCATTGCCTTAGCCCACAACCAACCAACCGAAAAAAACACGACGAGATAAACACGACCAACGAACAACAGTTGTTCCATAATGCCCATACTGCATTTCTTCAGCGAGGCAACCAAGAATCATTATACCACACTGCGTAGGTGTCTTCTACACAATATGCTTAGTGGAACGCAGCGAAAAAGAGCAAAAAAAAATCATCTCCCGCGAGAAGATAATTCTCTCTCTCTCTCTGAAACCGCATTCCATCCTCATCTCCTGCATCCTCCCGAGTCTTGATCCCTGGGCCCCGACCTTCGACCCCTGGGTTGCCCGGCCGGTTTCCAGTGGCGGATCCTTTTTCCAACCGGGGGATTGAGGTCACGAAGCGGAGAAGAGGATGCTGGAGGAATAAGTCTGTGGCTAAAAGTCAGAGCTTCTCGAGAATTGTTGGCGGATTTGGGCTAACTCTTTTGGAGCACCCCCCCCCCCCCTGAGCTCCAGAGCCGCATTATTGCGCAGAGCATTTAGACCACATACGGCCGAGGACTGCCAGATTTAAAAAAGGGTCCTAAGAGATTTAAATGTAGTTTACGATGCAAACTTAAATAAATAATAATAATAAAAATAACTAAAGTAGTTTCAGATTTTAACCCTTTAACGTGCAGTGTTCCCGCTCTGGGAACACCAAACCCTGACGTTTTGACTGCTGCCAGTCACGAAGAATAGATTTGATTTCTATAAAAATAGTTGCGGGTGGCATAGCTCCACGAGAATACTTTACTTTTTAGCACGTCCTTTCCCGTAAAAAAATGATCACGATTATTTTTAACAGCACTGGCATCTGCTGAAAAATGGAAGAATGCGAGAACAGCTGGATAGATTGCCCAATGATGAAAAAAGGGCAGCCGTTGCCATCGCTCGACTTAACGACCAGCAAGTTGGCGGACGATCGAAACGTTCATCGCGTGCCACAGATCTAGAGACCCTTTTTTGACGACAGCTGGCTGTGCCCGCACAGACAGCTGGTAGTTAAGTCGAGCGATGGCAACGGCTGCCCTTTTTTCAGCATTGGGAAAGGGTTGCGCCTCAAAGGGTTAAATACTCACTGCAATGCTACACATTAAGAATGTATCATAATCCATGCTTCGGGACTATTAGTCTTTCTTAATTCATTATGTTGAAAGGTATATCACAATCCAAGCGTCGCCTCTAAATGTATTTGATGTTTTGCTACGTTGGAAAATATAACATAATCCACGCATCGACCCAGTTTCTTTTCCTTGTTACATTATGTTGGCAAATGCATCGTAATCCATGTTCATTTGCGCAAAGCAATTCGTTTTCAAAAACAGACGATATTTTAATTAAATCACAGTAAGGACTTTTATAATTGTTTTTTTTATGTGTGGCATTTTTGTAAACGGCTTAAATCCAAGAACTTCAGCCATTTTGTGTTGCCGAAAATAGCCGAACATGGCAAATATAAATCTTATTATTAAGTTTCTTATCAATCTATATAATAAAATTAGACTTTTGTCTGTACATAACTAGGAATACAAAAATTTTGCAATTTCTATCTATGTTTCAAGCAACTGGGAATCTAGTACGACCGAAAAAAAAAAAAAAAAAAAAAAAAGTTTGTCATTCTGTCAGCGACGCTTTTTTTTGTTCGCGCAACACGCAAATATGACTAAAGCGAATGAAATGTAATTTGGTGACATGATAGGCGGTCACTGAACTTAAACTATAGGCATCGAATTTTTAAAATATGATTAGATTTTGAAATTTTGCTAAAATTCTTTCAAAATGAGTACATATTTGCTCGAGCATCATATAATAACGACTAAAAAGAATGATATAAAGTTTGGTGACAAGATAGGTGGTTGCTCAACTTAAAATATAGGTGTCGAAATTTTAAAATGATTTGGCTAGATTTTGAGATTTTGCGAAAATCATCTCAAAATGTGTAAATTTTTGTTCCAGCATCGCGCAATAAAGACTACAGGGAATGAAATGAAATTTGGTGGCAGGATAGGTGGTCATTCAACTTAAAATTTAGGAGTCGATTTTTTCAAAAATATTGACTAGATTTTGAGAAAATTATTTCAAAATCTGTAAATATTTGTTAGCTCATCAATTAATAACGACTAAAGCGAATGAAATTAAATTAGGTTCCTGATAGGTGGTCACTTAATTTAACTGCTGGTGCTGAAATTAAAAAAAAAGTTTAATTAGATTCTGAGATTTAGCGAAAATCGTTTCAAAATGTGTAAACATTTGTTGGGCATCACGTATTAACGACTAAAGTGTATGAAAGGAAATCTGCGGACATGATATAGGTGGTCACTCAACTTAAAGTATAGGTGTCAAGTTTTTAAAAAATTATGAGATTTTACAAAAATTTATTCAAAATGGGAAAATATTTGTCGATTATATTATAAACCACTGAAACGAATGAAATAAAATTTAGTATCGTCACAGGTGGTCACTTAAACTATACGCGTCAAAGTATTTTAAAAGTTTTTATAGACTTTGAGATTTTATGAAAACTGAGTACATGTTTGTTCCATTCCTGAAAAAGGGCAATAGTATAGAATAAAACTTAGAATTATGTTAGATGCAAGATAGTTTAAAAGTTAAATGCCAAAACTGTTAAATATTTCATAGATTTTGGGATTTTGTGAAAATCGTATAAATGTTTGCTCTCGCAACCCTTAAAAATGGATTAAGAGAATATAATGAAGTTTACCAACATGATCAGCAGACTGAAACAACAAATTTCGGAATTTTTTGAAAATTTTGAATAAATTTTTAAACTCTTTAAAAATTGTTTATTTGATTTTTTAGATTTGGTGAAAATTGTGTAAAAATGTTATGAAGCATGATGTTAAAATAGCTACAGTGAATGAAACAAAATTTAGTTACAGGTTAAGAATGACCTCTTGACTTGAAAAGCACATTCAATCAGAAAAAAAAAACTTTAATTTAGTTTTACTCATCACTTTGTTACTCCCTTACCTATAATCTTTTAACATTACAGAGAAGTTATAATTTTGTCAATATTGTCACTAATTCCATTCTTTGTACTCCTCAGAAATTCAGGCTTTTTGGAAATTTGCATCACGTACTAACTCATGAACGACGGGTACTTAGCTAGTATCTTCTAAATCCGAATTTTTTTAGAGCTATCTGAAACTTCTCCAGAGTTTCCAGCGACAAATTAAATTCTTTGAAAAAGTTAAGAATTTCTGAATATTGGTATTCCTCGGAAACTGCTAGGGTTCACCCAAAGACCATTTTATTTTCTTCTAGAGCTTGGTAGTTCACTGTTCCCCACAATTTAGACTAGAGCATTACGGTAAAATGGGTTAATTTTCGGATCCGTACCTCTCTTCTACTACGATCTATCCACCGAGAATGTATACTGCTTCACAAATTTAATTTGCACGTACGACGCAGGTACATGGTAGTCTTTGATCAGCCAGGATTCGAACCTCAGCCCTTCGACTCAGAGTTCGACACCCTACTAACCGGGAAACTATCCCTCCCCCCGACCTAATGCCATAGGATTTTTTAACTCGAGCTCATCATGGGTAGAATCTTTAGTGAACACAATTGATAATCAAAGGGATCTGAACCTTTTGATGATAGAACCTGTCTCGGAATACCTTCAGAAATGAATCCGAATTCATAAGTGAGTTCTATATTATTTCTGAAGGCACGAAACTTTCTGTATTTTGAGTCAGAAGTTTAAAAAAGCAATTAACAGTTCGCAAGTTTGATCTAAGCACTTTAAAATCCATTCAATACTATTTTCAAATTTAAAGCTGAAAAATTTGTATGGCATGTGTGTGTTTTATTTACCGAAGAATGTGAATGTGTTTCAGTGAAAGGAACTTTCCGTCTCAGCCGCTCAGGGGCCATTTTCGTTATTAGACCAAAATAAAACTATAAACTCAGTGGAAAGAAATGAATTAATTTTCTAAGTTAGATTAACTTTTTAGAGCATAGAGGTATGAAAAATATACCACATATTCACGCTTTTTCTTAGTCATTATTATTTTAGTTTTTCTCCCCCAACGGGCGGGCACTTGCTCGTCAAGCATTTCGCCACTACTAAAGCCCGAATTTCTGGCCATTTTATTATGGGAGCACCCAGTGGGTGGTCAGTGTTATCCCCTATGAAGGGCCGGGCAAGTTAACATGTATGACCAAGCCGAGAGTATAACCCGAGACCCGACAGAATGGTTCTTAAGCCACTACACCACCTGGGCGATTTCTTAGTCATTATATGCTATTATAATTTGACTACCAATTTTTATTTGACCACTTTACCACTGTATCGGTAAGTATTAAAAAAATCTATTGGTTTCATCTTCAACAGCATTCTTTGCTCAATGAGCATTTTGGCTGTTACTGCATGAAATTCTACTTTTCATTTAGAAAAACTTCTTTAGCATTTTAACCATTTAATCACAACAATCTATCGAAACCGATTATTAACCATCATTACAGAATAGTTACCCGCATGCACTTTCCAATCCTGTTAACCTGTAACCTGTTGGCCCCGTTTGCAATTCTTCAAAGTCAGTACAGTGGACTCTTTCTATCTGAACGCTATCTCATATGAACACCTCGGTATTATGAGCACGTTACGATGGTCCCGGAGAAACTCCGTAGACTTAATATGAGATGAACTCTCTGTACTCTGCTCTGAACATCCTCTAATCCGAACACCTCAGTGTTATGAACGTTACTTTTGATCCTCATTCTACCTTTAAATCTCTGTAAGCTGAACTTGTGTTTGAGATCGGATTTCAGGGTACCAATTATGCCTTACCTTGGCTCTTGTCCTTCTTTGGCCCCACCACTGTATGGTAGAGCTATTGGATTGCCTTTTATAGGTTGAGGGTTTAACTGATGTCACTTTCATACCTTGTGTTCTTACTCTTATTTTATTTTTAGCATGTGTTGTCCGGTTACTTGCCATTAGAAATTAAAATGTTTTGTAGAAATGTAGTATAATTATGAAATTTTGTTGCATGCTTTATCAAACTAGAATCTCTGGAACGTTCGTGCAACGTCGGCGTAAGGTATAAAAGAGCTGGGTCGCTCCAGAGTTCAGTTCACAGTAATCAGCTGTAGCTGTTGTTGATTATTCTGAAGGTTTTAGGGCTTTGTATTGTGTGCTTTTTCAAGCGATTTTTCGCTTGTATTGAGAATCTTATTTTTGAATTCTGCTAGTGAATAAATACTTCATTTTTTATGCTGAGGAATAGATGTCAGTTTTACTCGAGAATTCGCACTGCAGTTTAGCATGTAGAAGAAATACAGCAGCTGAGAAAGCTTCTGTGATAAGCTGACTGTTATAAAGCAAGTTACTGACTGTTCATGCCTGTGAACTGTGTATAGCAGATTGTTCGCCGTTCCAGAATGAAAAAAATTTGCTTTTCCTCCTACCAACTGGACTGTTTACTACAAATTTCCATATGCACTGGACTTTTAAGAGACGAACCTGAAAACTATGTAGAGTTTTCTGCAACAATATATTATAAACTAAAATATGTTTTACTTTTCATAAATACATAATTGTCTCACAGACTCATAGAGAGATATGTTAAGATATGGAAAGAAGTTGTTACTAGCGCCACTTTTCATGCGCTACAGAACTGACGTTTCTACTACATTTCGCCCAACCTTCTTCGAGTATTCTTCCCTGCAGTGCACTTAACCCTTTGAGGCGCAACCCTTTCCCAATGCTGAAAAAAGGGCACCCGTTGCCATCGCTCGACTTAACTACCAGCAAGATGGCGGACGATCAAAACGTTCATCGCGTGTCACAGATCTAGAGACCCTTTCCTGACGGCAGCTGGCTGTGCGGCGCAGCTCTTCTCGCGTTCTTCCACTTTTCAGCAGATGTCAGTGCTGTTTAAAAATAATCGTGACAATTTTTTACGGGAAATGACGTGCTAAAAAGTAAAGGATTTTCGTGGAGCTATGTCACCCGCAGCTATTTTTATAGAAATCAAATCTATTCTTCGTGACTGGCAACAGTCAAAACGTCAGAGTTTGGTGTTCCCAGAGCGGGAACACTTCGCGTTAAAGAGTTAAAGAATAGTTTAGATCAGAAACATCATTTCTCTGCTATAACCTTGCCAGCGGGAACAGGAAACCGCATCTGCGACATAAAAATCACCTCCTAAGGTACGTTCAAAAGGGAAAACAGAAAAGGGAAATTATTATTTTTTTCTTAATGTTTTATTTCTGAACGTTTAAGAAGAAACCTGTTGAGGAAACCAGCTGGCTCTTTGAAAGAGAAAAGACGCTCCTATAGCTTCTGGGTCAGTGGGATAAGAGGCCGATGGGGGATTTTACGCAAGTCTACGGAGAGTATACATATTTTGACAGGGGTGTCTCGTTGCTGACACTTCAATGGGAGAAAACAAGACGCGACCCTCTTGAATTTTCGATAAAAATAGCATTTTATAAAATGGCAACAGTTGAGGTTGTTGAAAAGTTGAGGTAAGGTCCAAAGCAATCTCAGCGGAAAGTATGCTTTTGTGATGGATCACATGATAAGCAGGGTGGAATAGTACTCTCCTGGGTGTAAACCTTGCATTAATTCTTTTGTTCGAAATGGGACAATTTTGCTTCGGACAAATTACATCTAAATACACTTGCATGTGAAAATCAAACTTTCTTTCATACAAAAATAAGAAAGATAAATTAATACAAACTCGTTGTTTCTTAAACATCAAACTTTCAATATTAGAATTAACATGGTTACAGCCATCCAAATGCACGAAGGCAGAGGTTCCATTGGTGTTTCGCAGCATAGCTCTGAATGTGTCGTTGTGGTCCATTGTTGTGCTTTTCCAACAGTCCTGTCCGATTACTATTCCTGCACCACACCTACCACTGGCCTTCTCCGGTCTTTCATTGTTGCATGATTCCAAGTCGGTACTCTGCTTTGCCTTGAATTCGCCTATCTGAACACTTTATATTATAAATAATGCATCTTATAGTGATTGAATGACAGCCGATTAATATTTGATTAGATCCAAGACAGGGGTTCCTAGCCTTTTCACTACTTCAGTGGCGGCTCGTGGGATACAGCAAGTACAGCCGGGCTGCACTTGAAATTATCAGCACATACTTTAAAATAATTCATTCTACTAATTTTCCTAAATTCAGATTAGAATTGTGGAATTCCTACGGTAAATTAAAAAAAATCTCCGAAAAAAACCAAACACAAAAAAACGTATTGTGGCCGGATCGCTCATTCAGAAAAAAAGCACTTTAATCTTCCCGCAATTCAATTGGGAAAATCTTTGGCTGAACCGGGACTCATCAATGAAAAGAACGGTTGCCCATTGACCATACTCCAATCTCTATACCCTCTGCGCCATACTAAACGGATTCTCCTGTTCGCAGAAGTGAGCGGGACTCAAACAGCAGGTATTCTTGCAAACAACCCTCTCTCATGAAGTCTTTTGGTAACAGTCAACCTTGATACACGGGTTCCTGTGGCTGCATACAAGTCACGAAGGAGCTGAGAAGCTGTAGCACTCCTGTTACGCCTCGCTATAGTGGACAAATGGCGATCTTCTCTGGCCATCGTGGCTTTTGGACGACCTTGCGCAGGCTTTCTCTCTATGGATCCGATATCCTGGAACTGTTTCCATAAGTTACGCACGACGCTGGGCGTTAAATTGAACACTCTGCAAATCTGGACTTGAGATTGGCCTGCTTCTAGCCACCTCATTCCATCATCTAAACGTTGGTGGTTAGTAATTTTTATTGTTACAATTTGAAATTAACCGATTGCTTCAAAATAACACCAAGAAATTCGCCGATGTGTGCTAGCTAACGAAATGCGTCTTAACTTACGCGGGCTTATAAAGCCTATTTCTCTACTGGCTCCACCTACACACACATGTACTCTTACGTATTTGACGTACAAGATTTGCATTTTTGTCTAGAAGCAATGATTTTACATTCAGTTCAGTTCTTTTCATGAAATTCGATAAAATATGAAAATCCTGTTAATTTATTTCCCCAGTGTATTAATGAGGCTTAATTCCTGCCTCAACGAAGTAAACTGAGAAAAGCTAATAACGACAATTCTGTGATATAGATTAATTTGACGCATTTTTGGTAATTCAGTGACCTCTCATTTATATGACTTTCAGGGGACTGTTGAATCAAGTCGTATAACTGAGAGATCGTCGTAATATACAAATTTAAAATTTTATATGATTAATTTTTTTACCTATATTAAAGAGCTTTTTAGTTTGAGTACTAAGAGTATGTTTTAACAAAATTCATAAAATAAACTAAAAAATGAAACGCAAAATAATTTGTAGAGTTCACAAAATACAAAGTTTACATATCACTGTTACGTATGGTCATTTTAAAGATTTACAGACCAGACTTTTCCAAAAAATGAAGTAATATTAGTTTGTCTTTGTAGTCGACGAAAATAAAAAAATGTCTTTTTTTAAGTCTGACAAATCTTTTAAGCTATTTTGGGAATAATCATTTTGATAGACATACAACCGAATAGTGCAGAAAAGCTGGACAATTGTGCAGAAGATTGTTTGAAATTTTTATGCGTTGTATGAAAATTGGTGAAATGTCTGTGTACAAAGCATCAGTCATTTATCGCATACCTCGAGAAACGCTTGAGAGAAGGTACAGGACTGAAAATAAGAAAGGATTAACGGTTCCAACAACGATGCTTGTTGATGCAAATCAGTGGCGTAGCCAGAAATTTTTCATGGGGGGGGGAGGTTTACGACTACTGAAACTCACATATATGTATACGTGTGTGTTATAAGGGCGTGAATAGTATACTTTTTGTATGGCATAAAATTCCTCATTGGATAAGGGGGTTGTGACCCTCCTTATCCCACCCCCATTGGCTACGCCACTGATGCAAATGAAAAAAAGATCTTCCCAGTTATTAAAATAATTTCAATAGAAAGATATCAGATTGATTGCTTTTAAGTACACAGTTAGTGAACAGTTAAAGATAAAACACTCATTTAAAAAACCAAGGAAAAGGCAGGTTATGATTGGCTGCAAAATTTTTTTGCAAAGAAACTTTGAGATTTCTAAAAATTGACTTTTCTGAAACTTGATTCCTTTTAAGTCTAAAAAAGTGTCATTGGCTCGGTGCCAGTGAATGGACCGAGTCGAAGTAAGAGCTTGCTTAAAAATATTTACTCTGAAAAAACACTTTAACCCTTTGAGGCGCAACCCTTTCCCAATGCTGAAAAGAGGGCAGCCGTTGCCATCGCTCGACTTAACTACCAGCAAGATGGCGGACGATCGAAACGTTCATCGCGTGCCACAGATCTAGAGATCCTTTTTGATGACAGCTGGGTGTGCGACACAGACAGCTGCCGTCAAAATTGATGTAGGAGGGTCTGTTTAGGCAAAACGAAATCGTTCGAATGCAAAACGTTTCCGCGCTTTTCTAGAAAAGCATTACATTCGATTTGGTTCTATAATAAAAATTGAATTTGAAGTTATTTACTTTAGGTGATCGAAGATGAAATACATTGAGGGTAGACGTATTTTCGTCAATTTTTTTTTTTTTTTATTTTTTTTTTTATTTATTTATTTATTTTTTTTTTAACGCCCTTTGTAATTGCCGCCACAACGAGCTTTGACTTCTATAGTTTAGATAGAATTATGCATCTTAAAACAAGTATTACTTAATGCATTATATTCACGAAAAGTTAAAAGCAGAAAAACTTATCATAGATCTCCAGCTGGTCCATGGAATAAGACCCCGTCGTAACTTCCATTGATTCCCAAGGGATCCATCACCAGGACACCGCTGAGAATTTGTACTCTAAGATATTAAAATAAGAGTTTTTATTGGAAATTTGTAAACTTTTTTTCCTACCCTCGCCTTGAAAATGCGCAGGTATTTAAACAACATAAACCAGTTTGAAGAATTTGCTTCACCTCAAAGGAAATATCAGGTTTATTTAAAGAAAGAAAAATAAAAAAGCTATAAAGACTGGTGTCTCAGAGTCATTCAAAAGTGGGTTGCCTTTCTACACCGAGACACGCTTTAATTGTCATGAAATATGTTCGTCTGAACATTGTATTGCTACTTTTGTGATTTGATTGATATCCTGAAACACCTCTGTAGATGATTGCAACAAACCCGATACACATCAATGAAATTTAAAATTAAAAGGCACAACGTAGATGAATTAACCATTATTAATAATCAGTAATACCATGTTCTTGTTTTAACTTCAGGTGATCCGCAAAATAATCTCCTCATAATCAATTCAGGAAAAGAAAAAGCTGAGTTCGGGATAGAAAAAGGAAAAAGAGTAGCCCATTCTCTTAGAAAATGTATCTGCTCACTTTATAAGAGTTCAAACAGTTTTCACAATTAAAAAAAAAATCTGGAGTGACTCCACTCAACTTTCCGAACACTTACGATTAAGATCATTACCAAGCACTTAAATAAATTTTAATCGATGAATAATTCAAAGATATATACCAAATTGAATGCGCCGTTTAAACGCTTGCGCACTTTCAAGAATTTCTCCCCATAGGCCATAATGTAAAAGAAATCTTTGTCGTAGCCCTGTAGAAAAACTATCAGTCCTATACACATCAAAATCAATACCGGTCTTACGATGGTGGTTTATAACATATATACCCAATTTGAGCTCAATCGAATGTACCATTTAACCGCTAGCGCACACTTTCAAGAATTTCCCCCCATAGGCCGTAATGTAAAAGAAATCTTTGTCGTAGCCCTGTAGAAAAATTATAAGGCCTACACACATCAAAATCAATACCGGTCTTGCGACAGTGGTTTATAACATATATACCCAATTTAAGCTCAATAGAATGCCCCGTTCAGGATCTGTCGTGTTCACTCACATACACACAGACACACACATACACATACATACATACATCTAGTAAAAATAGCATAAATGAATTTAGAAGACCTCAAAACGTGTAAATACGCCAAAATCTCGAAGTCGAATTTTTTCATGATTACAATACTTTCCTTACATGGTACATGTTCAGAAAGTAAAAATTAAGTTGAAACAAATTAGATTTAAAAACATCTATTCTGAATACTACTTTCAAAATTTAAAGTCGCAAAAACAATTACAGTACAAGTATTTTAGTTATAAGAGAAAGTTTTAATGTATTACAGCGAATATTGGAGGTAAGTGTACGCGATTTTGCGTCTCAAACGACTAGAGCATTGGTTCCCAAACAGTTCTTCGCGAATCCATGGGGGTTCGTGTGCTGTATAAAGGGGCTCGAGAAAGTAGTACTCTTGGTACACAACAACTAAACAGGAAGTTCGCCAATTTCTTTCAGATTTTTGAAGGGGGTCCGTGAAGAGAAAAAGTTTGAAAACCATTGTCTCAGAGAATTAATTGTACCTGTAGCATAACAATCAAAACACACATATGTTAAATACAATCAATATACTATCATTCAATTTTTTTTTTTATCAGTGGGCTAATAGTGCAGCTATTGAAACACCTCCTAGATGAAGAAAGCCTAACAAATCCTATGTCACCAAGCTTTGACGTCATCACTAGTAATACATTTAAAAGTTTTATTTTCACAAATTAAAACTTTTAAAAAATTGTGGTGAATTTACTGATGGATAACAATATTTTAATAATTTGAGATAAAAATATAATTTTACGACAAATGGCAGCTTTTAACCACGACTAATTAGATATATGATAAGGAAATAGGAGATAATGAATAATTTTGTACGAGAAAGGTATTTTAATTTTAATGTTTAATTTAAGATATTTTCTAATATTTGTAGCATTCACCAGAAATTTTAAATAGTTTTACTTTGTGAAAATAAAACTGTGATGACGTCATTTTCGTAGGCCTAGTGATGACGCCAAAGCTTGAATTGATAGGCTTTCTATATATAGGAAGTGTTGGCTATTGTAACGGTACATGCTCAAATATTCTTATAAAAAAAAAAAAAAAAAAACGCTGAGCAATATCATTAGTGCTATGTGGTCGCGGATAAACATAAAAAGTGATCAAAATAAAGGTAGATTCTGGTCACGGGTTTCTTAAAACACTGATGACCTTCAACAAGGTTGGAAACAGTAATATTTTGATGAATATTTAAAAAGTTTGTTTTTCTTTCCACTATGCGTATGTTAAGGACATTTGACTCATTTTAAATAAGTTAAATATTCATCAGTCATAAATATACGATGAATTAACTAAAAAGATATGCTTCCTTTACAAGAATAAACAAATGCTGCTTTTGAATATCCGTTACCAGAACGTCGGAACCAGTAATAAATCAAAATGCGTTATGAAGCAAAGAAAAACCACATAGCCTAACACATTGATTTTCTCAAAACTTAACCGATGCATTCAATGAATGATGAAATGCTTTAATTATTGAAATGTGCAGAAATGCAGAACACAATTAAGATAATCTGAGCTGCCAGTGAAACGAAACAAATTTCCCGTTTTTAGTTACTCAGTTTCTCATTCGAGATAACTTTTTATTTGAGAATGATTTTATATTTTTGGGCATACTGGACAGACAGCATCTGAATAGACATTTTGATGGTAAATGAACTGGCAAAAAATAGATTACAAGTAAATCGCAGGTGGATGTATTAATAGTATGCTATTGTACACTGAGCGGCCACTTTATTATGATCAATTGAAAATTTTATGCAAATGAGCTTTTTCATCACAGTGTTGGCTCTAGAGAGCGAGATAGCTATATAAGGTAAATGCAGGACAAATGAACCATCGACTGGACTGTGTTGCTTGGGAAGATATAGGCAAAAGAAGCTTGATTTAACTGCTTTTGAATGTGGGGTGATTGTAGGCTCTCGAAGAGTAGGAACCCAGTAAAACGGCTGCACTTACGAAGTGTTCGAGAGTTACAGTTATTAATGTTTACAGAGAGTGGACTACCACACAAAAAAACCGGGTTTCAACGTCTGGCTTGTGGTCTTCACAGCATGCTGAATGCTTGATCTGAAAGGAGACTTTATTTGTGCCTACATATTTTTGCGACTTTCTTTGATTTTTGCTAATGTCGATAATTAAATAATCGATAAATTTCTAATGTCAACTTCTTGAACAAAGGATGATTAAAAAAAAAATTTTTTTAAATCATTTTTTTAAAAAAAATCATTAAGTATAAAAATTGAAATGTCAACATCCTACTGGGTCATGTTAAAATATTTTGTAGAGTTGAGGTTCAATACTCGTGAATAAAGTGTAGGAAAAATAAATAACGTTTTCGACTGATAGCGAAAATGCCGTCCCAAAAAAGGGACCCTAGGCATATATGGGCTAAGAGAGTTAGTTGTCAAGACCAGTGGTGCGCAAACCGGGGGTCGCGAGAAAATTTTTGGGGGTCACCAAATTCAAAGAGATCCAAATTCATGAAAAATCTACAATTATTCATTTCAAAGAACTGAAAGAATACAAGAGAAGAATCTGACAATTATTATTTTACGAGAGCGATATTCGCGATCGCTATCACGGGGCTTCAAAACCCCGTTATCATGCATAGTGATCTGCAAATTGATCATGCATAGTGATCTTCAAAATTAGTTGCCATTAAAACATAACATCGATCTCGATTGGATCCAGAGGATGACTTACGACTTGCGATTTCCAATACAGATCCGAACATAGAAGCAATCATGAGCTCTTTGCAAGCATATATTTCACATTGACTTTTTATGATTTAAAGTATTTTTCATTAAAAAATATTTATATCCATATGCATAAATAAAGCATTTGTTTCATAAAGTTATGTGTTGATTCATTAACTGATTTTTATGATGTTACAACTTTTATAACATTTTTATGGTGGTTTATAAGTTTGGTGCGCTATTTTAAAAACGCGTTATTTCAATCGATGACGTCACGACACTTTTTTAAAAAAGACCCTGTAAGAGCAACTCCCAGAAAGAATTTCAATGTAACTACGTTTTCAATTAAACAAAATGTCTACTGTCTATCCAGGGGTCGCAACAAAATTTTACAAAAAATAGGAGGTCGCGACAAAATTTTACACAAATTAGAGGGTCGCAGATGAAAATAGTTTGCGCACCACTGGTCTAGACCATCAGAAGAGCAACAGCACGTCAATTAGAGGGGAATCTCAATCAAGGAAGAACTATGCAAACTGAATTGTTAGCCGCACATTACACCGTATAGGCTATAAAAGCCAACGGCCTGTTCGAAAGCCTCTACTGTCTGCTTTCAACAAGAGCAGGCATATCCAGTTCGCGAAACTGCATCAGGATTGGGCAGTAGATGACTGGAAACGACGGGTGATGTGGTACGATGAATCGCGTTTTCAATAGCGCCATGCAAAGATGGTAGTGTGCGAATATGGCGAAAAACAGCACAAAAACCATGGACGCAAACTGCATTGTCATGACACTTCAAGCTGGTAAAAGCAATATTAAGGTTTCGGGGAGGATTTATTAGCATTGTATGAGTCCTTTGATTGCTTTGAAACAGCATCTGAATGTCCAAGGGTATTTAAGTGTTATCCCAGATCAAGTACATCCTGATAAGTTAATGGTGTACCCTGCTGGAGATGGATATTTAGAGCAGGATAATTTTTCTTTTCACATATTAGGTGTACCGGAAAGTATTGTCGTTTTTTCATATGTCAGTATTTTGCCTAGCCCAAAACTACAGAAGCTTATAATACGAAATTTGCCAGGTACGTGAGTTTTATAACATAGGCGCTAGAAAACAGAGCATTTTCCAAAATTTGTAACTCATGGGGGATAGGCAGACAAAACGTTCTTTTCACATATTACTCGTTCTTTTCAGATATCCTGTGTGATCTCAAAGAAGAAGAGATATCCATAAAATTCTTGCCTTAAAATACAATGCTGACGAATACCTAAAAATAGATTTCAGAACATTTCGAATAGAATACTCCAAGAAGGGTAGACGTGAAAAAAGGGGGAGGGTGGCCATTTTTCTCTGAGAGGGCAAAAGAAATATATTATCTATAGAATTCTCTCGCTTTGAAATTATGAGTCCTGTGCTTAGGCACAGCTTGTTTGTTAATTTAATAATTGATGAAAATTCATTTGTTTGAATTTTATGCAAAGCAACGACATTTTTTCCCGGTACACCTTATATTTGCCATTGCCTTTAGATAGTATGAAGAGCACGACGGAGAATTTCATTGGCCTGCACAATCATACGATCTCAATTTACCTGAGAATTTCGAGATGAGATCGAACGGTGCATCAGGCAGCTGGATCCAGTAACATCAAATCATAAGGAATTGGAAAGTGTAGTTTATCGGATATGATCGGAAATTTCACATACCACATACCACCAAAAAAAGTCTCATAGAATCCATGCCAAGAATACATGCAGTATAAAGGGCAAAATGTGGTCCAGCATTGTATGTAAGGAGTAGTGATAATAATTTGGCCTCTCAGTGTGTGTATGTTAATCATTATTATTTACATATTCTAAGACAATTCAAAAAGACATTTATGTAAACCTTAACTGCTTTTAGGAAAGAAAAAAAAAAGATAATTATTAGTGCATTTACTGCTGATAAAAAACGGTGGGCCTAATTGACTCTTCAACGAACAGACAGAACTGTAATAGGGCTATCACACTGAAAAAAATCCGACCAACTTCCCTTGCAAATCAAGTTTTCGGCCGATTTTCTCCGCCGTTACCTTGACGACCGCGAACTCCAACTTTTTCCTTTCCGAAGGAAAAAATCCGAGTCGGACGAAATTTCGGCCCATCAGAGTACTTCTTCCTGCTACGTCATAAGCAATTTCGAGCAATGGCGACTACGTTCGAAGCTTGGCTCGATGTCAGAATCACGTGTAAATAAAATTATGGCCGCGTTCAAGTGGACTTTGGAATTAGAGCTTGCTGCCACAATTGCTGCCGATCCGATGTAAATATACCAACGCACGATAAGTAAAATAAGAACCTGCACGCCAAATCAGCGATGCGATGACTATTTGGCGTCGGAGAGAGTTTGTTTACTTTTGCAACCCTTAAAGATAACCACGCCTTCAAGTCTGTCGGAAAAGTTGGTCCAGCGCGAAGTTGCTGGGATTTTCCCTTTAGTGTGATAAGGCCATTAGAGGTAAATATATGAAATTTTAGTTGCGTATCCTTCTTTACTGTCAAAGGGTCCTTCAATCCTTCAAAAAACAATTTTTCAAAAATCATTCAAAAATTGGGAAGGGGGCAAAAAATTTAATCTTTCATTTTGCGATACATGCTACTCTTATTCAAAGCCGTATATGGCATTCTTCCAAAAAATTTTCATTCTGACTAAATGAAACACTTTAAAACGTGATGCATACAAAACTAATCCTTGAAGATGATGTAGATTTACTATTTCTTTACTTTGAAATAATGCATTGGACTACAAGTTCCATATCCCTGGATCCAACATTTTAAAGATCGACCATGTTATTAATGACTATGTTATTTTATCTCTCACCCCCTTTATTGAAAATTGTCCGAAAAATGTGTCCCAAAAAAGCGACATAATTTAACATATATTTAAATACTATTAGTTCACAACAGCTTTAATCTATTGTTACAATATTCCGTAAGCTGTAGAATAATCATCACATGTATTTTTATTTAAATACTATTAGTTCACAACAGCTTTAATCTACTGTTACAATATTTCGTAAGCTGTAGAATATGCATCCCATGTAGTTTTCTATAAATAGGTTACAATCATAAAAATTTCAACATAGGGTTACCAGGCGAAATACACGAAAGATGAGAGATAAAATGACATAGTCAATTAATACCGTTTTAATATGGCAATCATGAAACAAAAAAATTAGGGGGGTTCAGGGTGGTATCCCCCTGACGAGGCTCGAACAGCCGAGTTATTTGTTTACATTTTTACATTAGATACGTTTTTGAGAAAAACTTGCTTAATGGAATTTGGGTCGATGGTTTGAGTATTACTTCCTACAGTTATGAAGAAAGATTGTTAGAGCTTTCAGGGAGGTAATCCTCCTATGATCGATGTCTGTCTAGGTTCACTTCTCATAAAACAGATAAACACTATTAGAATTATCTGACGACGTTCATAATCATGTATCATCCATCTCATGAATAGAGGAGTTGTTTGTTGCTAGTGCTTAGACATTTCGACGATCGTGTTTGCATTTATCAGTCGGAAGATCAAAGCTTCATGAATACAGCTTCTTCGCCCAGGTGTTCTATAGAGAAGGTGAAAGTTCCTCCAAAAATGCAAAAGGTGAAATCGAATCCGGTTTGACTTAATTCCAAGGTCGAAAATCTGGCAAAAATTGTGGTTGGGCCTCTTCTCAAAATTCGCGAAACCTTTTTTTTTTTTTTTTTTGATCGATGGTCACAGCAGATATTGTTTCCGAGGTCATATGCTGTAAGGAGGTTGGCAACGACAAACAGGGCCCTCGCTGGAAGAAAGAATGTTGAAGATTGTTGTGAGGTTAATAAATCTAGTAGAAAAGTGATGGTTGAAGTGATATTGTAGTTTAGGCTGTATATGTTAATTATAGATGGACAGAAATGACATTTATTTATACAGTAGCCGCAGTAAAAGGCCATATGAAAATGTAAACAAATAATGCAAAAGCTACTAATTTGCGTCATTGTCGTTATAACACCACTATAATTATATAATCTGTGAATTTTGATAAAACTTGATATATCCGTGTCCTCATACATTGAACAAATGCTTTCTTCTTGTAATCTAATTAGTTAGAACTTCGAGTTTTCTTTAAACATAAAATTTGAGAATTGAATCCTAAAACGTGTGAGAGGTATGAAGATAAATATGTGCTGACTTTCACATCGGATGATCGTGTTTCATAGGTCGTACAGAAATTACGACAGAAATAAATTTTTAGACACTAGCAATAATTGTTTACATTTAAATTCATGTATAGCCACCTGACCGTCTTTGTTAAAAATATCTTGGAGTCGTTTTATAATGTAAGGCAGAAATTTTGCCCATTACCTCATCAGTGTGCTTGGCACATCTTACTAGTTAGGATTTTTTTTGCATGGGATTAGTATACAAATTTTAAAAGTGTCACTTTTTGAAAATTAACAAGAATAATTTTTTTCTTATCATAGTCTTTTTTCCTACCTTATTTTGAAAAATTTTTCAATTCACAATGCCCACTTATATCTAATGGATGAAGAATTAAAGCGTGTTACCAGCTTTTCGGGTCACCCTATATATATATAAATAAAAAAAATTTTCATTTGCACAAATTAAAAGAAATTGAATTTTTAATAAGTATTTTGTGTATAATAAAGTATTTGTTGAATCCACCAACTTTTAAAGGCTGCCTTAGGCGCCTTACAACTAATTAGTATTCAATAGGATTCATCACGCATGTCCCATAGCAGTAATACAAAGAAATGTTTTAGCAAGCGATTCCTAGATGGAAGTTAGAACAAGGAAAGACAGACTTACAGACAGGCAAGCGGAAGTTATCAGGGCTATGGTAATCTAGTGATCAAGGTGTTCGACTAGTAGCCAGAAAATTGAGGGTTCGATATCGACATACTGCTGAATACCACCGTGTGCGAACACGTTGATTCTGTGGTTCCTTAAGTCCCCTCGGAGGTCACTAGCAGTTTTTGAGATAGAACAGGCTCTAACAAAAGGAGATATGTACCATATTTTCGATTTATGAAGATTGGTCTTTTCAATTTTATAAAATTAGAATAATTTTCTACATTTCACAACATGATGGGAAGCTTACAGCCTTCCATGATGACTTTGGAAGGAGAATGAAACTTTTGAACTGTCCCTACTTCTGCTGTCTGCGTATTACACTTCGTATGTATGATGTAAATCTTCCGAGAGTCTTGGAATGAGGGAATGCAATCCCGATCCCGCGGGAACGGGATCCTACATATGTTTGCGGGACTAGTCCCTCGGGATTACGATCCTAATGCCGCGGGATTGACACTGAGAAATAAATTACTTTGTATTACAATTTCACGCTGCTTCCCAATCAACAGGCCAAACAATTTTTTCATATTTATGTCTCTTATCTAAAAATAAACGAATCAATAATTACAAATTTTAATTAAAAGTTTTATTTTTTAAAATTATTTCACAATGGGAGTCTGGATCAAATATCGTAATCTAAATTTTTCGCAAACTTATTTCAGTTCATTCCAAATGAACTGAAATATTTCATGAACTGAAATATTTCATACTAATTCAACTCTTAGCGAACAGTCACGAATTAACTATAAAAGTTTTCATTTTATTTTTTAATATTTTTAATTCACACTTTTAATTATTTCACTAAAATTAAATCTAGACTAGGAAATGATTCATTGGATTTGCTCGAATTTGTACGCTCATTTTTCAGCAACTAAGAAAATAACGTAAGTATATGAATGTATCTATAAATGGTATATTTCTGTAAATTCCTCATTTTTAGCAACTAACATAACTTAGTATATTATTCTGAATATCATGATTATAATTTTCATATTCCTGTACATTATTGTATGAATTATATCACAAGATCAAGTATTATTATAAAAGCTAAACTTCATAGGGCTAATTACTTTTTTTCTAATTTTCTCTGTTGAAATAAAGTCCTAGTTAAATGAAATGTCAATCCCGCGGGATCAATAAATCTCAATCCCGAAATCCCGCAAGCCTAAAAACAGTGCGAGATTGCATTCCCTACTTGGAATAACGGCAAATACGTAACGATGTTTTCACCCCGCAAATTCAATCATTAGTGCGTACGTGAAAGGAGGCGTTGTTATTGAATTAAAAATCCTTCGACACCAGGTTTAAAACTATTTACGGCCATCGTTGCAAAAGGCATGGTAAAAGCTCTGGGTTACGCTTGTACAAGTGTCTTCCAGCATTTGTTGAGCTCTTGGCTGAGTCCTATAACGCATCATTCGAATACCAATGCTGAATCCAGAAGGGGAAATATATCGTTGACTTTTGACACGTTGGCAGAAAGCAAACTGTGTCCAAGGTTAAAAAATGACTGAGGTAGGGTGAAAAAAAAAAAGAATACTCACCTCCTTTGGAAAAAAAAAACTGAGTGAAGACAATTCTAATAAAATGACCAACTAAAAATCTGAATAAAAGCGGATATAATTAAGAAAACCATTTGTAAAAATCTGATGTGGACACCACATGACTCCTAGCAAGTCTATAAATCATAAATATTTTCGGTGCACTTCATCTATTTCATTTGAAAGCGATTCACTACTGCAATAATACTTAGCAGTTTCTAGACAAACGTTTGAGATACCACCAAGCTGGGTTCAATTTTAAAGATTTATTTTTAGCACTTGATTTGGCGATATTTCGCCAAAAAAGCCGAAAGGTAAAAGTCGCCAACCTTGGCGACTTTTGGAGAGAGGCACATGATCATCATCGAACTACTATGGTAAGCTGTTTTTGCGCTTGAAATGGACGAATGTCTCTAATTACTGCCATTGACCGTAATATACTGGAATTTTTTGAGTGTTCCGGTAGAAGAACTATAAAGGAAAAAGGCACTATTTTCGATGGAAAGTTGTCATTTGTAATTTTTTGTAATCATTTGTAATCTTTTGTGTCATTTGTCAGTCATTTTGTAATTTTTAATAACATACATCAATTTTGTTTCGTTTTGCTGCTTAGAAAGCGTCATTGTCCAACTACGCCTATACAGGGGGTACGGAACATCGAGACTGTACAATGGATATGTGGAAGAGAGTTGCCTGGTAGGATGAATCCCGGTTTCTCCATCACGTCGATGGTCGTGTCAGGGCACGCCGTCTTCCAGGAGAACAGCTGCTCCCCTCTCCCTGGCAGCTCAGAACTCAAATACCACCATGTTCCAATATCTAGACTTCGCGTGACCGTTGCTTAAATATTTTGTACAATCTGTTTCAAGTTATCTTAGCAAGAACTCGTGGCATCCATGCCCAGGCGAGTTGCAGCTGTTTTGAAGGTCAAAGGAAGATCAATGCATATGGGTACGTGGTCATAATGTTTTGGCTCTTCAGTGTTCATTGAGATGTCTCGCAAAAATTTTTCAAAGTAATTTAGAGACAGTTAAAATTGATTTTTTCATCAAAAGCTGCATACCGAAATATTTCGCGATAGCTTAACCCATTAGCGCCTTTTTTCAGCACATTCTCAAATTTATGTTGATGCCAGAAGTGATAAATAAATTTCCGACATTTGTGTGGTATGAAGAACTAAATCTTGGGACCCTGTCTTCTAAAAATTTGAATAAGACAGGGAAATATTCTTATTTAAACTTGTTATCACTGAATATTTTCTGCAAATCAGATTTATTATTCAAGAAATTAAACTAGGAAAATAAACTAATGCTTAAATATTTGAGCGACTTACAAATTTCGCGACGGTCTAAAAATAGATCGCTGGGAGTTGATGCATTAACTTACTTTTACTTCGTTCGAGGAAGTAAGTATTGGAAAGCTAATAAAAATTCAAATGAAGTAGAACTTTAAAGCACTCTAAAAAAAATTTCGAAACGTTTCATGAAATTATCTGAAATCTATCAGATATACAACAGAAATTGTTGTAAAATTGCAATATCATTGTTTTACCGGAAACTATTCAGACACAAATCTGAAACGTTCTTTTTCCACAAAACCTATCATAAATGTTTCTCACGCTTTGTGAGAAACAATTACGAAAAAAGTTACCTTACAGTTAGCTGAAACGTTCCTGAATTTTTTTTACAGTGAGCAGAACTTAGAAACAAGCCAAAATGAAATAAAACGTATACCAACAACTAGAAGGAAGCCTAAACATGTGATTGGAAAGAAATTTAGAAATGCTAACGCGAATAAGTAAACAATGGAAAAAAAAAAAAAAAAAAAAAAAAAAAAAAAACCTTTCAACATTCGACTTTTAAAGCTTGTGACCACGCTTTAAATGGCTGGCTCGTGCTGGATCTAGTAGGAAGAACTTAATAGTTGTGACCCCCCAGCCTCACAACACATTATGCTAGAATCTCAGAAGGGTGGAATGTTCAGCCTCCTCCCCTTTCCCCTCTCTCGGGATGGTTCATCTGCTTGCGTAACAACCTCGCACATCTTGTTTTAAACATTACGCGAGACGGGTAGCAGGGGCTGAAATTATTCAAACGAGGGAGATGCAAGAACCAGTTTCCAGAGCATCGGTCCATAACCCACTGGCTGGGGTTTTACACGGAGAGAGACGGTGCCAAGGCTATTCCGATCTCTCGGATTGCACTTGGATGGAGCTCGAGATGAAATAATCGAACGCAAATGAGATAAGGCCTCCGTTAGGATAATAATGCCACCGGACAACCTTCCAGTGAATTACCAGACTCGTTTTTCTTTCTTGCAATTTTGTGTTTTCTTCGCTTTTAATTGAGCCATTTCTGATGGAACTGGCTTTGAGGAATGCATTTTCGTGAATGCACACAATCAGACGTTATGTGAGCTATTCGGATAGATTAATCTTTTCAGGGTATTACGTAGGGAGGTATAAATAGTGAGGTACGGTTGTAGAGTAGATATACGGGATAGAGGTCAGTTTGGTAGCCCTAACTTGAGGCACCTGTCCAAGCAGCTGACTTGTGGTAAAATCTCATGCGCATAATTCTTGCGTATCCAACTCTCCTTAGTTTTTTTAATGGAGAATTTGTGGCCAGTGTGCTAATTTTCATTTTCATCGTTTTATCTTTAAAAAGAAAATGACACACAGCTGCTTTGCATATGCATGCAATTTATGATTTGTGAAAGATTCTGGAATAACATTTCCAAGGAGACTGGTTTTTTTTTTCACATTTTTTAAAACGTACTTTTTATAAATGAAGAACATTTCCATGTATCCACATCCAATAAGCCTTTGCGATATTCTTTACGCTAAGAGGGTGTTTAATAGATAAATGCGTCATTCAAATGATTTTCAAAATCGATTTATCGATTTCGAATAATATCATTAATCGATATATCGATTAGTGAATATTTGAAATTTCAGTATTCGCGATTATTCGAGCTTCCACTATTCGAATACTCGAATAACATTCACGGTTAATCGCGAGTTCACTATCCTAATGATCGAATAATGAAACAACTAATTGCAATTTACCAATTCTTATTGTATACGCGATTAATTGTTTCACTATTCGAATGTTCGAATGTCATGTACTATTAGAATGGAGAATTAGAGTTAGAATGGATTTTTCAAAATCGATTGTCTCGAATGGATTTAATAATCGATTAATTCGAGTACAGTGCACTCCTGATTATCCGGGCTAATCACCTGGAAAGAACGCACGGATAACAGAAAAACACGGATAATCCGAAAATTTCTTTTTATTAAAGAAAAAATCAATATCACTACAGAAATATAAAAATTACTTACATTTGCATGCTGTATATCATCAAATTAGAAAATTTCCTTTCAACATTTACTGCTGAAAAAAATCTGTTAGCGTCTTTGCTTCTGTTTGTACATCTCTTCTCGTATATTGACATATATCTTACGAACAGCAGTAATGTCACCGTAATGAAATCCTATTTGTCCCATATAATCTGGCAAAGTTTACACAGACTGCAGATCAGCAGAATGAGAAATTGTATCTCCCTTATTTAGTACATCTTCTGCATCAGTACTATCATCACTATTAGAGTTAACAACATAGTAATGATGTCATCTATCAAATACTGAAAGCCAGGCGTACAGATACATCCCTTTGAAAACATATAGATTTTCGAAACCCTCGAATTATTTTGCATGTTTAACAGGTAGGGTTACCACTATGCGGGAATTGTTTTAGTGTAGGTACTCCTAATGACTCACTTTTACTTGACTTGAAGCTATTATCCCTTTAACGCGCAGTGTTCCCAGTCTGGGAACATCAAACTCTGACGTTTTGACTGTTGCCAGTCACGAAGAATAGATTTGGTTTCTATAAAAATAGTTGCGGGTGACATAGCTCCACGAGAATCCTTTACTTTTTAGCGCGTCATTTGCCGTAAAAAAATTGTCACGATTATTTTTAACAGCACTAAAATCTGCTGAAAAATGGAAGAATGCGATAACAGCTGGATAGATTGCCCAATGCTGAAAAAAGGGCAGCCGTTGCCATCGCTCGACTTAACTACCAGCAAGATGGCGGACGATCGAAACGTTTATCACGTGCCACAAATCTAGAGACCCTTTTTAGACGCAGATGGCTCTGCGGCACAGCCAGCTGCGTCAAAAAAATATATATATATATAATGGACAAAGAGGATTCTACAGGTTGTACTTCAAATAAATGTTGCATAAATAAGTAGCTAGCCACAGTAATTTTAGTGAAGCTAGGTTTGACATTAAATTTGAAGTTGCTTCAGTACATGACTTACTTGGTGTTTGCTTACACTAAATTTCTGACTTAAGTCTTGCAAGCCAAGCTTTTCAACTTCTGGTGAATGGATTACATCATTTTTTGTTGTTGTTATCCTTTTCTTCTTTGATGCTGATACCATGCTGGATAGTAGACGTGCTTGTAAAACTATGACTCAAGCACAAAATTGTTCAGCCCTTATACTCTCCAATCTAAGCAATGGATAATGATTGAATGTCCTGTAACTTGCAAACAGTTTTCTTCGCACTACTGAAAACTGGATTTTGAATTCTTTCAATGGTACAACCTTTTGATTGCACCACAACTTGCTGCTTTTTTCCAGCATATGGATCCCCTTTCTCTGCTGCACTGATAAGCAGTTTTCAAAAGAAAAAAGATTAAAGGAGAAATCCCTCCAGCAGAAGTTGAAGAGAGGATTCTCATTCATTTTTTCTAGTAATTTCTCATCATTATTTGGACTTTTTACAAAAGCTGTGACTGGGGTTAGTTTTTAACGAACTAAAATGGCTTTTTATGGTTGCACACATATTCACATGACACATAGTAACCCCTTTAGAGAGAAGAGCAGATGTGAATTTCACTTCTGCTTGACATGGCTATTTACTTAGTACAAAAATGTTCTGCACTTTTGTTACTGAAAGTAGAAACATTTACGTTGGGTAATTTAAAAAATCGTTACACGGGACAGTTATGAAGGAAATCCTACGTTAAAAACAATTTCAGTCAGGCTTAGACCAAGAACATTTTTTTTCATGCAGTTCAAATCACAAACAATGCATTGTTGAAGTAGCCGAAGTTCAGTCGGACAGCGTAGGTAAAAAAGATTAATAAAAATTAAAAAATACCTTATCTGGAAAGTTTACACGAGTTCACTTTCTAAACACGTGCAGGTGAAATTCTTTTTAACCCTCTCGTCACCGAATTATGAAAAATCAGAGAAAACAAATATGTCTAGCATTTAATGCATCTGAAATACTATTATAAATCATGCAAAAATATTTTTTTCTAATGCCGATTAATATTTGTCGATTAATGTCGATAATAATAATTTTTCTAATAATAATTTCTGCATTTTCGAAGCATTTTGTTATGCTAAAATTAATTTAAAAGGATGCACATATTAGGTAAAGGTTGAGGAATAAGAAAAAACTATACTTACCTTAAAAAGAAAAAAAAAACGGTAAAAAAGCAGCGTAAATATTTTCTTAATTTTTCTCCCGAAACAATGAAGCGAAAACTGTAAAAAATGATCTAAATTGACTAGTACTGCAATCTAGGCAGGATTTATGTATTTAGTTAAGAGCCTCATATATTTTCTACATGAATTAATGATATTGATATCACTGAAAGAAAAAAATACTAAATTCAATTGTTTTCTCTCTAAGTATTGCTTTTTGAAATAGGAGCCTCATATGAGGTTCAGGGTGACGAGAGGCAGGCGCGTAGCCAGGAAAATTTTTTTGGGGGGGATATGAAGTTATATGTGTTTAAATAGACGGAATTTCATCACTAATCCAAAAATTTCGGGGGGGGGGATATATCCCGATATCCCCCCCCCCTGGCTACGCCCCTGACGAGAGGGTTAAACATTTTTTAACTAAAGGGGAAAAATCTCTGATTTCCGTTTGTTTGTCTGTTTGTCCGTCCGTCTTTAACTATCGTAAAAGTAAATCGATTGCGAGAAATTTACATATGTAGTTGCTACGTTCTATACCATGTACCATATTGAAAAACGAGTGTAAAGCATTAATAGATTTTTTTTTTTTTTAAAGAGAGTATCAAAAGTTTTTTAAAACATTGATGTCTGTGGGCAGCGTATTTTGGAGACGTTAGTTTCCAAGAGAATGATCTCCATTGGAAGTAATTTCCACGACATTTATTTACTAGAGGCAAACAAGCGATGCGTCATAGATTTACGGTCAAAGTAATGTCATTAAACTAAATGCTTGTGAGTCGTATTGATTTTAAACAGTTTGTTCTCATTATTGAAAAAACGCGGGTCAACAAGCACCTCATTAGGACACAAGAGAAAGCATTCAAAGACCCGAGTCGGGAAGCAACGATGGTCACTGAAAGGAAATCTTAGCCGCGGAGTCTTTGTAATAATGTGTGTAAAATAGGTTAACCATCCGTTAAGCAGTATTGCCAGCGCAAAATAAGATGGTGTATGGTGCGTTAGGCATGATTAATTTTACGCGTTGCCTTTGTCATAAATTTTCGAATCTCGTTTCCTCCAAACTCATATATCAGGCCATTAAGTTGATGTATCAATTAATAAATTATCCGAATCGGCCTGGGGTCGCATGTTCAGCCGGAATATTCATTCAAACTCCCTCGACCATCAGCACATTACTGAAACCTTTTACGACCGAACGGCGATATGAACTGCTCTTTTATGACGGCCATTTGTAATTCCGTTCTCATTCAGCGCCAGCAAATGAAAGCACTGATGTGCTCGGGTTCAAATAGCTGCTGCTAAGTGAAAAATCTCACGCTTCAGTTGTTGTGTCCAGCATCGCGCTTGCAGTAATGCAAAATATGCAGCTATTTTGGGGAAGAGAAACAGTTGGCCGAAATTGTGAGCGTTTATAATGAATATGCATGTAGGCATTGTAGGTGAAAAGTAAAAAGAAAAATAATGCTGTACGCGACGATAAGGAAAAATATTCCAATTTCCACTACATAAGTCTTACTTTGCTGTCAGTCTCCTATGGTGGAAAAAGCGAGATTTACGCTATAGCGCTTATGATGTATACATCTGAAGAGTGAACTTACTCTGAGGGATCATCCCTATTTAGATATTTTCATCCAGTTCGGTGGTTTCCCCTCGCGTGCACTACCACTTTGACGGGTGCGCAATTTCTCTCAACCATTAAACTTTCAATTAAATAGGGAACTGCACAGAGGAAATGAACAGATCGTTTGTTTACATATTTTCATCAAGACTTTACTCTGGATGAAATTGCTTCTATCCAAAGTGGCAGGTGCAAATGCGCCTTAACACACTTTACTTCCGACTTAAGATTTAGCTGTCATTTCATTCGCCCCATCAAAAGAGACAACGTTTGCTCCCGTATTAGGCATTGCCATTATAAAGTGTCCAACGCATCATTGGTATGCCCGTATTAGGCATACCATTATAAAGTGTCAACGCTTAGGTCGAATGAACTTCGAACTCTGGGTAGATTGGCTCAGGTTCCTATCCCGGCTCAACAAGACCATGCGGTGAACGTGTACGTTAAATCTGTGGGTCCATATGTTTTTTCGCGGGGTAGGTCGTAGGTGGGAGAGAGGTGCGGATCCGGGAATGACCCTCTCAATGGCAATGTGCGGTCACTCCAGGAAGGGTATATAGCGGTAAATCCTAAGTGTTGGCTCCTTCCTATTGGTAAATATTACTATAGCTACTGCACTAGCGGCTTTAGTGGTGGAATTTCGAACTTGAGAATTTGTGGAATTATTTCTCACCCCACGTGATTTTTGTGTCCGAGAATATTAACTTTATTGAGATTTCTGCAATTTTTTAAGCATTTTAGGTATTGCAATTTTTGTAAGTTCTCATCATCAAAATGACATCGGTTTCACTGGAGATTTGTAGAATATGAGCTGGTAATAATTTCCTTGTACGTGATTTCAAGTTTGGCCATGTTGGCAAATGGAAAGATGGCAACGGTTCCACTTTTTCAGCTTTGGGACCATTTAACCATATTTTTTTGCTACTCGTAGTGAAAACGCTGAAATAAAGTGGTTATATGTCTTAACCACCGCGCGTCAAAGGGTTAAGAAAAATAATTTCTCTTCAACTGCGAAGAACGCGTATTTAGTTAGCTAAAATCCAAACATAAAATAAGATTTCCGAGTGAAATGTCTTCCCTTTGTCCTTGAATGAATGCTGCTAATCAATAACATACGCACATTTAACGGAAACATCTTATGAACTTCCTGTAGCATGACGCACGGTACGTACTGGCACACGTTTTCAAACGGAATTCTTGAAAACAAAAATAAATGACCTCAGCCCCATTAATGAATGATATAAACATAGTCATTACCAGGTGATCGGCGAGTTAGAGGAATAAATTCTCGATCGATATAAGAGGGTACTAATTCTTTTTAACTATAAAGAACTTTTTTTTGCATGAACTTTTTCTAAGCGTTTCCAAAATATATTTCTTTTCTTTCATTTTATCCATATAGTTTATTATTATAAAGTTCTGACAATAGCCAGAGGAGATAAAATATTCAAGGTTGCATAGACGTAACTTACTAAGGGCCAGGGGCGTATTTCAGGGGAAGCCAAGGGGACCCGACAGCCCCCCCCTCCTCCGAAAATGAAAAGCAAAAACAGCTATTTTAAAACATTTACAGCGAAACTTCTATGAGTGACCACCTCTATTAAGCGACCGCCTCCTCCAACGAACAATTTTTTAAGGTACCGATTTTTACCCTGTCTTCTTAATGTTAAAAGGTCTTCTAGGAGAGGTCACACAACCCTCTCTAAGCTGCCGGTCTCGATTCCCTATCCGAAATTTTTTTGTATTTTTTCGGGAAATAAAGTAAACATAAACAACATTTCAAGCCAGTCGCTCTATTGTAAATCTAAAGCAGAAGCAAGTACACATACACATCAGGTACAAATCTTGTAGGCTAGAGAAAAGACATGTCTAAGAAAAGCGTGTTTTTGCAGTTGGAGCAGCGCATGGTTGTGATCGAGTTACACGAAAAAGGAAATTCAGAGAGGAAGTTAGCGGTTACTTTTGGTTGTGGGAAAACCCAAAAATCCAGAATGCATGAAAAATACAGGGTGTGTCACAATTCCCTCCTAGGTTTGGAAGGTTTATAAAAATATATATATATATATATATATTACCAATACGGTAACAAAGTTTACTTGGTTGGAGGAAAAAATTTTACAAGTTTTATTTCACAAAAGTCCAGTATGTGAACCTTTCGTGACAGCGACGGATTAATGCAACGGAAGAATTTTTAAAAATAAAATATTTTAATTCATTAGGTAAGAGTTTTCTATTATTTAAGCTTTTCACTTCCAACTTTCCACCTTTAGGGGGCGGGGGGGGGCTTCAGCCTCCATAAAAGAACCATCAGTGGTCTCCGTGGGTGCACCTATGTTTCTCTAATTGTTAATATTATTGACATTAAATAAGCACTGCACTAGTTCCTCATCGTTTTGGTTAATAACCGGGCCAAACGACATCGAACAGTTTTTTCAAATCACAAAAACAACCAACAAGAAGTACGCTAACTGTTGAGATGAAATAAGGGAAGAGTTCTGATTTTTTAATATGGTCAAGTAAAAGTCAGCTAATTGCTTTGCATATGCAAGACCAACAAGCAGCCATGCTCTAGGCAAAGCAGTTCATTCACGTGTGATAAGAGCAGGGGTGCAGGCAGGATTTTCTCATGGAAAGGTTCAGCCCATACAAACTGTAACACCAACAACTTGAAAATCTGAAAACTGCTGCATAAAAATCTCCCTGCCTTCCCCCCCCCCCCACACACACCTCCGTAAATCTGATTCATAAATGTTAAAGTCTGTTTCTTTATCCGGTGTACAAATCCAGAAAACTCGACCAATCTTTTTAGCATTTTGCGCTGATGTATAAAACGATATAGAGTATGCTGTAAGGAGTAGGCAAATTTAATTGTGATTGTGTGTGATTATGGCAACGCTGCACTAAGGGCGATCTGCCAAGGGGGGGGTGCCGTGGTAGGTGGACTTTCTAAGGGGTTCTAACGCGTATTCACGTTACATCTGGAGGAAACCTACCAAAAATCCAGACCGTTAGATCGACAGCCGCGCGATGGGACCCGAACCCGGGACCTTCACACTTCAGCCATCTACCATTTTCAGTGGCTGTAGGCAAATTTAAAATTCTGAAGATCCACAAGTTTTCCTATTTGCAGCAATCTTTCGCACTTTTTATCTCCTGAATGCTATTCCAAATCCCGATATAGTAGATATAATAATAATTTCACTTCTTCAATAATCTACTATTTATTGAAGAAGTGAAATTATTATTATTATTATTATTTTGCTTTCAATAACGGAAGTTCGATACAGCAAGCAAGAGTAACGTCATTTTAATGTCTAAGTTTAAAAATGCATAGCTATCCAACTAGGTAAACAGTACGTGATGTAAAAAGTATGCTACGGATCAAATAATAAGCTTCAATAATATCTGATGGAGTAGATTAGTAAACAAATTATTAGCTTGCTTTCAATAATTCAAGTTAGCTATTACAAGCGAGATTGATATCAATTTTAAGTCACAAGTTTAAAAATACGTTAGAAACCAAATTCAGCTATGACGTAAACATTATGCCGCGTGCGAAATAATTCCGTAATTTTTCATAAAAATTACTAAGCGTAAACTGAGACCCTCAGAGACCGTAATTCATTTCTAAATTTCAAGTGTAAATTACAACCACCATATTTTTTCGAAGAGAAAGATTCAAGATTTAAAATTAGATATTTTACCTGCAATTCAAAAATGAATACCAAAATATCGACTGCAGAAAATCAAATCCTGAAAATTTCACGTTTTTTCCTTTTGTTGCACACACACACACACACACACACATATAGCCTAAAATCTGGCAACTAAAACATTAATTTTATCTAAGCACTTAAACTATAATCTGATTAAAACATTATGTAACAAGAAAGACAAATAGACGTATAGATAGACCAACGGATTATGATACAAGGTCCAACATAATCAATGAAGGATGCATTGAAAATATCTTATAACGGACATTCCCAGAACCGGACATTTTCTGTGATATAAATGGACTTAACAAAACCTTTAAATTAATTTTTAAAAACCCACAGTGAAAACTTCAAAAACGGACACTTCTCACAACTGGTATTTTTATATTGCACTAGAGCACTTTAAAAACCTCAAACTTGAGACTACAGTGAAAAACTGTAATGACGGACACCTCTCACAACAGGCAATTTTCTGTTACACTAGTGAAGTAAAGAAAACCTCGAACTGGAAGACACAGAATCTGACGTTTTCTTACGCCGCCTGATTCAAAATAGATGTTAAAGCGGTTGTCTTTTAAACCGTTCGTGATCGAAACATACTATCCATTAGAAAACTTCGTCAAGTAAAGAGTAGCTTTCAGATATGGCAATCGTTGTACTACAGGCTGCATAATGTATACATATTAAAATACAAAGTTAAATTTTTATACGGTTTCTCAATTCCTACCACTTATCTTTAAAAAAGTGCTGCTCTGTGTCTAAGAAAATTAATTAAAAAAATTCCATGTGTATCAGTGAAATAGTTAGCGAGATATTTATGTTAAAAATGAAGATCTACACCACTTTAAACTGTTGTATTGGCGCCCGTTTTTAGGCGAAAAATGTTTACTTTAGGGGACCAACTATGAGTTGATAAAAGCTAACTAACGATCCCTTGCTGGGAAATGCCAATTAAATGCATTCAAATGCGTGAAATCAACAGGTACAATTTTACCTGCACTGATAAATACTGCAACTTTTCTAATGGAAAATATGTTTCGACTACTTACTGTTTAAAAGATAATCGCTTTAACATCTATTTTGAATCATCCGGTATATTAATAGTAAGCTTTAAGAAAGTACAGTGCCATTAATGTCAGTACTCAAAAAATTTAGATAATTTTGGGTTTCTGTCACTTTTATAATAGGACCAACACATGGATTATGATACACTTTTCCTCACAATGAAACAAGAAATTCGAAGTTAGGACCAACGCATGGATTAGAATACACTTTCCAACATAATGAAGAAAGGGGGGGGGATGTAGGACGGACCCATGGATTGTTATACAGTTTTGATATACAGAACACTTCAGTGCGTATTTAAAATCTGAAAAAAATTACAAAATGTTACTTATTTAATTTTTAACCACCTTTTCGATCAATAAGTAGCCTGTATGACCTTCCAATGGACAATTTTTAACTAACTTTTACGTCCAATTAATCGTAGAAAGGCAAACAAATTTAAAACTTCAAAAGAATAAAAAAATACAATTGCATTAAGAATATACATTGAAAAATTTTAGTATTACAAAAAAATAATAGTTTTTTAATCAAGCTAGCTAACGGTAAATGCTTACAACATGGAAGATGACGATTAAAATTTTCTATACGTGGTTATTATTACGACTGACGCAATTTCAGAAATCATTACAACTGAAATGTTTCATTTTCATAAAGTTTGTATGTTGAATGGCTGCCAGTGCCTTACTAAGAGCTTTTCAGTGAAAGCAATGAATATTTTTATTAACAGAAATATTATTTTCTATTTACCTGTTTATAAAGACACTGAGCATGGTAGATGGCTGAAGTGTGAAGATCCCGGGCTCGCACGCGGTCGTATCGAGCGGCCATCGATCTAATGGTCTAGGGTTTTGGGCGGTTTTCTGAATGCATGAATACAGTATGGCATGAATACAGATTAGAACCCCTTAAAATGTCCTCAACCCAAGGCACCTCCTTCGTCGGGGGGGGGTCTTGCTTCCCCCTCGTGTAGGATTATCCCCCCTCGTGTAGGATTATCCTCCCTCGTGTAGTATTATACCTCCTCATGTAGGATAAAATCTTCGTGTAGGATTGTCATAACACAAAAATTAATTACCTGTTTGTTATTATCTGATTGTTATATTATCAGTCCCTATTGCACCAAGTCTACTTATACAAACTTTCATCAAAATTCCTTCTTACTTAAGATCAGGGTTTCTTAAACTTTTTGGTGTGGGGACCCCGTAATATTTACGAAAGTTTTGTGGGACCTCATAAGCATTGCGCAAATTCGATATAAGCGTGAGTGTAACTGCCAGTTTCTTCATTTGGGCTGTGACATACTATAGCAGTTTTAGGTCATTAAGTTTAATTTTAAGATATAGCACGATATGAACATTTTAAATATAAGCAACAACCTTAAAGTATAATGCAATTATAAAAATAAATTCAATCCCTTGGGTAAATTCAAACATTAACGATAGTCTGTCCATTAACCCTTTGACGCGCAACCCTTTCCTAATGCTGAAAAAAATGGGAAACCGTTGCCATCGCTCGACTTAACTACCAGCAAGATGGTGGACGATCGAAACGTTCATCACGTGCCAGCCTTTTTTCAGCATTGGGCAATCTATCCAGCTGTTCTCGCATTCTTCCATTTTTCAGCAGATGTCAGTGCCGTTAAAAATAATCGTGACCATTTTTTTACGGGAAATGACGTGCTAAAAAGTAAAGGATTCTCGTGGAGCTATGTCACTCGCAACTATATTTATAGAAATCAAATCTATTCTTCGTGACTGGCAACAGTCAAAACGTCAGAGTTTGGTGTTCCCAGAGAGGGAACACTGCGCGTTAAAGGGTTAAGTGTAGCCACTTGGAAGGTCACTACTGAGGACACCCACTTAATTATAACATCGCATATGTGAGGATTAAGTATCAACGGGAAGAGCGTGCCTGTTCATCAAATCTTGGCTAAATAGTCGCCACCAGAAGACAAAGCACTTCTTCAACAGTCTTCAGATTTGATCGGCACTTCGATTTTATGGTGTTTAAAGACGACAATGTTGTAAAATTATTATAATAAGTTAAAGAAATATAAAAATTGCTAAAAATTTTGGCGACCCTTTCAGAAGGTTCCGCGACCCCAAATGGTGTCGTGATCTACAGTTTAAGAAACTCTTCTTTAGATCATCACCAAATGCTCAAGAAACGCCTAAATCTTAGCACAAACTTCTAGTGACATTTGAAAATATTTTCGACCCAGCACATGTGCTGTGCCGTTATACACTTTAGTCTTTGATCAGTATGGAATGGAATCCAGCTTGGGCCATCTTTGGAATCTAATTTCTTGTCAAATGGACAACCCCCATCCCCTTTTACAGTAACCTTCAACACATATTTCTCGGTTCTTTTGTATTTCAGTTACTGCTAAGACCAAAGAAATATAGTATTACAGTAATCACTTATCTTAATGGATTTTACAATTTGAAGTGTACATGGAAAGTTGCGGGCCAAACTTTAGGACGCTAGAGAAGTCGCAGGCCATATAAGGTGGATTTATATGGGATTATGAATGGGTTAGATGGGCCTGATGTGGCCGATCTGAGAAATAAAATATTACATTAGAACTTCTCTTAATAGGTATTACCACAAAAGTACAAAATTTCATAGACACCAATGCATTTCAATTCGTAGCATTGGAATTCGGACCTCCCAGTTCAGTGTAGTAAACGTAATCCATTTTCGGTAGTCCCCCATAAAATTTTCCGAAATTTCTCCAAAGAACTTCTCCACTGCTCCATAAACCCACCGTTCCAGTGGCGTGATTTCACTTCAAGAAGGTTTTGACAATGAAGCTGGACAGGTAGGTAGGTCAATGACGTCATCACGTTCTACGTCACCGTTCCGGTTCCTCCATATATAGCGGAATGGGGTCCACGGATCCAGTTTCTAAACTGTTGCCACCATGATAGGATCAAAGTGGATAGTGTTCATCGGACTTCTAAGTACCGGAGGTAAGCAAAATTTCCTTTTCTGCTCGTTTCCATACGTTGGGATTCAGAACAACTTTGTTATAGATGCACTTTTGGCAGAAATTTGAACTTTTGCTATCGTCTTATTCTGTTTAAAACGTTTATTAAAATAAATAAATTACCAAAATATATTAGAAGAATTTTTTTTTTGGAACCCATGTTTTCGCAGTAATTGTATTTTTATGAAATTATTATTTATAATATCAAAACTAACATCTGTTACACTGTTAACCATGATGATTTCTATTAATGTTAAAATGTGTTAAAATTGCGTGGTATAAAATTAATAAATCATTTGATGGTTTGTTTATTTAATTATTTTTAATAGTTTTATTTAAAAAATGCACAGTTTTTGCTAATCGATTTTAGCCCATAAAATTTTAGCAATTGCATTGATGTCACCATCAGCGGTTGATTTTATAAACAATGAATGTATTTTCCTTTTATTTGGCATATTTAGGCACCTCTAAAATGTATAAACAATTTCAGTTGAACAGATACTCTAATGCCAAATTCTTCCTAAGAGATTTATAAATAAAAGAGGTTTTATATGATTCAAATAATGAAATATCCCTTTTGTTCTAATGATGGAAATTACACTGGGATGCATGTATTTTTAAATACCTTTAAGATAATAAAGAAATAATTATATATACAGGTACATAATTACTTTTTAAAACCTTTCAATTATATTCTAATATTGTTTAATTCATAAATTTTTAATCATATGCATTTTTTATTTCTGCATTTATCAGTTCGTTGTTTGCAATTCTAATGACTACGATAAATAAGATTGGTTTACTAATGCCCTAAAAATAGTAGTAGACGACTCCTATACATATTCATTTTGAAATTTTTAATAATCCATAGTCATGACTTCTCTAGTAGCGCTTTTGTGTACCATTCATATGTATTTTAAGCTACTCCTTGCTTGTATTCATATTCATTCGTAGATTAAATTATTATCAATGCCTTGACTTTCTGTTTCCATTGATCTGTTCGTTATTTTGATTTTCATGAGGAAAACAGTGGTGCAGTGTTTTATTACTTCCAATAAAATTCTCGAAGTTTCAATTCGCTAACTATAAAAAATTCAACAGTTTGTTTAAGATAAATTTGTATAATTATTAGTTAAAGCTTCATAAAATCATTATTATTTATTATTCATAAGTTAAATATATTTCTATTTTTGTTTAACTTCATAGCAAATAAAAAAATAATAAATTTTTGATTAATCAGTTTACTATTATAAAAATCAGACTATTTTCCTTTGGTGCAACAATAATTAGCTGACTGTTTATGTTTATATGCATCGTAATATCGCGTTTGCTCTTTAGAGCCAGTATAGAAATACTCATGTCGATGTCTTCACCATTTAAATGCTAACTTATAGGGGAAAAAGTATTTTGAACATATTTCCTTGAAATTGTTAACGGTAGCTGAAAAGACCTTTGAATAATTTTAAAGTGCACATTGGTCGTATGTCCTACGTTGGTCGTATGTATGTTTTTGATGATTTTGGAATCAATTTATAATACCTCGAGGGCGACCATTGCTTTATGGGTATTTTCCGATATTATTACAGAAAAAAATTATTATTATTATTATTAGTAGTAGTAGTAGTATTCTGTGATTATAATTTAATCCGCATTAAGTACAAAATAGTATCTCCCACTAGATACTTGTTTGGTTGATGTAGCATGTAGTAAGGACTTTTCATTTTAATATTGCTCGAACAGCTTCATTCTTAAAAAAAAAAAAAAAAAAAAAAAAAAAAAGAGTAAAATTTTTCTTTCTGTTTCAGGCGAATCTCAAACCTTTCTAGGCATTTACCTTTTAAGATATTTATTTCGATCAGATTCAATTTTGGTTACGAACGCACTGTTAAGATTTTGAGAAATATATACTTTTTGAGGATTTATTTTCAAAATATATGAAACCCAAACTAACTAATATGAACTATCACAATTCTTTTTATTAAGAAATTTGAAACGTTAGGTGAACTGCAAAACTGAGAAAATTATAGAACTGAAGATGTCCATTTCTAGTTATACAGTGTTCAGCTCTAAACTCAAACTAATTTGTCTTTTCAAATATATATATATATATACATATATATATATATATATATATATATATATATATATATATATATATATATATATATATATATATATTATTTTTTGATGTATTTTCTGCAAGTCTGAATGTATTTAAATGCATATGTGTAAATTTTATTTAATTTTGCCATTGATTTAAACCTTTGGTCTCTTATTTTTGTTTAGAGCAAATTCTATTCTATTTTGCTAAACAACAAATTACTGAGAAATAGTCGGCTATAATTAATGAAAAAC
Source organism: Cheiracanthium punctorium (assembly GCA_038373885.1). NCBI lineage: Eukaryota > Metazoa > Arthropoda > Arachnida > Araneae > Cheiracanthiidae > Cheiracanthium > Cheiracanthium punctorium. Next base: position 426,807 of record JAWZYV010020100.1, on the reverse strand, counting down.
AGAGTTTTATTTAATTATATTTTTATAATTATTTTTCATGTAAAACCTTTTAAAATATTTTCATTACAAGAATATGCAAAAATACGCCACATTTTCCAGAACAAACAAATGAAGGTAATTTTTTGTATATGCATACCTTCCACATTACATTTTTCCTACTTTGAACTTCTTTCAATCATCTGATTTGACTCATCAAATCTTACGTCTTCACTGAATGAAATAAGTAGATTTAATGCTTACTTTGGCTGTGGTAAAACAGGTCAACCTAATGGTCTTCTATGTCTGATTAGCTTCTAACGACTTTGAAAACCATTAGCAGTATAATTTTGTGTGAACAAAACAAAGTACGCATAAGTAACGAATGAAGATTTTTACAATATCCGAAAAATATAATTCAGCAGAATATTAAAAAAAGAACCCTGAAATAGTAAAATACAAACTTTTTTTACTAGACATCTGGAATGCTGATAAACAGATTAAACTCCCAAAATTAGTTCTAAGCGATTGTTATTCTTGCGAAACTTTGGCGAAAACATCCGCTTAACTAGCAAGTGAAACAATATTATTTTTCATTTGATATAATTAATACATTTAGTTACGCTTACATATTTCAGTTACATTTTTACGCATATATTAAACCTTTAAAAACGCTTGATGAATTTTTCAAAACCGCTTAAGGCTTTCACAGATGGAACTGAAATATCCGAACAAGTCAACCAAGCTAAAGAACACTTTAGTTGCTATCTTGGCGTCATGCTGTGAAGGTTACGAATGATGAAAATGGAAAGGAAATAAGTAGTTAAAAACAATAATTTATTAATTAAAAATATAATTTATATAAAATTATAACTGTAACTTCATTTTGAAAAAGAACAAATAAAGAACAAACGCTACCTGTGTTGAATACGGTTTTTCGCATTATTTGCCCATTAACGTGAGAAATGTTTGTTGCGATACTTATAAACTTTAGATGCACCAATTTGCGATTTCATAGATACTTACTATGTACAAAACTAACCAAAAATAGATAGATACGTATGAAATTGATTTATGAAAACTACACGGTGAGAATAGTATTAATCAAAATCCAATCTAGAAACAGGAGAGGACTTGCATGCGAATCTTTTAAGTTTTCATCTGAAATATACCTGTCCGCATGGTTAAAATGCAACAGTTTTTAAACACAGTCAACGGATTCAGGCGATGCATCACAATCACTAATGACACTGACTAATTCGATTTACAGCATTTTATTGCGCATATAACACTGTAGCTCTGAACAACGCTTGTTAATTTCCACAATCTTCACTTTAAAAAACTTTAGAATTGTATTTATGTATAAAAACGATAAAATATCTGTTTTCGAAATATGGACAATCTTCTTTCCACTGAGAAATTCCAATCCTATTACTATGAGAAATCGCTCATAGTTTGGCGATTTGCAAGAAAACAAACAATAAAGTGAAGTTTCTACTGCACACGATATCTTCAGCTATCTGGCAGTACGTACCTATATAGAGTTAAATTTTACCTTCTGCATCCCGTCAGGATGGTATTAGTGTTCGCATAGGTGATGCTTCCTACCAAGTATATGCTAATCACCTTACTTTTTTCGTGTCTGATACCAAGAAAAATTAATACTATTCCAACTTGGAACTATTTCAGTAGTAACCGAAAGTACTAACTCTGATACTGCCAATCTTTCCCGAATTGACAATTCCCTTGATATACAGACTGTGTCAACAGCACTCTTGTTTCCCTTCTCTCACTGTTTTCTTTCTTTCATTCACATGCATAATTGAAGTTGGCTGCTTAAAAGTAGTTCTTTATTTCCCCCCGTATATCTGTGCTAAGGATGATTTCATAAACCTTTATAAAATACTAATTAATATTTTTACGCTTTCAAATTGGCAGCATCGTTGAAACTTGCATTCAGCAATTACTGACGGCTGACGATAATATATTTAAACTGTTATGTGGGTTCCTGTAAAAGATTTAACAAATATGCATATGTTCAGATAGAGAACGTGCTATCGTGCTCCCCGCTGTTAAGGCGTTTAGATAAACCAAGTTCATAAACTTTTTTCAATATTGATGAAAAAAGACCTTATCCTATTTAAAACTAATTCAAAAAGTTAATTCACGATATTACTATAAAATAATAACAAGAAAAGCCAATCATGGCAAAATCACATCAATTGTAAAATTCTTTTAGACACCACTTACTTTATTTGAGCTTTATTTATTAGCTGGACTCGAGTATAACATTTTTGTGTACGAGACACTCCAAATTTTGTACACCTCATATACAACCAGCACACTATACTGAGGGGAATATTTTTGTCAAAATTCGATTTTTTGACCTCCATTTGCATGAACTAATACCCAGAGTACGGACCCAAAGGATAATCGGACCTGCTTAGTCACTGTTTTTGAAACAAAGGAAGAATATAAGCAAATAAAAACCTAACATTATTATTGTTTTATTAGTGCTATCAGTATTGTGTGTACTCTGACATAAAAAATGTACCAATTGCAACGTTCAATTTTTTTTAATCAAAAGCCGGTTGTAACGAATCTTTGTATTTTATAATTTATTTTGTTTGAAATGGATGAAAAGGAATTTTTAAATATGACTTTCCATGGGCTGTAGCATATTGTTCTTTGTATGAGTACGCCTGTAAAATAACTAGATACATAAACTCCATTCTCAGTAAAGAACTTGGTGCAGTATATACATAGCATTTGTAAATAATCTGGAAATCGACACCTATTTGTAGCAGCTGGAGTAAAAGCTAGCACACAGGGGATTAGATAGACAAACAAAACGAAAACATAATTTTTCTTTATTTTGTTGGAAAACGTTGAAAACTTAGCTTTGGTTTCTGGCTATAAAGAACAGAAGATCTTTATCTCGATTAGGGTATTGAACTCTTCTGTTGAAATTCCACAAAAAAGTGCACTAGGAAGTAAATTATCGAGCGACTAGATAAACAACACCGAAATAAAAATTACAAAACAACAAAACTGAACTAAAAAAGATCGAGGGAATAAACTGTGAACGCATGGCCGGTTCTCGGCAACATTAGTGTCATTTGTTCGTGGCGCTATTAACAAGGTAGACAATGTCTCCGACAGAAACCGAGAAAATCCCATAATACGATGCAGAAGGTAAAATGGAACGGTATCTTTCATTTGCATGCGGCAGAATATTAAAGAGATCTGTGGCGATATCGTGCTCAACAAGAACAGTGCTTTTGACCTCTGACAAATTATAGGAGAATGCTAGATTCTTCACAGTTGGACAGTAATAGGATTGAAAGGTCTGCATGGAATGAACATTTATCATATTTAAAATAGTAATGACTTTCATTGTAGCATTTAAGGCTATGCTTCGTAGACAATCCGAGGATTCGGTTCCAGGGTTAAGGACAATGTAGAAGCTTTACAAAAGTGACACATCTGCTTTTAAGTACTATTTTTAGAGGTGATTTTTGTAGAAGACAAGCCAATGTAGACACAAGATACTTTATATTAGATACCAAACTTTTCATCCAATTGCTAAATTTAAATTGAAAAATAAACTTAAAAAAATATTGTGAAACTATCGAAAATTTTAATTAAAAAGCCTACACTTCTCGTCTCAGACTTAAAATTGGGATTTTTTCCGACTCTTAATTTTTTATTTCCGATAGGTATTTCTTACTTTTTACTTTACTATTACCTTTTTTAAAGTTTTGTTTTATGAAAAAATGTCTTCTAACATTACTTGAATTTGCAAATGACTTGATATCGGATCGGAATACCAGAATCTCTGTAAACTACAGGTATCTCTTTAAAGTGTGCTTTAAAAATTATACCTACTTAAGACATTATTTTCCTTAAATATTATAATTTAGCTTTAGCATTGAGTACTTTTAAATTTTATGTTGTCTAATCTCGAAAGAGCATTGCCGATTGAATATTTGGTTCCTGATTGATATCCTATATATTCATACTAAATTTCTCATGCTCAGTTTTCTCGTGTTCTTTACTAATATGCTTTCTTGATATCGTGTACTTCTGCTATAATGCCGCTTTAAACACGTTAAGCAACCGAAAACCATAGGGCCTTCGAGCAGAAAATTATCGGGATGCTGCAAGTACGATGCGGCTAAACCTTTAAAGCTAGAAATTTTCATTGTGTACCCTGTGGCTCCAAAACTCGCTGTACCTGAATAATTGGCTTCCAAAGATATCAAGATGTAAAATAATCAACCTGAAATTCAATTGACGGACGGAACCGGTTCATCGGGACTGCTTTCGCTGCTTCTCAGGATCAGTACATTTCTTCTCTAATATTTATTTTTCTTCTCCGCAGTGCTTTGCAGCGCCATAACGAGTTTCTTCCATTAAAAGTTGTTGTGCTTAAAGTTAAGATGCTACTTTTGACTGCGTATATAGATTATTGAAAATCTTCCTCTTTCATTTGAAAATAAAGATAACATTAGTGATTATCGCTTATTTTCGAGTTATTTTAATCTATGTTTATAACATATAAGATGGCATCATGTAGGGATGGATGAGAGACGAGAAGAGACAGATATTTATAGCTTTTATGCGAGACTAGACAGACATTTTTTATCATTACTCTATAGGAATTTTGCGAGACGAGACGAAGCCTGCAGCTATTTTCAAGACGAGGCGAGACAGGCCTATTTTTTTTTGTATCGCGTCCATCCCTAATGACAAGTACTTATGCGCAAACAGCAGAGTGCAAAAATGAACTAAAACTTTATAAACAAACTAAAATAGAAATTTAGAAGAAATGCTATTTAAATTTTTAATATTTGAAGCACATAACATTTAACACGTATAGTTTTATGTGAAAAGTTTTGAGTATAGGACGGCCGGAGCTTATGCGTCTCTGCCAGTGCATATTGGTAATTTACTTGCAGGCGTCATTGCCCTAACGGTTAAAGTTTTGAAATTATAGAAGCCTCAGCGGTGATCATTTCTTAAATATTAGTTCTCAAGAAAGGAGAAGCTCTTGCTGTTTGTGCTACTGGAAGCTTTATACGAAATCCCTTAAATTATCCTTGTAACAGCGGAGGCTGCTACACCACTGGATTAAGATAGCTAACAACAATTATGCAACGCATGTATAACCATTTTATCGTCTGCAGATTCTCTGAAGCCATCTGCAATTACAATGAACCGTACTATAAATATGCAGATCAGTTCGAAAATTATTTTACTTTCGTTTTCCAAGGAACGGAGGGGGAAAAAAACATCAACAATACATGAAATATGTTTTGTCAGTTTGCTGCTACCATCATTTGCATATTTGTGACATTCGGAGACTCCGCCCGAATTTTTTCCCACTTTAGAAGGAGTCGACGCCCTCGAATGTCTTCGAGCAGCCCTTGGAGCATTCGATATTGGCCCCGAAACAGGTGCGAAATGTAGAACTTGGAATTCATGAATTTTAGGTTAGTGCAGAATGCTAAATAACCAATAAACAGATAAGCGAATTTCCATAATTTTTGGTTGAAGTGTAACACTTTTGAAAACATAACGTATTTTTTAGAATTTATAAGTTCCTTCAGTTTTCTGGCTTTTTTTTTGTCAAATAAAGGTCTGTGAACTAAGGTATGTCAAATAACTAAGAATTGTCAAACAAAAACCGAGCTCAAATTTATAAATAAAAGACTGCGATTCACAAATTATAAATTTTTTATCGAGTAAAAGTTGATATTAATTTTACTTATCTAGATAGAGACGAGTGTATTTTACGTAAATGAAGGCGGAACTAAATTTACAGTTAAGAATTACCGATGCATGCTTTATCATGTTCTTACACACAACTCTATTTTTTACCACATACCTATTAAAAGGAAAAAAAACATGATGTGAATAAAAGCGACTAAATTTTTGAATTACTTTAATCGTTTTACTTAAATATTTCAAACGGTATACAATCCAAGGCACTCAATTAAAAAAAACAAAACGTATTGCATAGTTATTCAATCCAAAAATTTAAATATAATCCAGAAAATTTTCAGATGTATGGACAATGCATGAAATGATGTATTGTTCATTTCATGGATTGTTCTCTACAAGATACAAAAGCCTTGTAACAGGCAATCTAAGTGTCCAATTGTTTTCAAGAGAAGAATTCCCTTTATATTGGCTGGATGTCATATAAATAGTTCTTTTAGTATTTTTTAAGATGTTACTGAAAAATCAGGCGACAATTTCAAATTCTTAAAAAAGGATGTTCATTACAGACATATTATTTGACAGACAAAGGCACGTTTATCTATGCAAGGTCATATTCGTACAGTTGAGTTACAATGGCAAAAATGTGCGCCGAAACTCTCAGTCCAAACCACGTGATTTGATTCTTCTTATAAAAGTTATCTTTTAACCGCTCTTTTATCAAACAAATTAGCCTATTTTATCTTTTAATTACTACAGACGTTTCAATATATTTGAATGAATATTACTATTCTTTTTAACTCACTTATTATTTTAAAACCTATCAATGTACAAGATATCACAACATTATTTCTGCTGGTGCTTTGTAAAAAAAAAATAATAATAATAAGGTACAGCTTGGACATTTGCTGCCACGGGGAGATGAAATATTTCGTGCTGCTAAATATGCCAAACTGATAAGGATTATGCATAAGAATACATGCATGGGGAACTGGGAATATATATGGAGAACATTAAAGGCAATCTTAATGGAAAATGATTGTCGATTATTCACATATGCTAATCGTCAAATAATGTAAAGTCGAATATCCAAGCAAATATCCAAGAAGTTCCATAAATAAAGTCCAAATTGTTATTAAATTGCAGGTAATACAAGATTTTTGACAGTTTTGGAGCTAAATATTTTGATACACTAGAGTAAAGTTTTCAAAAGTATTTGAGGAAAAAATTCTGGAACAAAATCAACTTATTCTCACGCATGTATATTACGCATAGCTGAGTAAAAAATGGAAGAACTCAGAAAAACCCTCGCCTAAACTTTTTCCATCTGAAATGCTCTTTTATTATTAGAACTGTATTTCCAATCGATTTCTTCTCGTAAATAAATCTCTTGCACGCATAGAAATATCTTGCTCTTCATCAGTATTTCATCATAGCATTTTCGTTTTGCGAATGCAACAAGTGAATGCTTAGCCAAACTATTCACTTTCCCAATTAACTCATATTTCCCTAAACCGGTTATGCAAAATTTCATAAGCGATTCAAACAACGATAAAGCAAAGTAACGATCTATCTTTTGCATAATTATGCGCGTTCCATCAAGTTCATCTTTAAATAATTGCAGATCGTATAGTTAACGCATGATTCGCTCGCTCTCCGCTGTACCATTCAAGCCGAACGATGGATTTTTGCCATTTTTCTTGTTTTTGTTTCTACAACAAGTTGGCATATGTTCTCGGTAGGTCACGGATGACCTCTACCAAGCCGGTATTTGTTCCCCCCAACAAATCAAACTGATTTACACATCCTAAAAAACCCCCACTGTTAAAAGATTTTCTGTATAAATCGTCGATTTGAGTTTATTTTTTTTCCAAGGATTGTGCCTACCGTTCCCCGTGATCCGATTCAGGTCAAGGAAGTTGCCATTTTGCTCCAGCGTAATTCTGGTCACGGAATATTTCGGCATTGCGGATGTGGTTCGGTTCTCCTGTGAGACTTCCTCCATGGAGTTTCCTCATGTCCACCTTTATGTTTTTTTTTTTTTTTTTTTTTTTTTTCTCGGTTAATATCTGCAGTCTGGAGACATGAAGTTCTTAATGGTAAAAAAGATTTTGTCTCTATGTGGCCTTCATATATGAAATGCGCCGTTCACGTTTCTTGTCATTGATGGGGCAATAACATGTTTGTCTTGTTAGTGCTAATAGATTTCTCGTTACGACCTCCGTTTTAAAAGTTTAACGGCTCTTCGTTTTATAAAATATGACGTCAATCTGAAATATACTTGATGATAGTATCAAATTTTAATACTGAATAAATATTCGGTGGTTGCATATAAAAGCTCTTTTTCACTTAATTCGTAAATAAATATTCGGTGATTGTACATAAAAGCTCCTTTTCACTTAATTCGAAAATAAATATTCGGGGATTGTATATAAAAGTTCTTTTTCACTTAATTCGTCCAGTACAAGATTTTTTCTGATTAAAGTTCCTTAAACACTTGACACGATCAGTATTTACGTTCATGTTCAATTTTTTTTAGGAAAAGATTTTTCGAAAAATGTGTATCAGATATGTGACACACATCAGTTTCAGAATAATGAGATCGGCAGTACCTACAGATACGATGAAAACGAAAAATCATTAAAATTAGAATTCCGATGAAACTTGCATCTTCCTATGCTCTTTCTTATCTTTTAAAAGTAAAATAAAATAACAATTAAAATAGTATGTGTCGTACACAAATAATTTCTAAACAACAAAGTTTTATTATATTATACATTACTGCATCGTTAATAACGAGAGCAAAGAAAAAAAGGTTTTGATAGGTGTTCTGTCTTCTGGATTCCGTTTTTATACTCAATAGTCATGCGCACACAGAAAAACATGCAGAAAAAATATTTCATTATCAGATGCCGAATTCTATTTTGGAACTCACCTCCTTCCAGGATCCGCTCTAGCAGTTTTGTCACTCCAGACAAAAACTTAAAATGCCACTCCCATTGTGTTAATAGTAAAAAAAAAAGTATTTTACAAATTCTAACCAAAATCCTGCACCGACATTGCGAACTCTAAATTTTCAGCGAAAGAAAAAAGTTCTTGTGTATAAATTTCCATTAATGGGTCATTTAACATAATTTTTTTTTCCATTCACTGTCAGAATACCAGTCCCGAATATAGGTGTCCCTGACAAATGTCTTAGTTATCCACTTCTAGAGTGGGTCGTGCTTATTCTTTCACCCAATGTTCGATACAGAAATATTTTGTGGTGGGACCCAGATTAAAAAAAAAAAAGCTTATTTTATCTAAACAAAATGTGCAATTAAGGGAATGTTGTGAAGTTTGTCGGAATTCTTTAAGTGTCGCTGTAAAAAATGTAAACAAATAGACATTATTTACATTAGTGAACTTTCTGTGTTAAAAAGCGGTAACATACAGGCTGGTCCAACTATCGATATTAAATGTGAATTTCTCGAATAGTACAACAATAGTATGAAGCTTTTGTTTATTGCTTAGCTACACTTGGCGTTCTCAAGAGATAATAGACAACTTTTACACAAGGTTAATAATAAAAAAAAATAATTTCAGCAATCGATAATCTTTTATGGGGGTCATTAGAAGGACGCTGTCTACCACTAACCGTACAGAACTAGAAGAATTAAAAATATTGAGGAATTTTCAACATTTTCCAACCTACGAACCCATAAAAGCGGTGCCCAATTTTACTATGCTACATGCCAAAACCACTGATGGTGAATGTCAAACATATGGAAAACGTATAAATTATCTTCTGTAAGATTTGTGATCAGGGCCTGAAAATGACATTTTTGTGCCCAGAGTGCTATTCAAATTTTGTACTTCTGTATATAGCACGTTCACTTTTTGTGCCCCTATATATGGCTTTAAATTCGCAATTTTTCGGCCCTTTTTTTGCATGTGTGTCCGTGCGATAATCAGGGCCTGTTTGTGATCAGCATAGTACCATGTTTCTTAATGCAATAAAGCATTGTTTTTTATAAGTAAGTTCTGGAATGTCCTAATATACTAAAATTAAAACAGAGCAATATGATTTTTACGTCCACACTTTTCGAAAGAGAGAATCTTTTTAAAAATTTTTCACTCACATATATATATATATATATATACTTAGGTTAGAAACTTCAAACACCACTAAAACTCACCCTTACCCTTAAAATTTTTATTTTTAGACTGTAATGAATTCTGATTTTTTGCGAATATGCTTTGCAAGAAAATTTAAATGTGTTACTAAATTATAATTAAGGATATTAAGGCTATCATCTCTTTGTTGTCTTATCTTATACGCGGTGCAACTGCTCTGGATGATCCTTGACCTTTCTCCAAAGTTTCTCTAAAGCTGTCCTATTGCAGGTTAGGATTTGTCAATATTTTGTGTTTAAAAGATTTTGATATTTATGTTTCCAATCAATATTTGGCCAGCTTCTTTTTTCGGAAAACTGCGGATTTAGAAGTACTGCTCATGTGCAGTAATTGATTGAAACGTCTTTATGATACTTTATTTGCTTTAAATATTCGCTCATTTGTGTATATACGGCGTGATTCAGAACTCCTGCAAAAAAAGATCCAAGGGATGGTAGAAGAAATCAAGACTGTTCAAAATCATTCAGCAATGGGGGTCGGAGCATTCGTTTTCATTTACCTGTTAATAACCTCTTTAATAATTAATTTAATAATCAAAATATAATCCACACTTTAATAATCAATTCTGCTAATAATCAGTTTTACTTAAGTGCTTTCTAAGAAAGATCCATTAATTTTTGACGAATCATGGCCGAAAAGTTCACTGTTATTCAAAAATGATTATTGATATAGGTACATAAAGACGACGTTTCTGACCCAACACTGGTAAGGGATTTTGAACCGTTTTGGTTCTCTCTACGACCCCTTACATATTTTTTACTGGAGTTCTGAATCATCCTGTATAAAATAGTTGCATACAGGTAGTATTAGGTAATAGGAACATTTAAATGATTTACTTTTCTGATTGAAGTCTAGCCCCATGTCCGCGTGGATAAAGACACTGAATTATGGTAGGTGGCTGAAGTGTGAAGTTACCGGGTTCGGGCCTAAAGCGCTGTCTAACAGTGTGGAGTTTTGGGTGATTTTCTCCAAATGTAATGCACTCAAATTTTGTTGATCGAAAACTATTTATTTAAAACAACGCTAACGAAATTTGTGGTCGAATTGAACGAAACTATTTTTTACAAATTTAGATATTTCACTGCTAGCCGCAAAAAAATAGATAAAAATAAAAATAAAATAAATAGTTAGAACCCCTTTAAGAAGCCCTCCACCCAAGACATCCCTCTTTTGAGAAATAGTCCTCGAGTAGCTTTGCCTTAATACACACTACTCGTTGAAGCCTACAAAAAAATTTTTAAAAACCAGAAAATAAAACCAAGGAAGTGGCTATTTTTAAAATATTAAATCACTTAGGAACTTAAAAAATAAAGAAAGAGCAGATCGTGCCTGCTCCGTGATTAGTATAAACATAGACAAAACGCAGATTTCCGAATGGCGTTCACGAGGCCATTCACAGTTTACAAAATGTAATTTAACCTACAACCAGAAGTTACGCTTTCTTGTTCCTTTTAATAATCCACAAGTGCTCTCCTGCAGATAAAAGCCTGTCATTATCTCAGGCTCAGTAACTCACGGGCGCCCTGGACTGTGACGGCATATCCGTGCCTTTTTATAAGAACTCCGAACACGGCTTTCACGCATGTGAACTTGACCGCTTTAACGGCTGGAGTCCGTCGGCGCTTCTCCCAGAAGTTAACCCTTTAGCGCGCAGTGTTCCCGCTCTGGGGACACCAAACTCTGACGTTTTGACTGTTGCCAGTCACGACGAATAAATTGGATTTCTATGAAAATAGTTGCGGGTGACCTAGCTCCACGAGAATCCTTTACTTTTTAGCACGTCAAACAAATTGTCACGATTATTTTTAACAGCACTGACATCTGCTGAAAAATGGAAGAATGCGAGAACAGCTGGATAGATTGCCCCATGCTGAAAAAAAGGCAGCCATTGCCATCGCTCGACTTAACTACCAGCAAGATGGCGGACGATCGGAACGTTCATCGCGTGCCACAGATCTAGAGACCTTTTTCTGACGCAGGCGTCAAAAAAGGGTCTCTAGATCTGTGGCACGCGATGAACGTTTCGATCGTCCACCATCTTGCTAGTAGTTAAGTCGAGCAGGCGTCAGAAAAAGGTCTCTAGATCTGTGGCACGCAATGAACGTTTCGATCGTCCTCCATCTTGCTGGTAGTTAAGTCGAGTGATGGCAACGGCTGCCCTTTTTTCAGCATTGGGAAAGGGTTGCGCCTCAAAAGGTTAACCCTTTAAAGCAGACCCATTTCCCAATGCCGAAAAAAGTGCAGCCATTTGCCATCGCTCGATATAACTACCAGCAATATGGCGGTCGATCGAATCCTCCATCGACTGCTACAGAGCTAAAAGACTATTTTGACACAGCTGGCTGTGCGGCGCCACACCGTGGATTTTCGTATACCATTTTTCTCTGCCTTTTTGTTCTTCCCAACTTGCTAACCATACATTGAAGTAATATTCGACCCCTACACTATAAAATATCTGTCGATGCCCATGTATGAGAGACAGATCCTTGCAAGGGCGTAGCCAAGGGGGAGGGTTAGGGGGGGTCATAACCCCCCATGAGGAATTTTTTGCCATACAAAATGTATATTCTTCACTCCCTCATCACACAAATATATGCATATATGTGAGTTGCAGTAGTCGTAACCCTCTCCCATGAAAAATTTCTGGCTACGCCCCTGGGTCCTTGTCTTTAAAAGGATAATGATACTCCAAAAGAAAATATTGCAAACAAAACTAAAATTAAATACGACTTTAAATCCTCCACTTCATTGTAGATATAAACCTTTTATCTTAAAACTAAGGTTTAAAATTTTATTAAAGTTTATACATTTTTTAACCGATTCAGTAGGTTCAATCCAACGTTCCCCTTTTCATGGAGCAATTAGCCACGGTGCACAGGTAATGAAATGAAAGTAATTAACAATAAATCTGAAATTAGCAATTGTATCATACATTTTTAACCACACATTGTACAACTTTTTTTTGTACTTTTAAGTATCTTAATAAAAAGGTTTTAGTAGACTGATATTTAGATAGAGTCAAAGTTAATTAATCAAAAGGAAAGTTCTATACTAATATTTAGCAGGTAAAAAAAAATATCCCTTAATGTTTGCTAATGGAAACTTTATGCAATCAAGGTAATATGAAGGACATTAAGAGCTTTTTCTTTTCTTTTCTATGCTATTAATTGCAGTCAGTGTAAATATTTAAATTTTCGCTTAAAGGTTGTTCTTAAAGAAGTGGTTGTAGAATGTTATTATGCATTAGTAATTAATCAGCGGAACTAGTATTCCTGATACCATAATATATCATCATTCTGTCCATAAATCTTTCCTGATTTTCAGTTGGTTTGACGATATCTCGACTGCTCTCACACAATTTTGTGTGGTTTTTACTTCTTGCAAAATATTGCACTCAAACTTTTGCAAACGAAATTTTTGTTGATGAAACAAAACTATTCTGTTAAAACAGGACCAACTAAATTTTTGTCGAATTCAAGAAAACAAGTTTTTACAGGAGATTTCACAGCTAGTCGAACAAAACAACAACAAAAAAAAAAGTTAAGTAGCCCCAACGTTGAAAATGTGCAGCAGTTGACGTCGTTCAGTCTGGTAGTTAAATTGAGCGATGGAAACGGCTGTATCTTTTCATCATTGGACATTACGTCCAGCTTTCTTCGATATCGATGCTTTCCACGCCGATGATGAAATGTCGATCATTAGCCGATGTCTCTTTCTCTCAACGCACGGGTCCCCGCCCTAATTTTCAGGTATTCGATACACGCGCTCATGGTTACCTTTCTCTTCGATTCAGCACTCGGGGGCAGGCTCCGGCATAAAAGTGAGAGAGGTAAACAGATATTCCAGTTCTGCAAATATGCGGAAGGCGATTTTATTTTTTTTTACCTTTATTTTAAAAGAGAGATATCTAGGGGGAAAATAATAATAAGAAAATATTCTGCTGGTCCAGTGACCCACATGCTCCCCGCTGCCACATTTGGAGGAGTCCAGTTTCGGATATATATCCGAGTGCTAAGGCTAAAACGTGTCCTAGAATGTTTAATGCGTTAACACGAAGAATTTAACATTTTCTTTTTTTAAAATAAGCGCTCTGGTTATCGCATACCTGAGCTTACATCGTTTCAGGTAATTCAGGGCTACTTGGTAGCTGGATAATCTCCAGACAGATTTGAGTTTTTTTTTTTTTTTATTGGTAGCTGAAGGGGGGGGGGTCAACTATTTTTCCAATTCGTATACGTTTTAATTGAGTACAGAAGAAATTGAACCTATTTTGAGATTTTGGGAGAGAGACCTCGAGATCTGTAGCACTTTTTAGGCCTTCATCCACTTGTTATACTAAGTACGAGGTCATCTTTATTTCAAAGTACAATTTTACATAACAATATTTGAGCCCACTAAAGTCGAATAGTGTAACTCCATTTTTAAAATTTCATTGTGTTAGGATCCCTCAGCAATAGTGTAGGTAGCAGAACTAGTTGCTGCATAATGCTGAATTTAGTATGATAACCCTAATTTCAAAATTAGAAAAATGTGAGTTACACCCCTTGTGCTTATTTGGACAAGTACATGCAATCATGAGCTAACAGGATTTGAATCCGTGACCAAACCACTCGCAGACCCGCTCAGCTGCCAGGGCCCCTGCAAAACACAAATCATAACACTCAAATATCAACAAAATAAATTATAACAAAAACAGAAAGATTCAATTTTAGAATATATCGAGCGATAATACAAACAAAACTGACAAAAAGAAATTTCTGATTTGTAAATAGCCCCTCCTACAGTCATATTTACGACCCTATTCACCAAACACTTCAAACGCGGATTAATCCAAACACTTGTGTTAAAATCACATCTTCCCCATGACTTAAACACGTGTGTGTCTGGATTATTAATCATGTAAAGTGTTTTTAAATAAGGACATTAGAATCTGTACTTTCTTACAGGTTACGCCTTGAATGACATATTTCTCCCCCCCCTCTCTTATAACACAGTAAACACATTCCGTGTTATATGAATCCGTGTTATTCCAGTCATACAAATACATGAGCAGCATCTCAACTTCAGCACTTATACCAACATGCGTGGGCATGTATGTCATTCTTTTGCCGCGTTATACGAACATGATCACAATTTTTCTACATTGTACAAATCTGTTTTTTTAATGAACCCGTATCATGAGGGGGGGGGTTCTACTGTCTTTTTTCTTTCTTAAAGTAATGCTGCATAGTTTAATCAGTAGTGGTGGAATCTGAGAAGTTTTAAGTGGAGCCGATAATTATGAAGAAGAATTTTATGAAAGATGGGTCTTTTTTTTACCCCTATTCATTTTTAATCTTGAATCCAGGTTTAACCTGCTCGCTCATGTGAGCGCAAGAGGAGTGGGCACCCGTTCTTGTATCCATCACTGACTTTAATAGGTAGATTGCCATTCCCTTTTCTCATTAAAAGAGTAACTATACAGAACACAATTTACTTGTCCACTTCTGTTAAGGGAAAATAAATCAACTTAAAAAAGAGAGATTTGTGCGCGCGCGCGTGTGTGTGTGTGTGTGTAGGAGGAGAACATTTGGATAGGAAGTGCACGCACATCCCTGTAATACCTAGCCAGACTGTCTTTCAATTAATAGACTACTCATTTACCTGGAAATTTGGACAAGTTTTGCTTAATGCAATCAAAATGTCCAGATCTATTTTGCGAGATTTTCACTTTCGTTGAAGGAATCCTTAAAAATTCATATAAGATTGCTGCATTATTTGTTAATTCAGAAAAATCAACTCAGCTCATATCTATTAAAAATGTTGAAGACATTTACGTATAGACCCTATCTTTGAAATTATGGCTCACGCCAACAAGTAAACTGGAGTCAAACGCCGCAACGTGTTTCTGCAGGAGTTTTAATTTAAATCCGATTAATACCTAAAAGTCCGATTCCCACTCTTTTCTGGTTGTTTAAATTTCCTTTATCTGTGTTAGTAAAAACTTTCACTGTGTTGCTTAAGTTATTCAATGAGGATTTATAAGCAGGTCTTGAAACAATGCAAAACAAATCCGAAAATATATAAATGTTCCAAATGCAAAAATAACAACACATTAAGTAAATAAATAAGAAAAATTTCAGACAGTCAGAATATCAGAATGAAAGCTTGAAAAGTTTAGCACTGGTGTTGAGTTCTACAAATATATTTTCCCAAAAGCGCTAATTAGTAACACAATCCTTTTTCTGATGTTTACACTGTTTTATCATAAAGCTTTTTGGTCATAATTGTTTGTCTTCTGGATAAACATCAATAATCATAACAGTTACAGAGGTGTACATATTAACAATTTTACTAATAATCAACGTACTACAGAGAAGAAATATGTATAGAAAATTTCTTTTATTTGCATTTGAGGTGTATATGAACCAGTTTCCCATGATATAGTACTTCTTTCGCGGCTAAGTACTAAGCCGTAATGCAAAACTACTATATAATATTTTTAAGCAATAATCCATAACTTTTCAATGCAAAATTAACTTTAAAGATAACTTTAACATTTAGCCAGTATTTAATTGGTCAATTTTAAATATCTTTTTTTTTTCCCACCTAGCAATTTTCTATTTCAACATAATGCAGTTCATAATATGCGACATTGCATACTTTGTTTAACAGGGGGCATGTTTAAACCAAAATTGCCAAATAACTTCAATTTTTATACAGGACATGAAGCAATTCCATCAATTTTTAGGTTATTTCCAAAATTTGCCAGTTTCAAACACCTTTGCTTTCTCAAATGTTATTTCTCTACCTCGCCATTTTAGGCTTTTTATAATTAAACCTTTAATGTGCAGTGTTCCCGCTCTGGGAACACCAAACTCTGACGTTCTGACTGTTGCCAGTCACGAAGAATAGATCTGATTTCTATAAAAATAATTGCCGGTGTCATAGCTTTACGAGAATCCTTTACTTTTTAGCACGTCATTTCCCGTAAAAAATTGCCACGATTATTTTTAACATTACTGCCATCTGCTGAAAAATGGAAGAATGTGAGAACAGCTGGATAGATTGCTCAATGCTGAAAAAAGGGCAGCCGTTGCCATCGCTCGACTTAACTACCAGCAAGATGGCGGACGATCGAAACGTTCATCGCGTGCCACAGATCTAGAGACCCTTTTTGACGCAGTTGGCTGTGATGGTAGTTAAGCCGAGCGATGGCAACGGCTGCCCTTTTTTCAGCATTGGGAAAGGGTTGCGCCTCAAAAGGTTTAAAAAACATTAAGTATTTCTCTTTATACGCTGTAGAAAGAAAAAGTTAAACTACCCCGAAATGAAGGTCAAAAACAACTTTATTTCGCGTTTTCTTTCGAAAAGTGGAGACACAATGGTGTCAAGCCGGGCTCCGCTGACACCATTGCAGGAAAACTGGTTGTCGAGGGGGACTCAAACATAGCACGAGGAAAAAATAAAAACAAAAAAACCACCCTGCTCATCCCCTTGAAACTGTGTCACTTTCGCGAGGAAACTCTCTTTCTTTAGAGAAAAATAAATAAATAAAAGTTTTTAATTTTCTTTCGACATTTCTAGCGAAATTGGTGGCTCCTAGCACATTGGTGGATCGCCGCGTCACACCTGCAGCAGACGCCATTTGATTCTTCTTTATTCTTTTAAGTTGAAAGTTTCGGGGGGGAGGGGTAATTCATGCTCTCTTTTTTCTTCTTTGCCTTATTGGCCCAATTCCGAAGGAAATTACAGTTTCGCTTTCAGTAGGAAGTAATGTGTCTCGAATTTTGTCTCTTTTTATGCTTTCTGTCTAATTTTAGGCAAGGTCACGCTTGGGTGAGCCTAAAATGTCGCTGGGCTGGAATGCTTGGAAGAGCTGTGAGGAGGGTAAAAACGATATAAAAGAGATTAGCCTAGTTAAGACCATGCTGTGCGTGCCTACGGATAACTCTGACTGCAGAAGTACACGTGCACTCAAGATAGGCTATAACATCTGTTTTTTTAATGACACTTTCTTTTAAAGTAGTAAAATAATATTAATCTCAAATTTCTCTTATCCCCGATTCCGCTAACATATTCGCGTACCAAGAAGTAAAATAGATTTTGTTGTACGAAAAAACGCGTGCATTAAAAAAATTACTTCAAATGGCACATGAGTGTTCAAATATAACTTATCTATTTTGGGAAAATAAATCAACTTTTTATTACTTAACGTCTTGTACTTCACAGTATACTTCTCTATATTCGAGATCAAGGCCAGAAAGCTGACTGTATCTGGTACATAAAAAAAAACACACACACAACATGGACTGTTGGAAATTAATTCATTTAATTTTTTAAAGCCTTCGATCCCATAAGAACACAGAAAGTGAAGCAGCGCCGGCTTGTTCATTGCTTTGGAGGGTGAAAATCTCTCTCGGCTGGGCTGCTGTGAGACTTCGTACGCTAATGGGAGCTGGTGCACAAAAAGCCTGTTCGTGGCTCCAATGTCCTAGAAGAGAACAGAAAACGCACCAAACAGCCGATTTTTCAGATCGCGCTAAACAGTGGGTTAAACCAACACCCTCTAGATGTAGAAAGCCTTACAACTGAAGTTCTGACGGCATGGCTAGATCTTCTTATATGACGTCATGACAGTTTTATTTTCACATAGCTATTTTAAATTTGTGGTGAATTTTCTCACTCATAAAACTTTTAAATGATTTAAGATAGAAAAATTAATTTTAGGACAAATAATTGTATAATAGGGTACAGTAGTAGATCACAATTATTTTGTGTCAGAAAGTTTATATTTAATTAAAGATATTTGCTAATATTTGTAGCATCCACCAGAAATTTTAAATAGTTTTACTTTTTGAAGATACAACTGTGATGGCGTCATTTAAGAAGATCTAGTGATGACGTCAAAGTTTCAGTTGTCAGGCCTTCTATATCTAGAAGCTGTTGGTTAAACCAGGAATCATCATAATTCTCGTCCATTTTATTTCATTTTGACACTATATGACACACAAGAACATATAATGTCCTATCACAAGGCTTTATTTATTAAATGTCGCAGGAATCGATGCTTATTCACAGGCGTTAGATCCCGGACAGTCTGACAAACCAAAATCATGAACAATTTTTATTAGAAAACGCAACAAATGCAAAATCCCGAAATACAAATAATCCCGGGATGTCAGGATTGTGCATATTTCGATTCTCGTATTTAACAAGGGAGCTATTGAAGTTGTTTTGTTTCTATTTTGCAGTTTTGTCTATACCGTGCATTTATGCTTTAAGTTTTGACTGATTCAATCGTGCTTTTATCTCTTTTGCAGTTTTATCTATATCAATCGTGAAAAGGCAAGTAGATGGCCAAAATGACGCCGAGCTCTGCAAGAACAGGTCGCCAAGCGAGTATTTCAGGCTCACATCGGACGACGATTGCAGGGACGTAGTCAGGTGTTCCGTTCAGGGTCTCCTGGCCCTGAGGTGCCCCTCAGGTCTGGCCTTCGACATTGAGAAGCAGACCTGCGACTGGAAAAACAATGTCAAGAATTGCGAGCAGCTGGAAAGTGAGTACGACTTTTTCATTTAACACTTTTGTATGGTTATGGTAAAAACACTTACCGCCAATTTCATAAATGTTTTAAGTTTTCATGATAAGATAGCAAAGCACTTTTTATTTAGAAACAAACAAACAAACTAGCCCCCCCCCCAAAAAAAAAATAATCAATAAAATAAACATTTTGAGCACACGTAAAGGCTGTAAATGTATATGAAAATAAAACACGACGTGTGTTCAAAGTACTTTGTCCCGCTACGGGTTTCTTCCTAAAATTTCAGTGAAAGTAAGATTAGTCATCTGTGAATAATATATAATCATCTTTAGTCATCTGTGAATAATATGTAATCAGTTCATCAGATATTTAATCATTTAATGAAAAATTGATGTAATGGGGAAATGTTTAAATTACCGTCTGTTGTTTAAATATTTATTTAAAATAACCACTTGTCATAGTCTATCATACATAGAAAATTCAATACTAATTTGAAAATATTGCAGAAAGTACTAATTTAAAAACATTTCAGAAAAACGTAAAATGCAAAATAAAGAGCAAGTATCATTTTTTAAATTAAATTTTTAATACATTTGTTGAATATTGAAATTTATAAATTACTTGAAATACATATAAAAGATGTATACATATGAAATCTTCTTCATACTTATGATATGTGTAACCACATTCAACAGTTCCCTTAAATAAAAATTGATGCAACGAAGTTCGTATACAGGATGTTCCAGAATTCCACGGCAACAAACTCGCGACGTCAAAAACAATTAAATGTTTTTTTTTTTCAAAACAATTCAAATGCTGTTGATAATTACAAATAGTAGTTTATTTTTAATGGTGTAGTTTCCGGAGAAGATAAACCATTGTTTGTGTAACCTAGTTACGTAATTCGAGCAACGCTTCAACCTTTTTAAAAGTGATTACTAAGTAGTGCATGACAGCAATATTTGTGACAATATTTTCGGATGTCAAGAGGTTGTTTCATCATCTTCTATTAACTTCACCCTGTTTTTTCTTTTTCGTGGAATTCTCAAGCACCTTGTACATTTATTTTGCGTGTAGTGAATTACAGGGAATGCAGAGATTCAAAACCCTTTCCATCCCTATACAAAAGTTACATAGTTAGTGAGTTACTTCGGGAAAAAAGACAAATTTTTTCCTTTATAGATTTAAAAATATTCCAAAATCATGTTATTTTGCACGTGTGCACTTTTTGTTGAATAAAAAAGGTGACTAATTAAATTAATAGAAAAATAAATAGCTTTAGGAGTTTTATTTTTCTTCCAAACTCTTCCAATGTTTCTCGATCGACTACAAATTTACAGCATGAACACAATTTTCTACCCTATTTCTTTATTTTATGATGCACATTTTAGTATCTTGCTGTAGAAAGCATAATGGAATTTTTTAAAGAAATATCAACACGGACAAATTTAAAGTAATTTTATTTTACTTATCTATTTTGTTTTATTTTATTTTTTCGACAAGTTATTTCTAGACATATAGAACAGTTTTTGAGTTAATCTTGAATTTGAACTCTGTAATTTACAGTTTTGTAACTTTGTAAATAGATTTTGAATTTCTATAATAGTTACTGATATATCAAAGCAAAAATAATATTTCACAGAACCACCTGCTAAATTATTGAAAATTATAGTCATTTGTATGCGAACTGTTTTACAGTTTATGTGTAAATTTAAATTGCAAAACTAATCTAATGTAATCTCGATAGCAATTAAAACCATGCTCTGTAATTTCTCAATTATTCTGAAACTCTGAGACTGAGAAGAGAAATTTCTCAGTTTTCATTGATCAAACAGATTACAAAAAAAATCACGTCCAAAAACACTGTTTGAACACAAAGCAATTTCGAGAGTGAAAATCTCCCTGAGAAACTTGTACTCATAATTTGATTTTACGTAAAGTTGATTATCATATAATTGTTATTATTTGGGAATTTTGATTCATATTGTATTTTATTTTCTATATTCTATTTATTCTATAGCATTAAAAAAAAACATGGAATCTTAAGTTGGTTTCTTACTCGTTTTTCAAAAATATTTTCAAATTCACAAAAAAAAAAAAGACATTTTAGTTGCCTGAAAAGGTATTATGCATTATTTTGAGATCATTTTTACAATAAGTCATAAAAAAAAATTCACACTCATAAAGTGTTTTCACTTTTGATCCCTTAAATTTCATTTACCAACATGTTTAAGCACAAGCAGCAATACCTACTGTAACGCAGCATTCCTTTCCAGCATCTATTGTCTGACCACAGTGAAAAAACATTTACAGGCAAGTAACCACAGGAAGATATTGCTATACTTTTCAAGTTCTATACTTAAATAGATCAAAGAGAAATATGCTATGGGTATCCTGAATCTTTTTTTTATATCCCCTCCCCCCCCTAAGATTGATTTTGTCGATTCGAATGGAGTTCTAATTTTTAGTTTCAGCTTCATTAGTTATCAAAACCATTGTTTAGAATTCATGGGTATTATTTTCGATGCAAAGATTATTTAGTGACCCGTAGGAATTGGAATTACTGTGAATATTATGTATAAAAATATTTTTTAAAATCTTGTGGTCTTTAGATGCTACTATATTAGACTTTGGTCTATTTAAGCAAACCTTAAAAATCATAGTAACTTCTTCTTTTGTCGCTACTTGCCTGTAAATGTTTTTTCACTGTGGCCAAAGAATGGATGCTGGAAAGGCATTCTGCGTTAGGATAGGTATTTCGGCTAAAACTTGTCCTATTGTTACAAATGAGATTAATGGATTTTCCATCAAAAGTGAAAATGCTTTATGAGTTTGATTTTTCTTTTTTTTTAAATGAGTTATTGGAAAAATATGACCCCACAAATAACGCATAATGCCTTTTCAAGGAACAAAAATGTCACTATGCAGCAACTGATAAATTTGAAAATATTTTTGTAAGAAACCAACTCATGATTCAATGAATTTTTTTTATGATCCAGCTGTTAAATTTTACAATTTTCAAATGAAAATATACATTTTTCAATAGCAAATAAACCTTTTTCTCAAAATATAAAAAACGCAGCATAAATCAAAATTCATAAATAATAACAGTATTAATAATTATAATAAAACATATCAAGGAAGAGAATGTAAGTTTTTTAAGATGTGAAAAAATTATTGGTTCGAACGGGAGATCCCAGTAACGAATTTATTTTAAATTTAATCATTAAAAACACGTAATTACGGTAATTACGTTTAATTTGTATTAATAGTTCTATAAAAATTTGAATTCACAATGCGTTTTGTGTTCGAACAGGGTTTTTCTGCCCCCAATATTTTCTGTAACAGAACTCCTACCCACCCCCTTACTCCTTAGTACTGAAAACCAATTTATTACATTAAAATACTATAAACAGTGTTCAAACAGTAATATAGCAAGTTCTCTATGGATGATGCTATGCTTTGCTCTTTATTTAATTAAAAAAATAAAGGAACGGACGTATTTCGAATTTATTTCTTTACAAAAAAAGTATTTCAATAAAATAGTTTGTCTTTTTCTTTCTTTCTTCTTATTTTTTTTATGGAAAGAGGTGAACAGGCTTTGAAAATTTTCATGACCATGCATTAATACTTCCAATTTTCACCCATGGCCGAATGGATAAGACACTGAACATGGTACATGGCTGAAGTGTGAAAGTCCAGGCTTCTGGCCTACCGTGAAAAAGCTGATCTAACGGTCTGAAGTTTTGGGAGTTTTTTTCCCAGATGTAACGTGAATACACGTTAGAACCTCTTAAAAAGTCCTCAGCCCAAGGCTCTCCTCCTTTTCTAGGCAGATATCCCTCATGTAAATTCGTCTTAACATAATAACAAAGCATAACATTAAATATTCTCTTCTGCACAAATTAGTCATTTTGACCAGAAAAGCCTTTTCAAATTCATGCGAACGACACGATTTATCTTTCTTGTTTAAATATATGGTTTAACCCAATCACTTCCTGTCGAACTTAACTCTCCCTAACCACGAATCTGATTTCTTTTGCTACCGTATCCGTTAATTTGTCTGTAGTGTACTCCCTCCTACAGACAGGTTCGAATTAAAAAGAGAAAGTTTTGATTTTCAGTTTTTTCTTTAAGCCATGCATCCTGTCTAACACTGGTCTGACCTGTTTTCGAAAAAAAAGTCAAATTTTAATTTCTATAAGTCGATGCGATACGGCAAACTAGATTGTTCACTAAATACTGGTTTCAGAGGAAACACATGATGCATTGATGTTCACTAGATGTAAAAGAGAAACTATCATAGAATAACCTTACCGCCTTAAGGATTGTCTTTTAAGGCTGTTCTACTTGAAAATCATGCAACTTTTGAACAGCTTTTTATAAAGATTAATAGCGCTAGAGACTCGAAAAAATTTAAAATGCCTCTTTACAAGTGTTCTGTGAACTGTTTTAAACAATGAACCCATAGGAGTTATGAAACACTCAGGAAAAAAGGCTAAAGATTCGGCGTTTCGCGCTATTTCCAAGGTAACCCCAAGGTAACCTCGGCTCATTTTTGAAGGCGATTTTTCTGGTTATGAATTTTTTCGAAAAGTTCCATGTGACATGCAGCTTTACTGTTAGTATCAGTTCATAGTCATTTTTTAAGAGACTCTTTCCAGCGCCATCGTTACAAAGATGCGGAAGTTTTGCGATTCTTTTTCTGTGATCATCATTGCTTCCTGATATGGATCTTTGAATGCCTGACTGTGATCATCATTGCTTCCTGATATGGATCTTTTAATGCCTGACTGTTATCATCATTGCTTCCTGATACGGATCTTTTAATGCCTGGTTGTGGCACAGTCTTGTATTTACGCAGAAAATACTAAACTCTCATATGTGTACAATCAAAGACACCTCTCGAGAAGCAAAAACGGGCACAGATGGGAAATCACTGCAGCAGCGTCTTTGTAACGATGGTCATATAACAGTTAAATCGCTAAAATATTCAACAAAGTTTTTCGTCAAACATTGTTGACGTAACATTCATAGCTCTTTTACAGGGGCGATTAGGAAAGCTGCCAGCATAAATTTAAGTTCTAAATGCAAAAATTAAAATAAATATTTTGATTAATAATAACCATTATTATGTAGTAGTTTTCTTATTCTTTTTAAATTACAAAGCTCTAATAATAATAACCATTCATAAATATTAATTTTCTTTTATTTGAAATAGAAGAACGTTTCCGAAATATACTTTAAACAACTATTGACTATAAATTTTAATATATTGACAGGATATTTATATCTCTTTGTTAAAAAATTATTCATGGCTATACACATCCTTTTTAAAAATGTATATGGCAGCCATGGCACACTACACTCATTTTGGTTACACAGCAAAGGTACATTTTAAATTATTTTTGTTCACTGAAAACATTTCATTAGGACATCTTACGTAAGTTTAATATTAAACTGATTTTTAAAAAAATACTGTTAATTAAATCTACATTTAATGAAAGTTCATAACTAAACAGCAAATATAGTTGAAAAATATAATTCGGTAAATTGAAATCAATGCAAGGGTTTAAAAATAATTTTTAAAACGAAATATAACAAGTAGCACACTGGGCACAAGAAAGAATAAACCATAAGTTTTACTTGCACATTAATCGAAAAAGATTTTTCATCTCAGTTACATGGTGTAGTTCATACCTAATAATTTCCAAAGTTTTGAAGGAATTGATGCTTGTTTAACAAGTGCTTGTTTGCTTGTTTCGAATAATTTCTCTCGAATATATAAATGTGTACGCTTTTATAATAAAAGATTAAATTCGTTATAAGCAAAAATAAATAAATCATGATTATTAAAATTCCGTTAATGTACACAACCGTTTTTAAAGTAACATTTTTAGTATTCACTTTGTAATGTTCTTTCAAAATTTGTGTCCTCAATTGAGGACGCCTGGTCTGAAAAGGTTAAGACATTTTGATCACGAACTGGCGACAAACCAAAATTATAAACACTTTTCATTCTCCTCAAAAGCTTTCAACACAAGAACTGGGGTTAAAAGATAGACATACGTATAATTAAAAACTTTTTAAAATAACAGGCATGAAAATGGTACTTATATACAATACGATCATTCGGGCGATGTAAAAGGGGTACCCTTCTTCAGCTTGAAGAAAGTGCTACCATCGACATGAGGCGAAAGGTTAGATCTTACTACGACTAGTTCTAACTCTCCTACCTCGTGTGGATGGTGGAACTTTTGCCACTGAAGAATTGTAGACAGATGATAATTGTACCATCCGAAACCGCCGTTTAATCTATAAGTATGTATTCTAAGAGTGTTTTTTTTACAGAGTTTTTATTATTTCTACATTTCATTATTGTTGAAAAAGTCTTTTAAAAATGTTATGAATGATTTTATTCTGAATTCATCGAGAATTCGAAATTCATGCTTTGGTAAAATGGTGTACCGAATTTAAAAAATCACACCTGACAAAATCTGCTATTAACACACTATCCGAGTGACACTCCCTGTGATTCATTTAACGTCTGAAAAATTCCTTTTAAAACACATCCCCATGCTGATTTAGCGAATCTGAGAGAGAATTCCCCAATTCAAACTTACATCCAAACAGAACAGGTGTATTCGTAAAGTTTGAAAAAGTTTCATTCAGTTCTCAGGGATCTTGGAAAGAACTCACAAACGCAACACAGCTCTTTTTCTTGAGCAAGCAGACGATTTAGCATGTTTCGTATTTAATTTTAATAGAATATGCAAGAGGTGTGTGACCTCAGGTGTAGTTTACGATTGTAACATGTTAATGTTGCAATGCACGTGTATGATAAAGATTTCATAAATGTGATACGATTCAGAAAGTAGCCACGAATTTCAGGGTATTGAAATTTTTAGCTGTCGCCAGCTCCTTAATTATCATGAACGTGTTTCTCCAACGAATGCAAATTATATTATGATTGTTCTTTATAAATATTATGTAATTCATGATTAGATTAATAAGGCAGATGAATTATATGAAGATATCGAAAAATATAAAGCTACCCCTTTAGAAGCTCTA
The DNA here is from genome assembly GCA_038373885.1 of Cheiracanthium punctorium. Taxonomy (NCBI): domain Eukaryota; kingdom Metazoa; phylum Arthropoda; class Arachnida; order Araneae; family Cheiracanthiidae; genus Cheiracanthium; species Cheiracanthium punctorium. Next base: position 400,336 of record JAWZYV010020100.1, on the reverse strand, counting down.
TTATGGAGTCTTACAAGCAAAAAAATTATGCAACCTATGTATTATTACAAGCAAAAAAGAAAAAAAGAAGCTAATAAATATTTTGCTAAATTTAATAGGCTTCATCAAATTTTTCAATGTAACTTTATATTCAAAAGTCTTTTCTTTTTGAAAGCTCGCTTGGGTAAAATTAATGTTATAAAAGTGTACTGGTTACCTTATAGAAATTTTGAATTTTCGGCGAATATTGTCCCAACAATCGATGGATGAATAAGATACTGAACATAGTAGATGGCTGAAGTGAGGAGTTCCAGGCTTCAGGGCTACTGGGCATCTGCCGATCTAACGGGGTTACGAGTTTTGGGCGGCTTTCTCGAAATTTAACGTGAATAAACGTTAGATTTCCTTAAAAAGTCCTCCACTAAAGCCGCACCCTTTAGACAGAAAGCTTTAGTGTAGCTTTGCCTTCACGTAATACATACATGCATGCATTTGACAAAAATTTAGAATAAGTTGTTCATTCATTTTTTTCTGGTTAAGGTATGTGCAATATGCACAGTGCCTTCTATGAAGAACTAATAAGAAAATCTATGAAGAACTAATAATAAAAGTGGATCTAATAAGAAAATCACAAATGAGTCAACATGTCTATTATTCTAAGATAAAGAATTTCAGTTTGAAATAATGTGTGATCAGTAAAATATGTACCTGTATTTTAAATTTCATGGGATGAAAAATTCTATTTTTATCAGTAGGAAAAATAAACAAACAGTGCAGGCGAAATTTGAAAGACACAGGCGAGAAAGAGAAGGCGAGGCATGCGCTTTGAATATATCAGACGCTATAATTATCTAAAGAGTAAATTTTATTATAACTGAAAGGAAAGAAATCCCTCAAAATATTTTTAAAGCCGTAATATACATATTATTTTAAATAATTAAATAAATAGTACTTTACCTTATCCGTAAAACGATTAAAAATTTCTAGTCTGTAACGATAAAATTTTTAACAATATATATATATATATATATGCATATATTTGCTTATTACTTGTATAAATTACACAGATTTTGCTTATTTTATTTATCAATTTTCAGAACCAAGGCTGGCAACACCATTATTGGCAACAGATGAACCTCTCTGCGAGACTGGTAAATTAGCTTGTGGCAATGGGGACTGCATAGAAAAAGAACTATTCTGCAACGGTCTGCCAGACTGTAGTGATGGATCTGACGAAAACGCATGTAGTAAGTACACATAAAGCACAACTTATTTTTATGTTAGAGTAGAGGTCCCCAAACTTTTTCTAGACTACCATCCGCTTTAGAAGAAAAAAAAAAAATTCCAACGCCTCCTAGTCCAGGACGGTTAACTTAATATGAAATATCAAAACATCGTTGCAAGTTATATGTACCTAATTTGTCTGTTTATTTATCTTTTAAAAATTTTAATGTATAAGTTAATAAAACAATAAAGAAATGTAAAATAAAGTAGTTTATTAAAATTTTAAAAACAAATTCAAAATAAATAAGAAATAAAAAAGTAATGAGATAAAGACAAATTTAATAATAAATAAATAAAATTAATGAGCTAATAAAGCTCGTGGAATTTTAACAATTTTTTAATGTCAGGTTCCAATTTTGCGAACATCAATTCGCATTTTTTCAGGTATTTTTTCTTCTTTGGCAGTAAAATTGCGATTAAAAACTTCTGTCCAGTCCAATCTGGTGTAGAGAACTGATATTGGTTTTTGAAGCCAGATCCATGTGATATCCATGTATGAATTTTACTTTGTGTTCTTTGTTAGTTTAGATTTGTAAGAGCTCATCACCCAAATTTCGTGATTCTTCAGTATTTGCATTTTCGTAAAGATCTAAAACCCAACTCGGCATATTCATGCAGATTACATAATCTGAGTGTTTACCTATCAACTTACCAAGGTTTATCACCCTTAATCTATTCTAAACTAAACTGAATTAACTATACGCATACCCAAGGCTAATTTAAAATTGCTAATTACACGATAAAGGTAAGTTATACATTTTGTTATCCATAAAATATATAACTTACTTTTATAAAAATGATAAAATACATTTATTTTCAAAGTATTTTATTATTTTAGTTTCTCAAATAGTAAGGTAGGCCACGGTAGCTTGTCTTTACTGCCTCGACAGCGCCACTGGAGGAAGGGGGGGGGGGAGGGGGAGGAGGGATATGTACTCCGTTGGGAATCTTATGTGCGACAGAAAGTGATATGGTTGATTTACATTTACGTCAATTTCTCTCAATTTATCATCACAAGATGGCAGCACTACACACAACATCTCTTTATTTTACTACTAGATGGCAGCACTATAAAAGTCATCATTTATTAATATTATAAAACATTTTTGGGCCTCACCATGGCACAGTGGTTATATCACTGGAAATGGTAGACGGGCGAAGTGTGAAGGTCCTGAGTTCGGGTCCCATCGCGCGTCCGTCGACCTAACCGTTCGGAGTTTTCCGTGGTTTTCTCCGAAACTTAGCGTAAATACGGGTTAGGACCCCTTAGAAAGACCCCCACGGAGGGCACCCCACCGTTCGACCTAGAGCCCATTCGGAGCTAATCGGTCGTAATCCCACACCCACCAGTGTGGTCGTAATCCCACACATAAAACATTTTTGCAGGAGAGAATTTATCTGATTCTTCCTTTCCGATAGAAATTGGAATCTGGTGACAGATTTCGTGAAGATGAATTCGAAAGATTATTTAATTTCTAAGTAAAAAATCAGATTATAGTGATGCACAGTTTCATTTTAACCAAAAAAAAAAAAAAAAAAAAAATGGGGAAAATGTTAATGTGCCTTCCTCAGTCACAGTTCTCTCTTCTCAATACGAACTAGGATCTCTTAGAAAGTCCCCCACGGAGGGCATTCCCCCTATAGGTCTAGGATCCTAGTGCAGTCAATTGGCCTTAATCCACAAACAAACGCTCTTCTCTAAAACTTGTTGGTCTACGAATGTTATATGACTTCACATTAAGTAAAAATCGAGACACTGAATTAAAAATTTTTCATTTGAGTATTTTTGAGGCCTCTTGTTAACAACGATTTTGTAAGATAATCTCAGCATGTTGTTAATGCTCATTATCTGAAGCTAAATAAGTTTTAATCAGATGTCGAATATAGCAATGAATAAGAAAGCCTAAAACTTTCACATTAAAGGCGATTAAGATGAATAAGGAAAATGTGAAAGAAAAATTGATTAATCAATTATAAATCCAGATAATGTATCCCAACGAGTTTAATTTTGTCACTTATTCTAAATAATGCACGTTGAAGCTGCTTAAAGAATTATTCATTCTAAAAATCGTTAATTATACTATTTGAATGTATAATGTAAAAGCAAAAAAAAAAAAAAAAAAAAAAAAAAAAAAAAAAAAACACCCACACATTTAATAAGCAACTATCAATACTGAAAACAGTTAAAATTTTTTATTTTGGGATGTATAATTTTCTAAATAAAATAGCCAAACTGACCACAGGTTTTCGTCCCTCGAAAATTTCCTAATACTCATGAGGCTGTCAGAATAATGCGAAATATGGTTCAGGTATTGTCAAATAGATTTGAGAAGAATGATTTAAAAAATCCTTTTTTAAATTCCAATAGTACTAGCACTTTCAGACAATGCAACCCGTATAAGGATATCCTTTTTTTTTTTTTTTTTTTTTTTTTTTTTTGCTCGATGAACACAGTCAGTCCCGGATTAAAACTACTAGGGAACCTGCTGGACCTGGGAAAAACATGGGGCTTCATTAATAAGGAAAAATTTTAAGGTTTAGTTATTATTAATCTAAACGAATTTATTGAGTGCTGACTATGATTTTTACGAAGAACTTTCTGGATTATGCTGTATAAAACACTTAACATAAAGGATCCTTTAAATTTACTGTGTTCAATATAGAATATATATAGCTTTTTTTATTATTTTGAAATGTAAGATAAAAATTAGACAAACACAGTAACATAGGCTTTTTTCTGGTCTTTGCTGGTGCACAAATTTTGAATCAGTTCTTCGAAATGCACTTTGCTATATTTTTTGGTAATTTTCAGAAAGTCTTCGGGGGACCTGCTTGGTCGTAGGGTTCAGGAGAGTTCGATCCAACCGCTCCTCCCTTAATACAGTCCTGAACACCGTGCAGTAGAGTAGGTAGAAAAATAAATAAATAAAAAAAGTAAAAACAGAAATATTTTAAGAGTGAGGAGGATGGGCTTTAACATTCCTTTTCTCAGTACATTGGTGCCCCTTATCCAGGATCGTAATGATCGTAAACGGGACAGTACCCCGAAGCCTCGAACTTAGGGGAGGGAAGGCCATAAACGGAAAGAAATTGACCATAACTAATATAAAAGTGAATGTGGTTAAGCTCGGAAAAGCAGTAGAACCTCATTATTATTTGTTCTCCCATGGCCTTCAAATACTTCAAATTGCAAATTTTCCTTTAGCATAGGATCCCCCCACCTTTCTACTGCAGTATTGTTGATAAGTTCTTTTAGGGAATATTTCTCTGTGGCTAAAATATTTTTGCGTATTCCCTTTGATTTTACGAAATACCATTGTCAGAACTGGTAGACTGGACCAACAGGAATGAAAGTACAAAGTTCCTCCATTCTTCTCCACATAAGCACTGGCAAAAAACATAAAAAAAATCGTTGTAAAAAAGCATGTCTAGCATTTTTAATTAAAAAATTGGAAATCAAATACGACTGGGCTCTTATGTTTGCGAATTCTTTGCCTCTAAATTTTTGTGGAACCAGTTCTCCTTACCGAAAATAAAGATTAGTTTGAAAAGAATGAAAATAAGGAAGAACAGTTAGGTTCTAACATTTCTACTCGTGCGGATAGAGGAACTGTTTCGCAGCTGAAAACGGTTTGGCCTTCTGCACTTTCCGAAACGATCGTCTCGTCGATAAGTAGTTCTTTTTTATGAGTGTTTGATCTCACCGCGGCTGAGTGGATAAGACACTGAATAAGGTATATGACTGAAGAAAGAATGTCCAGGGTTCTGGCTTATCGCATGCCTGTGAATCTAACGGTCAATAATTTTGGGTGTTTTTCTCCAAATGTAAGGTGAACATGCGTTATAATCCCCTAAAAAGTCCTTTATCTGGAGTACTCATCCTTAGGTAGATACCCCTCGTGCAGGGGCGTAGCAAAAAATTTTTCATGGGGAGGGGGGTTACGACTACTACAATTCATATATATGTATACGTGTGTGTGATAATGTAGTGAAGAATATACATTTTGCATGGCAAAAAATTCCTCATGGAGTGGGGGGTTATGACCACCCTAACCCCCCCTTGGCTACGCCCCTGCCCTCGTGCAGGTTTGCCTTAAAACAATTTGTGTGTTTGTTATTTTACAAAGTTTTAATTATTTTCATCCTTTAACACCAGCGTTTTTTGAGTGTTCTATTCAACGTATTCTGTTCATATATGTGCTGTCTCCAACACTGACATCTCTCTCTCCCACCCACCAAAATAGCCGTGGACCGTGACCCCAACCGCGCTCCCCCTTGCGACCAGACCCAGTGCGTCCTCCCCGACTGCTACTGCTCCCCGGACGGCACCCAGATCCCCGGCAAGCTGGAGCCCAACACCGTGCCCCAGATGATCACCATCACCTTCGACGACGCCGTCAACAACAACAACATCATCGTCTACGAGCGCATCTTCAAGGACGGACGCAACAACCCCAACGGATGCTCCGCCAAGGGAACCTTCTTCGTCTCCCACAAGTACACCAACTACTCGGCGGTGCAGGAGCTGCACAGGAAGGGGCACGAGATCGCGGCACACTCCATCACGTGAGTTTGTCTCGTTTGTCGACACTAATCGTGTTTAAAACCCTTTGAGGCGCAACCCTTTTCCCAATGCTGGAAAAAGGGGCAGCCGTTGGCATCGCTCGACTTAACTACCAGCAAGATCGCGGACGATCGAAACGTTCATCGCGTGACACAGATCTAGAGACCCCCTTTCTAGATCTGTGTCACGCGATGCACGTTTCGATCGTCCGCCATCTTGCTGGTAGTTAAGTCGAGCGATGGCAACGGCTGACTTTTCTTCAGAATTGGGCACACAGCCAGCTGCGTCAAAAAAGGGGTCTCTAGATCTGTGGCACGCGATGAACGTTTCGATCGTCCGCCCTCTTGCTGGTAGTTAAGTCGAGCGATGGCAACGGCTGCCCCTTTTTCCAGCATTGGGCAATCTATCCAGCTGTTCTCGCATTCTTCCATTTTTTTCAGCAGATGGCAGTGCTGTTAAAAATAATCGTGACCATTTTTTTAACGGGAAAGGAAGTACTAAAAAGTAAAGGATTCTCGTGGAGCTATGTCCCCCGCAACTATTTTTATAGAAATCAAATCTATTCTTCGTGACTGGCAACAGTCAAAACGTCAGAGTTGGGAGTTCTCAGAGCGGGAACACTGCACGTTAAAGGGTTAATGAGAACATAAAAAGAACGGGCATTGAATGATTAAAACTGACAAAGAACTTCGTCGATAACACACATACAGTGTGGCTATAATTATACTTTCCCAATGGAAAGAGCATTCTGCAGATGAAATGGTTGAGCAGATTGCCACCAAATTTGCCATATGAACTGTGCACGAGATGCGCTTAAAGAAGTTTTTCAGACATTTAGTTCCAAGAATATCCACTAGATGGCGCTTTGCATTTTGAAATCCGTTAAAAAAATAACTGAAATTAGTTTATAAATGTTTAGAAACTATCAAATAAATGTTGAAATTGTTTGTACATTTCGAATTAGTCATTTCCATTGATAAATTTGCTGATTTTTCACGCAAAGCGCCACCTAGTGAAAATTTTGTTAACTAATTTTTTTTTTTTTTGAAAATTTCTTGAGTTCACCTCATGGATAGTATGGCGTTTCGAATGCTTGTGTGGAAATGGGAACTTTTCACAGTTGAGGAAGGATGGAACCTTTGTACCCCCCGAAATGGTCCATACTGTTTTATTTTATATTCGTATGTGTTATTGATAAAGGTATTTATTAGTATTTAACTATTCAATTAGTTCGAGCATTTGGTGTGATCCCTGTTAGACTTGTTGATTAACCCCCTTCGCAGAGTCGCCTGTACTTAGTTCGGGGCAAAACTAAAACTTGCATGACTTTGGAATTTTTAGAATACAAAAATAAATTGATGCTTCTTTTTTTCTAAAGGAAGAACTGGGTATTTTCCTTGGTTAAAAGCCACTTGGTGAGTAATGATAAGACAAATATAGTAGAACAGTTTGGCGCAACAATAAATAATACCCCACTACACTGAAATGGATTAAGCTCAACTTTCACTATAATTTAACAAGACTGTGTAAACTTAATTATTCTAAACAAATGCGAAACAAATTAACTCTATGCTAGGAAAATGAAATTCATGGATTCCAGTTAATGCAAGCTAGAAAATTCCTGGACGACAAAGGCAAAGAGCTGCAAGCGTGTGCTGCGGTATACTAAATTGGGTGAGTTCGACTTAAAGCAAGCTCAACAATTTAAAGTGCACAGTTCTTATTCACTTTCATTACACAGGATTGGGTTTTCAAGCTTATTGAAAGCTTTTCCCAGGAGCAATAAAATCTGAAAATGCAAGTTTTCTATGCTGTTAGTCAGAGACGGCCCGAGGGGCGTGCGGGGCCCCAGGCGAAGCGCAAGAGCGGGGGCCTCTTCTCTATCATGTCTTATGAGATAGCAATAAAATAATGGCCCAGGAGCGGGGCCTCTGTAAGCGCGGGGGCCTTAGGCGATCGCCTACATTCGCACCCCCCTTGGGCCGGCCCTGTGTTAGTGAATATATTCAGTGGATACCATATGACATTTGGGTGGTTTATTTGGAAGGTTAGGAAATATATTGAAAATTGATTTAAATTTCTCTCGCATTAGCCATCTTTTTCAGACATTATCCAAGCACTGTAAGAAAGACATTTAAATATACCCTAATCTTAGACTTTTGCTTTTTTAATCGATGGCAGGCACTTGACCGTCAGTCACTCGCCACTAAGGCCCGGAGTATTGGCCGTTCTGTTATGAGGGCACCTAGTGGGTGTTCAACATTACCCCCTATGAAAGGACGAATCAGCTAAGACTCAAGCCGGGAATTAAACCCGGAGCCAAGTTGTTAGAGAATGGCTTTTTAGCCACTACACCACCCGTTGGCAGCTTAATCTTACACATGTATTGCAGTAATCTTTTAAAAAGTAACGGAAACAGAACCTCTGTAACAAGCATAAGTGCCATCATTTTCTGTTTACTTGATGGGAGGGCACACGTTAATAAAATTGTATGAACCCTCTAATTATTCTCAGAGTTGCCAACTGCTCCGTAATATTACTAACTCCTTTTTTTAAACAGTGATTTTTGGCTTAAATTACAGGAAAATTTCAAAGTTACCTGGGGATGATTATCATTTCCAAAATATATTTAAAAAAAATATGGTTATACAAAAAGTGGTTAATTATATTCCGGAGCAATTGGTAATTCTGAATGCTAAAAATTAAACTTGTTTTTTAGATTAATTTTTTTAAAAATGTACATTCCGGATGTGATATTTTGTCTTTAGTTCTAATGGCATTAATCATTTTCCCTGCTTTTTTCCCCACCAGGCATCGTAACAGCGAAAAATACTGGACCGAGGCTAGCTTGGACACCTGGGCCAAGGAGATGGCTGGAGTTCGACTTATCCTGGAACGCTTCGGTAACATCACTGACAATTCCATCGTCGGCGTGCGATCCCCCTATCTCCGAGTGGGTGGAAACAGCCAGTTTTCCATGATGGAAGAGCAGGCCTTCCTCTACGACTCGACCCTGACCGCCCCTCTCAGCAACCCTCCTCTCTGGCCGTACACCCTCTACTTCAGAATGCCACACAAATGTCACGGAAACGGACAAAACTGTCCCACACGGTAGGTTTTCCCTTGTTTGAATTCGTTCGATTTTTTGGTCAATGGGTTATTCTCAAACAGTGTTTTACAAAATCACGTCCCTTGTTTTTGAAAAACACTGATGTACAACATTCATTAAAACCAGCTTCAAGGAGTGCCACAAACTAACATTTGTAAAATATGATAATAGCTCTTTTTTTAAATCAAGGTAAAATGTAGTGTGGCAACAGAATGGGCATTTAGTTAGTATTCTGAATAGCTCTATCAATTTAAATGTTTTAGGACATTTATGATATTTGTTACAAACCAAATTATATGTGGGAAAAAAACTGAAACCGTTTATAGTTTAATGTCTAGTAACAGAGTGGCAATCTGTCATCTTTTTTTAAGTTTTAGAAATTAATTATGTCGTTCACAATGACTAAATAATACTCATCAATGAAAACTGCAAAATTATTACTACCAGTAATTCTTGGTTTACAAAAACTAATGAATGAAACTGAAGTTACAAAATTTCAGAGAAAACGACGCTTATTAAACATAAACACAAATCCATTACTTCTGGCAACCAGCTCTTTGAAAACAAATTTCAAAAATGCCAAATGTTTTCAAAAATTAAGACTGCATTCTCGTTCTTGAAACAAAACATTAAATTTAATGATAACAATACTAGAACCATTGAGTCTAAACCTGACGTACTATAATATTTCATAACCAATAAGTGTTCTAAGATTTATTTCTTGGCGTCGTTTTCAGATCTCACGCTGTCTGGGAGATGGTTATGAATGAGCTGGACAGGCGAGATGACCCCAACTTCGATGAGGAGCTAGCTGGTTGCGCCATGGTGGACAGTTGCAGCAACATCATATCGGGCGAACAGTTTTACAACTTCCTCAACCACAACTTTGACAGGCATTACAAAACTAACAGAGCACCACTCGGTAAGTAACCTTCGCCAGTATACGCCGAAGGATTCAATCAAATCAACTATCCCATTTTTTATTCATTATTTTCATAGTTGAATGAGCAGAACTTGCTAAGTTCGTAAAATTAAGAGCAACCACCTATTTTTGGTGTCATTTTGTGTGAGATGATTCGGAGATACGAAGGGGCAATTCCCATATGAACATGGACATGGCCATAAAAAAAATTAAATAAATTGTGTTACAAATTATTTCGAATTCTTGTAGTTGTCTTGGCAATAGTTTATTTTGCGTAAAAGTTCCTTTTTATCAGAATGGCAAAACTCCAAAGTCAGTCATCTACGTTGTAGCACGAGTTACCATACACTCAGTATATTTTAATTCAATAACCAATTTAATATGCAAAACTAAATGATGTTTTGTGATAAGAAAGGTACATACAAACTCTCATAAAGATTATAGCACTTAAGAAGTAAAATTTTAGAAAACTACAATTCTGACTTTTCTGCCCATACTTCGATGTCTTATTTTAGTAGCATGAGGTATCAAGCAATTTTAATTAATATTTCAAAAAATTAATTATAGTTATAAGATTTTTAATGATTTATTGAAAAAAAGAAAACAATTTGTAAACATCATGAATTTTGCTGAAAGGAAATAAGTGCATTTTTTATTATTAGGCCAGTTTAAAAATGCGATTAAAAAATAGAAATATATGTAGGATGAGTTACCGTGGAATCACTTAAAGCCGAGATGCGTCTTGGTAAAATAGCTCATTAATAAAACTTGTAATAAAGTATTGTATTTTATGCCTTTGCATAAATAACTTACAAGGAACCCGGTGCATCTTCATTAAACGTCATTCCCGACAGCTTTTATAATGTTAACAGAAATTAGTAACTCCTCGCTCTTCACGCTAATTCGTAAAAGATATTTAAATTTCTCCGTCCAGGTGGAGTAATGGTCCGTTCTGTCTAGAAAAAAGATTTGAACAAGTAATTTTTTATTGAAAGTAATCGTTTTCTAACAATACTTAAAATTTATGCTCTTATCCAATAATGCAAATGAGAACAGGGAGTAAAGAGAAAACGAGAAAAAGTAGTTTAAATGTTTAATTGGATTCCATTTCTTATTATTTTGCAACAGTAAATTATTATTTTTTTCGATAGTAGACACTTGCCGTTTCTTGCCGTATAGTACCAAGGCCGGAATTACTGGTCTCTTTATAATGGAGGCACCTAGCAGGTGGACCAGCGTTGCCTCCAATGAAGGGACGGACGAAATTACACCCAAGGTTGATAGGCTCGTGAAAATGCTCTATTCCTCTTTAGGATGGAACGACTGTTAAACTATTATTATATTATGTCCGGGATTCGTGTGCCTCGCTGTACAAAAGTAGAATTTGGGAGAGAACTCGTTCGCACATTAAGATCTAACAAAAAATGGTAGTTTTCTTGTAAGTCATGTGTTACGGAAGTGATGTTATGACGATTCTAAAGGCCTCGACCAATCAGATTTCATGATTCCAGTTTCTCTTGCCATCATTTGTAACTCGCAAATAATGTCCCGCAAAATAACAAAATACTACTCGCAAATCGACGGGGCGTGTTTTGCAAATTTATATATATATATGTAATGAAATTACAATGAATAAATTCTGAGTCATAGAATCTAAAGCTTTTCATTTATCTGAATTCCAAAATCGCAACCATTTTGCCCTTTCTTTATGCGAGGTAAATTCTTAGATGTTGTTTTTCTCTTGTTGCGGGCTGTTGCAGTGGAAACCAAGTAAATAGGAAAATCAACAATAAGAAACCGCGCGAATTTTAGAATTCGCCACCCACGTATCAACTTCGATGCAAACGCCAGACAGTCTGAACCAATGAACTAAGTTGTGCATCACGTAGCGTGGCGTATCGCCTCCAATGACAGTCGATTTCGCCGCCTTAGAGGTCAGGTGACAGAGTATTTTTAAGGTGGTGCAAACGAGGAAGGAATGGCAATTCTTCATATGATATGTTTTGGTATTTCTGAAAAATGTATGTGAACCTTTTGGATAATGGAATAAAGTAAACCAAAACTACGACTGCTATGTTCTCTTCGTATTATATTTCGCTCTTATTTTTCATATATATATATATACAGTCGAACCTCGTTAAGACGAAAACTTTTAACGTAAAATTTCTGTTAATACGAAGAAAAACATTTCCCCGATCACGACTTGCTTTTTACTGTTTTAACGGTTAACAGGAATTTTGGTTAATACGAAAATATTTTTGCTGCCCTTGGACTTTGTCTTAACAAGGTTCGACTGTATATATATATATATAACACATGAATTGCATTTCTCTCATAAACTATTTCCATCGCAATTTTGATGCAAACAAATGCCGATTTACATCGCAAACGTATCACAAGAAAAAAATTTTCTACTAGAAAAAATTTTCAGCGAACTTCAAACTTCATGTAATACGTAATGTCACCAAACGTCCCCAATTTTCGGGGATAGTTGCCAGTTTCAGGATATATATATATATATATATATATATATATATATATATATATACACATATACATATGTATATATATTTGTCTCTAAAATGGTACAGCAATTGGAGACAAAATTTTAATTATAATAATCATTTCTTAATTTTCAATTTTAAAAAATCAATTTTTTCTCCATAAATGCCAATAATGTTTTAATGAATAAATGTAAGCTCTTCTGTGAAGAGCACCAAATTCTTAAAATGCCCCCAAATTTTGTTTCACAATTGGGGCCACCCTACTGATTTGTCTGCCAGTTCTTTCTTTATAAAACTGGTCACCTTAGTAATACCTGGGAATTCTCTGTACACAGGTCTCTACTTCCACGCCGGCTGGTTGCGACTCAACCAAGATTACCTGGACGCCTTGGTGCAGTGGATTGACGAGGTGCTCGGCAAGAATGACGTGTACTTCGTCACCATGACTCAAGTGCTCCAGTGGATGCAGTCACCCACGGAGCTTTCTGGAATCCGTGACTTCGCACCCTGGAAGGAAAAGTGTGACGTCAAGGGACAGGCCTTCTGTTCCCTGCCCAACGCCTGCCCCCTGACAACCAGGGAACTGCCAGGTGAAACCATCCGACTCCACACATGTATGGAGTGCCCACAGAACTATCCATGGATAGAGGATCCCACAGGAGATTATTTCGCCTTTAAGAAATAAGAGACTTGTTAAAAAAAAAAAACACTGTAATTACCGAGTTTTGTAATTTTGTGTGTCTTTCTTTGTGAATTTTAATTTAGCACTGTGTTCAACACAAGTTAAAATACACCGCATTAGTGCTTTTGCAAGGTAAATTGTTTTGAGGGTGCGTCTTGGCAAAGCTTCCTGGGTAGATAAAGTTTTTAAGTGTACAAACATACTACTGTAGCATATTAAGATAAATTATGAGAAAATTTTTAATATATAAGGATTTTATGGAGATCTTATAAAAGTAAAAAAATAAGCCTTTACATAATGCATAATCTAATAAAGCAATAATTAAGTGACCTTTAAGAAAACGCTATAAAGGTGAAATCAGTGGATGTTTGGCGATTCGAAAAGTTAAAAGTAATCACTGATAAAAAATAAATATTTTAAAAATACAGATAATTTTTAGTCGATCCATTGACTAAATAAAAATAATACTGTCAAGACGCAACGAAAAATAATTTAAACAAGTTTTATCCATAGCAATATGTTTTGAACTTCTCATTTTTGTTCCTTATTTCTTGTTAGAACACATGTTTTACCATTTCCAGACCATTTTTACAATTTTTGTTTTAAGTTTTGGATTATAAACTGTTTTACCAGGAAGTACAGTTAAAAATATATTAAAACATCATGAAATTCACTAAAAAGTTCAATTCATTTAGAAACAGGAAAGTTAGCAAATTCATAAATCCACATACACACACACACACACACACACACACACACACGCACATCTATTTCGTAATACTTTTAATTTAACAGAACTAGCAAGACACTGATTCACGTTTCATCAAAAATGACCTGTAAAAAATTGATTTTTTCTTCCACTTCATTAGATTTGTTTACTAGCTGAAGTTCGATTTGGAACAAAATGCCATTTTTTTCTCCTGCAGCAGGTTTGCTTTAAAATTCAGACAACACACAATAGTAGTGCCAACTAATAGTCACTAAAAATGCTTTGGAAGGCTTTTTGGAGGCATCCGTATACCGAAATTTAAAGTTATGCTTAGTTTTACGTAATTTTAATACAAGTAGGTGTTTTGTTCCAAATCATGTGTTCGTATGTTGATGTAAATAAAAATTGTTAAGTACTATTACTTAATTATTTGTTGAAATATTCCTATCATGAGTGGCAACATGTGACTTCTGATATATTTATGACACGTTGATAAGGGATTTTCGGCTGAATTTTGACATTTGTTCTTTCTCTTTTAGTCACAGTTTGGCTATCAACCTTTAGCAAAATGCCCATGATTACTGTTGCATTTAAATACACAGTATTATCATTTTTTAAAAAATTATGTTTATAAACAACTTTACAATTTTAGACAACCAATACTATAATAATTTTAGTGTTTGTGATATAAATATCTGTTTTTCAAAAATTGAACCGTCCACATAAAAGTGGAAAATTTTGCTCAATGAAAATAAATCATTCATATCAAAAATCTTAGGATATCGAATAGGCACGTACATGGATGGCACAATGAAGCAATTTTGATGCCTCAGTCATGGCCTAAAAATGAAAAAGAGAAAATTAATTTTAAAATTTGACAATTTTATCAAACCACAGTTTCTACATGTTTTATGTTATAGTATAGCTATGATTATTCCAAAACTTGTAAAAAACACGAATGTACAATTTCACATTTCAACATGTAATTATTCAAAGGAAAAACTGTGAATTTTGATATTAGTTGTAAATATATACACTGAATGATTCCTAAAAGGGAACTAGAAAATATGCAAGAGCAACAGAAACTGTGACCAACTACTGTGTATTGAAAAAAAAAATAAAGTTTCATTTTTATAAATTTATGCTGTTTCAATTTTAATTCATTGTTTAATTCATTCATTGTCGTCTCTCTCTCTATGTTTTTAATCAAACATCCTGTGATTTCAGCATACTTTAAGAACTATTTTTTCAATTGATATTATTAGCTCACACTCTCCCTATATATACATTTTGTCCAAATTTTTAATCCTTCATAAAATACTTTTTTATTCATCCACTCAAGTTCAAATACATTTTTTTAAAAACTTGTAGTGGATGACACTGGCGGTTGATACGGTTTTGGTCCCAATCAACTGGATAATTTATCTACAGGTCCGCCCAAAAGATTCGAAATACCTTACGTTGTATGCGCCGAAATTAATCAAACTCGCATATCTCAAAAACTATTAGACGTAGAATGTTCAAACTTTATATTCAGGATTGTTGTCACATCTAGTTGTGCACTATTATGACGTCGAACAGACCCTTCTCCATGTGATGACGCCATACGCCATACGTCAGAAGTTTTCGAAAAGGCGCAGAGACAGGGACGGTGTTGAAGAATGCATGTAAAATGTACCCCTGTGTTTTTATGGAAGTGTTTGTGAAAGTGTAATAAATCGTCCTGTTCGTCCTATAATTGTGTCCCCATCTGTTTATTCACGCTACCGTACAGCACCAGCCATTTCGGTCACATTTGACTGGATAGTTTATCTACAGGTCAGCCCAAAAGATTTTCAATACATTACTACACACTATGAGCAGAAATTCAAAGCGTATTTTAGAGGTATTAGGTTACTTCAAACGACTCAGATGTGATATATGCTGTTAAGGGTTATAAAATGAATTTTTCCTTGGAAGAAAGTGTCTTTATCATTTATAGTGCTGCTACAGGAACACTCAAAAGTTTTCCAACACTTTACGGTCAATGGCAGTTTTAGGGACATTCATCCATTTCAAGTACAATACTGTCCTACCATATAGTTAGTTAATGGTCCGACCACGGTCACGTGCCTTCCTCAAGAATTACTCCAAAAGTCGCCAAGCTTGGGGACTTTCGTACGTGTGTATGTATTTTACTCTCAAATCTCAAAAACTATTAGTCGTAGAATGTTGAAATTTCATATATAAGATTATTGTAACATCTAGTTGTGCATCCCGATTTTTGGTTCCAATCTACTGGAGAGTTTATTTACAGGACCACCCAAAAGAATTTCAATACATTAATGTCTATGGACATCTTCAATATATTACATCCGTAGTCAGTCATTGTTTGGTCCATGCCCAAAATGTCGCCATTTGTCATCGACCATGGCGAGTTTTGCCAAAATATCGCCAAATTTGGCGGTACTCACTTTTTTCGTCCACGCCCAAAATATCGCCAAATTTGGCGATAGTCAGTCATTGTTTGGTCCATGCCCAAAACCTCGCCATTTGTCGTCGACCTTGCCGAGTTTTGCCGAAATATGACCAAATTTGGCGCCGAAAATTATTTCGTATTTCGCATAACTCTAAAACTTTTAACCGTAGAATGCTGAAATTTTGTATTTAGAACTATTGTAACATCTAACTGTGCATCACTTTTTTTTTTTTTTTCAATTCCTACTATTAGTTCACACTCTCACTATATATAAATATTTATATACCTTATTCAAATTTTCAGTCATTAATAAAATACTTTTTATTCATCCACTCAAATTCAAATAGTTTTTTTAAATGTTAATTCATTAATTAACTGTAATTAATTAAATTTAATAAAAGTAACTAAAATAAAACTTTTCTTTGTTGACCTAAGTAGAAATTGACTTAAATTTTTTTTTTATACATTACTTGTTCACAAATAAATCGTTTGCACGGACATAAGAATAGCTGTGTACACAAAACGAAATCTTTCGATTGTGAAAAGATTCCGCGAGTTTCCAGAAGAGCATGAAATTCGATTTGGGTATGTAATAAAAAAGGAATATGAATTTCTTTATTTTAGGAGGATGAAAATTAAAATTTTGAATGTAGAAAATTTTCGTGAAATGTTTTTTCTAGCGCCAGTATTCATTCCCTTCACAACGGTCTTTGACTTCTAATATATAATAAAAATTGAGTATGAAATTGTTTATTTTAGGTGGACGAAGATTAAATATATTGAGTGTAGACATGCTTTCGTCAGTTTTTTTTTTCTAGCGCCCGTTGTAATTGCCTCCACAACGGGCTTTGACTTCTAGATTTAGAGATACTCTGCTATTTGAAATGAAACAATCCTGATATATGTTTTTAAGGATTACAAAATGGAGCTTTCCATCGAAAGTAGTGTCTGTATAGTTAATAGCTTTTCTACAGAAGCACTCAAAATAATTTAAATACAGTACGGTCGGTGGCAGTGTAGAGAAGGCATGTATTTAAATCATATAATACTATCCTACAATATGATTAGTTAATAATTCAACGACGATCGTGCGCCTCCCTCAAAAGTTGCCCCAAAAGCCGCCAATGTTGGCGACTTTTGCAATAAATTGCCAAATATGGTGTGAAAAAAAAAATGCTTTGAAAAATGAACCGAACTTGGCGACATGTTCATCATTTGACAATACATCGAAAAAGGTTCTTACGTATTATCCCGGCAGTCATTAACACCAAGCTATTTTTTCCTTAAATTTGCTGGCAAACTGATGCCAATCGTATTCCGAACCATCAATAATTTCATGTGTCCGGCATTTATCTTGGCGAACCGCCGCGATTATAAGTAAGTCTCTCGAAACAAATCTAATCTGATTATATTAAGCTATGACGATTTCATTGGGACTTTTGAAAATTCGTTACTCGCGCTGTAATTAACCGATTAAGTAGTTTTGTTAAGGAATGGCTAAGGGCTGTCTGCCTAGGAGTGGGAGGGTGTTGCGTCAGTCGGAGGAATTTCTCCGAACGAGGAAAACCCGTTAATGCGTAACAACCCAAAACGGGTTAATTTAAATACATGGAATAAAATAGCAAACTTTGAATCTTCAGGGCGTGGAAAATTAATTTTAGACTGCTAACACTTAAAGTAATAAATTTATCGCTCTCCGTGTTCGTCCGATACCGTTATGTTGTATAAAAGGAATATTTATATTTTAAACTTACCAGCAAGTTTGAGAGGTCTTGATGATTTCGGTTTGCTTGTCTGTTCTGTTGTCCACCCGTCCAGTGTTCAAACAACTGTAAATATACACCGATTTGTGCGAAATTTATGCTTTTTCTAGGTACAGTACCATGTACCTAATTGAAAATGATGTAAGTAGCATTTATAGTTCTTTTACAGGAGAAAAATCCAATAGATCGCCTCTATGGGCAGTCATTCTTGAACACATATTTTAGAGATATTCGGTTTTTTTGAAAGAAAACAAGGCATACATATTATTAAGGCTCTCAAAATAATGCTCTCCATTGAGAATAGTGTCTGTATTATTAATATTTCTACAGAAGTACTCCAGAGAATTCTAATACATTACAGTCTGTGGCATTTGAAAGAAATTAATACATTTCTAGCACAAGATAACGAGTATAAAATTTTTATATTCTTCCGCTAAACTTTGGAAATTTTTTTTAAAGGTTTTTACAAAGTCTCATAAAATTGCATTTAAAGTGATAAGATAACAAAACATTATCTTATCTCCAAAATGTCGCCAGTTTTAAGGAAAATACATCGCCAATTTTTTCGCAAAAATATTTTTGTGTTGGAAAGTGTTTTATAGTCTATGCGTTGTGCATGATTTATCTTTCTTGTTTGTACATAATGGACGTACATTTCTTATGTTGATACTTTGCAGTATTTGACAGCAGCGTAGTTAAATTCAACATTTCGTTTTGTAACTAATAAAAATATTTTTAAAGAATTTCTCTTATAGTAAACATATTTTTATTAACCTCGCAGGCTGTGCCGGCACAGCCAGCTGCGTCAAAAAAGGGCCTCTAGATCTGCGGCACGCGAGGAACGTTTCGATCGTCCGCCATCTTGCTGGTAGTCAAGTCGAGCGATGGCAACGGCTGCCCTTTTTTCAGCATGGGGCAATCTATCCGACTGTTTCCGCATTCTTCCATTTTTCAGCAGATGTCAGTGCTGTTAAAAATAATCGTGACAATATTTTTTCGGGAAATGACGTGCTAAAAAGTAAAGTATTCTCGTGGAGCTCTGTCACCCGCAACTATTTTTATAGAAATCAAATCTATTCTTCGTGACTGGCAACAGTCAAAACGTCAGAGTTTGGTGTTCCCAGAGCGGGAACACTGCGCGTTAAAGGGTTAAGAGATCGACCTTTCTAGATGCAGCATTTTACATAATCATTATTTTTTAAATACGAAAAAAGATAATTTGATAGAAACTTTTTATTTTAAATTTAATATGATTTTAACTGAAATATTAGAGTAATGCTCATACTGTGTCCTCGTACTATGATAGACTAAAAAAAAACAGAAAACTGTCGGTGACATCACACAGCATAACATATTGAAGCTAGTTATTTCCAGTAAAAAGGTCTCCACTGATGCCTTTCTGAAATTTTAAGAAATGCGTATGTGGTAATTTTTTACTATTCAACAGCAAAATTATTGAAAAATCTTATTACCTGGATAAGGCAACTACTCTATTATATATATCATAATAAAAAAAACCGCATATAAAAGTAAAATGAACTTTATTTTGTTCACTTATGCATTTACTATTATACTTTACACTATCATTTGATAACAACATTTTTAGAACTTCTTTATTAAAACAGTGTTCCTATTACGTTTCCTGGGTTCTTCTAGATGAAAGCGAAA
The DNA here is from genome assembly GCA_038373885.1 of Cheiracanthium punctorium. Lineage (NCBI taxonomy): Eukaryota > Metazoa > Arthropoda > Arachnida > Araneae > Cheiracanthiidae > Cheiracanthium > Cheiracanthium punctorium. Next base: position 380,694 of record JAWZYV010020100.1, on the reverse strand, counting down.
AAAAAAAAAAAAAAAGACAGAATGCAGTACAAACAAGAAATATAAAAATACATTATTTAAAAACGCTCCCCAACACAAATCTCTTTCCTTTTTTTCGCATGTGTGTGGTACAGCTGGCGATGTATCCATATGTGGCGATTAGTAGAACGCGATTAATAGAGAGATTTTGAGCCTTACCCCCAAAACGCTGCGTCACTATCAGTGTAATTTCGTGAGATTCGGTAAAAGAACTTTAAATGTTATTTCCATCCATTAAAGAAAGAGTTATATGGCATGAACATATATGTACGTATTCTATTGTGCATGAAATGGATCCACGTCTCTAATCTGACCTAGAACTTAACGTACTTGGTAACCTTCGACTACTCCTGTACACTAGGGCGGGCCGAATTTTTTTTAAAAAATCGCTATTCTAATAGTGCGGAAAATTTTCTCCCTGGGTTTAATAAAAACGATATAAAATATAACTCGGCTGTTCGAGCCTCGTCAGGGGGAGACCCCCCCCCCTAATTTTTTAGTTTCATTATTGCCATATTAAAACGATATTACGAGTAATTGACTATGTCATTTTATCTCTCCCCCCTTTTTCTTTTTCTTTTATTCTTCCTTTACATTTATTTCATCGACTGGAAGTAGGAGAGTTTCCTGATCTTTCCTTGCAATTGTAAACGTGGGTCGATGACAGCCTATGACCCACGATGACAACTTCGCGAATTGAAACGCTGAATAATTACGAAACATGGAAACATAAAACATGGACACATAAAATTAAGGATGCATCAAGAATAACTTGTAAAAAGTGTAAACGCATCGGGCACTGGGCTAGCGAATGTGAAAGTGGAAAAAAAGAATAATTTTAAAAATAATCCTAACAGCCTGGGATTATTATCCACTCTGGATGACTCGCCAATAGGGTTGCCAGGCGAAATACAGCAACCCTTACAGCAAAAATACATGTGATGCATATTCCAGTAAGTAAAGAAGGATTTTCAATTCAATAGCAACTGCTTAAAAATTTCGGTATGATATCTTGGGGTTTGGTGGTCTTGGAAACAGTAACAAAGATTGACAATTGAAAAAAATAAATAAAACTACTTAAAACATAAGACTCCGTGTTTTTGTAAGTGAGATAGATCTACGTCATTTTGATGTAACGAATTTAAAACTCCTTTCGGAACTCAATCAGAATAACAGACTCTCAAGCAAAACATGCGCCACGCGAAAAATAATTCCGCTTATTCTCATATTTTCGAACCACTGAGGAGTAGATATTGATTAAAATTTAAGGTTATGTATCATTTACGGATTTTCACTATCGCATCTTGAAATCTATTAGTCAGGATGGTTTTTTCTCTTTTTTTAAACTTTTGTTATCTTGAATTCTATCCGTCATAATTTTTTGATATTTTGGGAAATGACGGAGCACTGATTTCGCCCCCTTTAAAAAGAAAGAAGAGGGGGATATATAAATTAGGACATTTTTTACGAATTTTTAAGTAAAGAAGGATTTTGAATACAACAATTGCTGCTTTAAGCTTTCGCTTGACATTAAGCTTGCAATTTTTGCCGTCATGGTAACTGAAATTGAATACCTGCCAGTTGAAAAAAATAAATAAAATTACTTTAAAATAACTGAGTTTTCGCATGTGATATCTATACGTCATTTTGATGCAACGAGTTTAAAAGCCCTTTCGAAACTCAATCAGAATAACGGACTCACAAGCAAAACATACGCCACGCACGAAATAATTCCATATTTTATATTACGTTGCCAGAAAAAGAGTGCTGTGTTTTCAACAATAAATTATCCAGCATCATTTTCGATTGAGTTTTTAAACGGGACACGTTTTCGAATCGCAAGAAACATTTCGCGGTGCTAAATACGCCAACCTTACAAGAATTATGCATCAAAATGTATGGAGAGCTGTTTTAATGGCAATCATAAAGTTAAATGATTATCGTTTATGCTAATGCATGATCTTCTTCTAAATAAGAAAAGTCCTCTCCGTCACAATTCCGCGTTGTACCAACTCGAAAATAAAACTTTTATTATATGGTAAAAAAATGTTGGGTTTGTTACACCATTTATAACTCAAGAACGGCTGGACGGATTTTAATGATCTCTGATTTGTTGGATTCGTCTCCACCCCGAATAGCAGAATAACTATTAAAATACCGGAAAGTCCACCTTTTCCCCAATTTAAAGATTTTCCCCAATTTTCAGGATAGAAAGCTACTCAAATATCCGATTTTAGCACATTAGTGATCATAGTTAACAAAGTTAGATTTATTTATTTATTATTTCCAATAATTCAAGCGAGACTGAAATCATTTTGATGTCACGAATGTAAAAATGCATTAAAAATCCTAGTTAGGTTAACAAGTTTTGGCAAAAAACTACACCACGAGCGAAATAATAAACTTCCAACTAGATTATCAGATGCTGTAGAAAAGTAAAATAACGTGTTTTTTCTTCTTCTTTTTTCACAATTCATGTTAAATATCGCAACTGAGAATGGTGTCGTTTTGACGTCACGAGTTTAAAAATGAGTTAGAAATCTAATTAGGTTAAAAAGCTTTGACGTATAAATTTACTATTATAAAAATTTAAAGTATTTTGTTTAATGTGCGGGGTACCCTTGGCGATTTTTGAGCACTATGATTCTTCAGCAGCCATAATAACGAAAGGAAACTTGCATTTTTAAAATTGCGAAATTCAAATGTCAGCCCAAGGTGAAAACTACTAATTAACATAATACATAGTATTATTCGTTATCGGTTTGACGACGGTAGTCGTATATATTCCCAAAAGTCATGCAAAATGTCGCCAAGTTTGGACGACTTTTGGCGGTATATTATATACATTAGATATACTTTGTTTTTGGTTAAATTCTAGAAACTTAACAAGCTTTTGCACAAAAGTTACATCATTAGCAAAATAGCTCCGGAAAATATTTTAAATACCGATTATCTAGATATAACCCCAATATCTCTCAAATTAACTTTAATAAGTTCTATTACAAGAGCGAGTTTTTCAACGTAGTATGTTCCAATATTACTCCGTTTGAAAACTACTGCGCGAAATAACCCGACCCGACTACCGGGGTCATAATGTGACGTCATAGATTAAAAGTTGTCTGAAATTCGTAAACTCTGCGACACAATTTCACGCCCTACTTTTGAGCGATTCTAAATAGTTCCTCGAGATTACACAGTTTGAAGTTTTTCATGAGCCTGAACTATGGAGGATTTAAATATTTAAATTGGTACAGCTAGGATATTTTCACCAGGGCGACGTGAAGTATTTTGCGGTGCTAATACGCCACTCTGACAAGAATTATGCTTAAAAATGTATGGAGATCTGTTTTAGTGGAAATGCATAAATTCCATTGAATCAACAAAGAGTAGAGAGGCATCATTGGTTTAAAACACATATGGGCAACCTCCGACCCACGGCGCGGAACATATCAAAACTCCTTATAAAACCCATATAAACCTTTCAAAATCCCATACAAATCCCAGTTATATGGCCCACGACTTCGCATGCAAGCATCCTGAAGTTTGGCCCGCGACTTTGCTAATATCCTAATGATTGGCCCGAAACTTTTCAAAGGTTGCCCATACCTGGTTTAAAATATCTCATTACTTTCTTTAAATTGAGCATTAAAGAGGGAGAAACGAAGATAGATAGTATTTATATAAGTAATAGATAGTAGGTTTATACGTTAAAGCACAGTATATACCACGTTCGTAAAATTAAAAGTTTTCTATTCATCATCTTTCAACGATTGTCTTACAACTAACTAAACTATAATCCCACGTTGCGCTAATATATCCCGCGGTAATTTCAACAAAGGGACTACCAGAGGTTTTTGAGATTTTGTTTTCTCATAGATAGTTACGATAATATTTTAGTAAGATGGTCGTTTCTTACCTTGCGAAGAACGGGCACGCAGCTAGTATTTAAATAAAATGTGTTTACTTTAAAATTTTTTAAATACCTTATTTTAACTGTATTTTCTTTATATTGAAATGATACTGCCAAATGCTGTGAAATTTGCAATATAAAACTGAATAAACCTCATAAATATACAGATCCGACAAAAATAATTAAATAATAAAAATTAATTGCCATTTGTGTTAATGGTGACAGTTAAATTGTGCACCGAAGAAAAAAAAACAATGCATGCTAAAATAGTGGAAATAAATATAGCTGGTTACAATGACTATGTGATCAATTTAAAGTACTCGGACGTGATATGCAATGGTTTTCTTTTGCGCGCGCATGGTTGCCACTGGTTAGGGTAAACCTGAAAAACTTGGAATAGTCAAAGAATTTTATTTTGTCTAAAAAAATCCGGCGAATTTGAAAATTTTGCTTTAAAATATTGAAAAATCTTAAAGTGTGTCTTGAAAAAAATAACTAAAAGTAAGTGTTAATAAATAATTTTTCATTTACTGTGAATCTGGGATTTGTCAAACATTACTTGACATTGATATGCAATGGTTTCTGATTATTTGCATTGTACGGTAGTTGAAAGTTATAATGTAAATAATAACATCATCGTCCAGAATTTTATCAAAATAGTTCTGGAAAATCTGGCAAAGGCAGGGTTTTTTTTGTTTCAGATATTGAGACAGAACTATGAGCATAATTTAACTGTCAACATTACTCTATAACCCGCGCTTAAGCATGAATGCAAGATGACACTTTACACCTTTTATCTGAGAAAAAAAGACATTCATTATTACTATATAGGAGTTATGCAAGACAAAACTTTTCAGCTGTTTTGCGAGACAGCCAATTTTTCGTCTCGCGCTGATCTCTGATATTATTGAAAAAGAAATGTCAGTTTTTTCTTAAAACTGTATAATAGTCGTAATTGAAAACATATTTATTTTTGACTGCTTTTTAATGCAATCCTTTCAGTATTTTGATTACAGCAATTAATACCTGCCAGATATCTAACTGTTAGTGACACGCGAAACAATGGTCACGTAACAGCCCATTAAAGGGTGTATGATAAATCACTTGGAGAGGGAAGCTTCGCTTCCCTCTCCAAGTGATGAGTTGCATATGATAGTACCTTCACTTGGGTGTACTGTAATTTCTCAAGAAACCATATTTAAACCTTATTCCTATCGTTTCTGGACTCTGATCAATATTTCTACCAAATTAAATAAAAATTTAAATAAAGAAAAATGTAAAAAAATAATACATATAATCACGAATAGTATCCAAATAATATCAAAAAAAGGTCTTATGAGCAGAAACAAATAATCAATAAGTCTAACAACTGAAATAATTGCTGCTGCTAAAATTAACAGTTTCGCAAACCACCAGCTGGATTTCATAAAACTTTCCTGTTTTTCAAAAATACTGCCGTAGTCGTAAACTTTATTCTCGTCGGAAGATTCGTAAGTGATTACTTCACACTTCAAAGTCAAGGTATCTTTGGGCCCAAAACGGAGTTTTTTAATGCCACAGAAGCCGAACAGATCATCTTTTCGCACGTTCAAAAGCGTTCGCTTTACTCCAGAGGTTGAGAACGGCACAGTTTCTGAGGAACGTGATAAAGCTAGGCCAAAACAATCAACAATGGACAGTTTGACGTCCGCATTTGAACACTTGCTGTCCTGGTCGGTATCAGTACACGTGAGATCAATATCGACATGGATAGTGTCATCTCCAGCGAAAATATTCAGGTGGAATTTAAAAGAGCTGCCTTCAAACGTCGGACTGGTGTAAGCACGTTTTCGAAAAAGCAGGGAGAAATTTTCAATTTCTTGCACAAAAGTGAAATTCTTTTGGGTTAAGCGACTCTTTCCAGTTCGAGTTCGGATGTTTTGCTCCATTTTTCGGCTTGTCAATCAATCCGAAGAAGAAAAAACTCTGAAATTATACTGGTTTAGATAAAAAAGGAAATGAAATGCTGTAACAATATCTAGAAAGAAATTAAAATCTCGCAGAAAAAATTACATACTGAGAATCAGGGATCCGCCTCTTGGACTCTGCACAGATGAGATAGCGCAATCGCTCAGCTGATCCCATGTAGGTAATCAGATTTAAACTATGAATAGGTGACTTTAAGAATTTTAATTTCATTTAACGAAATTTCATATAAAATATTTTGCCTTTAAACTGTTTATTTTAACAGTATTTTCTTTATTTTAAAATGTTGACGTGTGATTCTGTCAAATGCTGCGAAATTTGCCATAAACTTTAAAAAGTAATGCATTTTTACTTGAGTTAATTAAAAGAGAATTATGTTAATATTTAATGCCAGCGGGGGAAAATGACATTTTTTTGGCAAAAGTAATGTTGAAAATTAAATTGTGCGTCGAATGTATGTTGACACACGGATACGTAGGTAGTTGATCGTGTGATTAATTTAAAATGCTCGGAGGTGATAATTATTCTTTGTGATGTGTCTTGGAGCTCCAAATATTACTTGTTAATGGTGTAGAAAGGGTATAAAAATGTTTATTAATTAAAAATAAATAAATAACAGCATTTCAGAAAACCTGAAATATATTCTAAAATCACGATTTTTTATGTTTTATGGAGCCATCTGACATTCTAATTCTGAAGCTAAAATTCTGGGAAAATGCACACATTATTATGGACTCAAATGGCCACTTTTATGTATCCCGCCCTCATTTGTATCTTAAAAAAAGGAAAAAATTGGAATTTCCTCCAAAATTACAATTTTTCATTCTCTGTAGGAATGGACACAAATGGCCATTTATCCGCAATCCCCGCAATTCCATTTCTAATTTTTTTTTCTTTTTCACTTTAATAGCCAGTGCCTACCAGATACTTAAGTAACTGTTAGTGGTATGTGATATATGAAGTCCATGTAACCGCTCATTTAAGGATGTGCGATGTATTGCTACTATACTTCACACAACATTGTATATAATGCTTCCATTTGGATGCTTTGAAGCTAATTTGATATTTGTTGAAGTTGAGAAAGTAATAATAGTTCAGTGAACGATGTTCCACAATAATTCATTTGTATCAAAATACCTGCAATTATAACATAAAGAAAAACTAAATGTATAAAAATATAAAATAAATAAGCAGTAAATACTGTCGCGAATAGTATGAAAGCATTTTTGAAAATATTCGTTATCACCACAAACCCATAGCCAAGAATTCTACGTACACTAAACACTATTGCAAATAACATTTTCAGCAATCAAATGAAACTCCATGCAAAGCTTCTCCGTTTTCCAGAAGCTCTCTCATAGACTTTACTTCCATTCTTGTCAGTACAATCGTAAGTGATTATTCCGCCCTTCAAAGCCACTGTATTACTATAGGCGCAAAGTATCGGTGCTATTAATAAATAACACCGATGTCGAACAGCTCATCTTTTCGCATGTTCAAAAGCGTTCACTTTACCCCAGAGGTCGAGAATGGCACAGATTCTAAGGAACGCAATAAAGTTCGACGAAAACAATCAACGATGGACAGTTTAACGCCTCCATTTGAACGCTTGTTGTCCTGGTTACAGGATGTCAGATCAGTATCGATTCGGAAGGGGTTGTATCCAGCGGAAACATTCAGGATGCATTTGCAGTAGCTTCCATCGACAATTCGAACTGGCTTAAGCATGTTTTCGAAGAAACAGGAAGTTTTTAATTTCTCGCATGAAAGTGGAATTCTTTCGAACTAAGCAGCTTCGCCTGTACCGCTCAATTTTAAAGAAAATTCCGCGCTTAGAAATAGTTATCTTCCTTTCAGGTTCACTGCGGATAGGACAGCGCAATTGCTCAATTGATCCTATGCAGGATGTCAAAGTGAAAACTTGATGACACATTTGATAAGTACACTACAGGCCATTAAAATTGCTACACCAGGAAGAAATTTAGATAACAAAATGATATTTATTGGGCAAATATATTATACTGGAAATAAAAAGTGATTAAATTTTCAAGAAATATAAGTGCATAGATCCTGAGAAACCAGTACCCAGAACAACTACCTCTGGCAGTAATATCAGCACTTATACGCCTGGGGATTGAGTCAAACAGAAATTGGATGGCATGCACAGGTACAGATGTCCATGCAGCTTCAACACGATGCCACATTTCCTTAACCGTAGTGACAGGCGTATGGTGACGAGCAAGTCGCTCGGCAACCATTGACCAGATGTTTTCTATTGGAGTGACATCAGAAGAACGTGCTGCCTTGGGCAGCAGCTGAACATTTTCTATATCAAGGAAGTACGTACAATACTGGCAACATGCGGTCGTGCATTATCATGCTGAAACGTAGGGTTTCGCAGGGCACAAATACAAGGTAGAGCCACGGGTTGTAACACATCAGAAATTTAACGTGCGCTGGTCAATGCGAACAATAGGTGACCGAAACGTGTATCCAATAGCACCCCATACCATCACGCCAGGTGATGGGCCAGTATGACGATGACGAATGCACGCTGACAATGTGTGTTCACCACGATGACGCCAAACACGAATGCGACCATCATGACGCTGTAAACAGAACCTGGATTCATCAGAGAAAAAATGACGCCTCGCCATTCGCGCTCTCAGTTTCGTCGTTGATCACACCATTTCTTGACTGAGCACTCGTGACGTGGCTGCAGGATCCATTAAGGCCATGCGGGTAACATGCCTGTGTTCTCGGCTGCTAGTGATAGCTGGCCTTTGAGTTCCAGCGCGGCATTCTTCATTACCATCCTGAACCCATCGATTCTATATTCTGCTAACAGTCACTGGATCTCGACCCATGCGAGAAGCAATACTACGATAGGATAAACCGCAATCCCGGTAGGCTGTAATTCAATTTTTATCAAAAAGTGCTGATACGCATTTCTTCTTTTTACTCGAGGGATCACAATAACCTTTCACCAGGCAACAACGTTCAAATTCAATTTGGGCATGAAAAACCAGCAGTACAATTTCCTAATTTAAACACATTGTAGGTGTCGCTACCGGCGTCTGCTTTATCTGAATGCGCTGAAAAGCTAATAATTTGCATATCAAAGCATCGTCTTCCTGTAGTTTAAATTTCACGTCTGTAGTATGTCGCCTTCTTGGTGTAGCAATTTTAATGGCCAATTGTGTAATAGTACAGCTGCAATAGCAACTTGTGTGATAGAAATATATGTCAAAAGGCAAATTTAACAATGACCATTCTTTGTTTCTACATATACGTTTTTGTACATCAGAGAGCTTATTATTTGGAGTTTACTTTCCACTTCACTTAAAATAAAGTTACAAAACATTTAAATTAAATTATTTTGAGCGTTACAAAAGTTATTTTTAAAATCATAAATATTCCTGTGTTTTTTCCTTTCTAACTAGAATAACCTACCGTAAATTTAAAGATTTTAGATGCGTAAAAAATAAATAAGTAAAAGGAATTTGAATCCAGCTGCGTTTGTTTTCTAATTTAATTTCATATTCAACTGATATGTGAGAAAAATGCTCTGTAATTCTTTATTATGTTCAGTTTATGAAAACATAATGAGCACCCTCTTAAAAAAACAAAAGCAATTTGATTGTTGTCTGCCTTCGTAACACATTCAAAAATGAAAATTATTAAAAAAAATGATTAAAATATTACAAATATCATCAAGACAACTATGGAAACAAGCATTTGACCGTATGAACACAAATCCCTAACCAGTAATGCCAAGAACAGAAAAAAACTATTGCAGCTAAAAATAACACTATCAGCAAACAAATGCCACGACGTTGTGAGGCGAGAGGGCTTTCGAAAATTTTTAGAAATAATCTCATACACTTCATCTCTATTCAAGTCAGAACATTCGTAAGTGATTATTCCGCAATTCACAGTCAAAGTAATCGCGGGACCTAAAGCAATGTTTATTAATATGACAAAAGCTGAACAGATCATCTTGACTCACGGATTCAATTTACTCCAGTGGTCGATAAGGGCGCAGCTTTCAGGTAATGTTGTAAAGCTAGATTAAAACAGTCAGCAAGTGACAGTTTGAAGTCCGCATTTAAACATTTGTTCTGGCCAGTATCAAGACTGACCAGAACAAACGCTCAAATGCCTGACAAGAAAAGCCTTCAAATGTTGGGCTGGCAAAAGCATACTTTTGAAACAACAGGGATAAGTTTTCGATTTCTTACACAAAACTGAAATTCTTACTAATGAAGCTTTTTTGCTCGTATGGATCCAATTTTTGATTTTATGACTGAATATATCAATCCCACCAAAGTTGAAAAAAACTTTGAACCTACACCACTATAAGAAAAAAAATCTGGAGTGACTTCACTCGCCTTCCCGAACACTTAATTTACCAATAAGCCTTGGCAAATAGTTCTGTTTACCAAGTGTTTGATTGCATTTTATTCAACTCAATCGGATCTAATGTTCAGGCACTAGTGCACTTAAAATAATTTGAGGGTATACGCAGCAATGTATAAGAATACTTTTTTCTAAAAATCTGGAGCGTACACTCGCTAAAATTTATGCAGTATGTAAGACAGTGAAAGTTGCATACCTAATTTGATGTCAATCGATTGCACCCTTTAGACACTAGCTCATTTTAAATGATTTGCATTCATAGGCCGTAATGTATAAGAATTATTTTATGAAATTTCGTGAAAAAATTGTCCATTATACACACATCAAAATCTGTGCAGGTCATTTGACCGTGACCTATTATATACATACCCAATTTGTGGTCAATCAAATGAACCATTCAGACGATAGCGCACATTCAGGAATATCGGTCCATTGACCATAATGTAAAAAAATCTTTTTCGTAGCTTTTTCTCTAAAAAATATATGTCTTATACACACCAAAATCAATACCGGTCTTGCAACGCTGGTCTATAATATGTAAACCAAATTTGAGCTTAATCGAATGTACCGTTTAAACGCTAGCGCACTTTCAAGAATTTCCGTCCATAGGTCGCAATGTAGAAGGAGTCTTTTTCGTAGCCCTATAAATAAACTATAAGTCCTATACACACCAAATTCAATACCGGCCTTACGTACCGGTTATAACGTATATACCAAATTTGAGCTCAATCTAATGCACCGTTTACGAGCTATAGTGCTCACTCTCTCACACACACACTCACAAACACACATGCATACATACATCTCGCAAAAATTGCAAGAATAAATTCAGAAGACCTCAAAATATGTAAATGCACCAAAATCTCAAAGTCGAATTTTTTCATGATTACAATACTTTCCTTTCATGGTACATGCTCGGAAAGTAAAAAGTGGAAATGAAATGATAATAAGACAATATCGGAAAATAAAATAAAATCTAGCAGAAAAAATTCCGTATGATATCCGCCTCTCAGGCTCTTTAAAGATTAAATAGTACAATCGTTTTGCTTATTTCATGCTGGCAGTTTAAACAATAACCTTTTTGTTTTTGTATGTACATATATGAGCATAAAGAAAGCGCATCTTTTGCAGTTTGCCTTACATTCCATATAAAATAAAGAAAACTGCCTGTGCAATCATACGGGATCTTATACTCAATTAACATTTCCCGATAAAAAGGTCACTATTAGTTATTACTTTCTAAATTGTTAAAAATATATTTCGAAATGTAAAAAAATATAAAAATTATTGAAATTCTTATCTGTTATAGATTGATTTGTGTCTCATAAGGAAATATAATTTTATACAGAACTTAAAAAAAGAGTAAAATATATTTTCTTTTGTTTATTTTTATGTCTTTACTGTCATATTTTACACAACGTTCCGACAACTAACGTTTCAGAGCTTTGTTTTAATTCAAAAGTGTTTGTTTTTCATGCAGTTTTCTGTATGAAAAAATTGTAAATTTATTAGTAATTTAAATTAAAAAAAATTAAACATCAGTAACCAAACTGTAAATCCTAATTCTAATTAAATACATTTTTAAACTTAAGTTGATGTTAGTTTTTCTTTGTAGCTTACTTACTCGTCGAGATTTAGGTAGTGGAGAAAGTTTTGTCGAGCAGTGTAAGTGAGAAATTTAACTCAAAATACATACGCAATATATATATACATATATACATATATATATATATATATATATATATATATATATATATATATATATACATATATATATATATATATATATATATATATATATATATATATATATATATATATATATACATATATATATATATATATATATATATATAAACATGAAAAAAAAAAGAATTATTTTCATTTATTAGAGGCAGACTAAATTGGAGCATAAATTATGAAAACATCAACAGGCACAATACATAGAAACAAATTTAAATATCAGCAAGCAGAGAATAAAAAATAACGCAATCTTAACCCAAATTATTTGGAAATATTACTATACAGAATAAAAAAATCGCTAATTCAAAACAAGTTATTTACTATTTCTCAAAATAAGAGTTCATTTTTTATAATTTATAGTTGAAAAAATTTTCATCATGCTTAATACAAAACCGAATCTCCTGCTGATCGAGTTCGATATCTCGTATTACCGTTGCACTCTTTTTAAATTACAGTCATTACAGTCTTTTTTAATTGCACTATGCATTTAATTTTCAACTTCTTGAAAGATCATCCTTTAAGATGTGGTACGAGTTGATCGCACCTTAGATATGTCGGAACGTGTTACATTGTTCATTTTTGGTGCACTTATGTTGGCCCGAACTGTGCTTGGAAAATGGTTCTTCAGCTGCATCAGAAAGTCGGGTGTGTATGAAACATTTCTGTTGTTTTCACGAAGAAAGAATACATTCCTCAGTAGCGATATCTTCTCCTACGAACTCGTGCATTTCTTCGATCTCTCCTGTCCAAGTAATGTAAGGACATTATAAGTACAATGATAAGCAGTAATACAACGAAAAGCGGATAAAATTCCTTTAAAAACATCACGGCTGGTATGACAACATTTTTGTGAAAATATCTTAACTGATACCAGAGCTCTAAAACAAGAACCATTATCGAGAGAGCTATACAGGCTATGACCAGTAGAATGCTGCAGTAGAAGATGCCTTTTAAACAATTCAGAGTGCGCCCCATTCTTCGTTTGTGATCAATAAAGCTGGACTTAACTGTACTTCGCAAATGTATTTTCAGCACCTGAAAATCTGAGCACCAGAAAGCGTATGCTGCAACATCAAATCTTCACAGAAACGAAACTGGACTGGGAGATCATCGGCTGTAACAATACACTAAGGTTTTTTGGACTATGGATTCTTTTGTTTACTGATAGGATGCATACAGTCTTTTTTAATTACAGATAATTTTATTGACTGATACGATGCGAGTTATAAAACTCGCAGATAGCAGGTTTGCCTGCTATTTTGTTGTCACTATGTGCGTACCCATTCTTTGCAAAGTAGGAATAGAATATTTAGATTTTGAGAGGAAAAAATAGAAAATTTGAATTTCGAAAGGCTATTTAGTTCTACACGTTACAGAATGTTCCCCCGTCTGTGAAGCGGAAGACCACCAATGCTTGCTTGCACAAGAGGGAAGACTCACTGAGCTGAGTGAGGTAAAGGGCGTGGGACAGAAATTAGGAAGAAAAAAAAATTATTACTTATAAAACATGTCCCCTTGACGATAAATTTTAGATACAACTTCAAAATAATCCTCAGCTGAAACAAGAACATTACAAAATTTACAAAAATAACGAACACAACAAAAGCTTATGGTAAATGTCATATTGTGCGGGTACTTTGGCAAATCTAGCCAGTTTTTGTGCTAGTCCGTCTCTCTTATTACATAATCTTCTGAAACAAAATTTTTCTGGTTTATGCATAAAAATTTAGTTCGAAAATTTTAATTAATAATTAAAGTTTTAGAACTAAAATATCACACCGAGGGAATAGTTTGAAATGTAGAGAAGTTTGCACATTGGTAAATGATATTGTCATGTTGTTCATTAAAAATATACCCAACTGGGGATTAATAATGGAATAATTTATAAAAAAAAGAAGAAAAATACAGTGATACACGAAATATAAACACAATTATCACAAAATATAATAATAATTCATCAAAAATTCTTCAAACTCTTTCAATATTATGAACTTTCAACCTATATTATTATAAAAAAATCACATAAAATACACTAATCTATCAGATCACATAAAATACATTGAATATGACTTCCTAAGATACAATAAATATCAGGTCATCCAAGAGTATAATACATTCTATAAAATCATTGCTGCAAAAAAAATAACCTCTCTTTTTCAATTTTATTCTCATTTTCTATTTCTCAGTATACTTTTTTACCTATTTATTATATTTTTAACTAGCATTCTATGCAAATTATGACATTCATTATTAAATTAAACTCATCCAATTCGATTTGGGGATCATGTTTCTGTCGTAAAATAGGACTTCTTCGTATGTATGTAATCCTAGATTCATAATTTCTAGATTCCTTATATCTGTATCTATTTTTTATATTTACAGAGGGTGCGTTCAGACTGCCACTTTTGAGTAACTTGAGAAAATCTCAACCCAATCATGATGCCCGACTTGAGCTACTCGAGGAGATAAACAAGGTGTCCACGCTTGCAAGCTGAGTGACTCGAGTATTACTCGAATTTCAAGAAGATTTTCCTTGGGAACACGGTGATATATTATAGGAGTAGGCACTAGAGTAATACGTGCCGCCATGTTTTTTCCTTGTTAACTATCCAATACTGTCCACGATGTCAATCTCCCCGAGTAGCTCGTGTTTTACTCGAGATTTAACCAAAAATAGCAGTCTGAACTCACCCTTTATTACTTCGTTTATTTTATTGGTAACACGTGCAAATAATTTAACTTGATGGAGTTGACGATGAGAGGCACTATCAAAACGGAAAAGTACCCACTAATGTTTACATCTAGTTGACCAATCGCAGCCTAGCACACTAATCGCAGCCTAGAACTATTGTCGAATTTCGTACCGCATAACGTTGGTGTATAGTATACATAAAGATGAGGTACATTTCTCGAGTCAGTTTATGAATCTCAAGCAATTTTTATTTATGACTTCACGTTTTTGATATTTTTGACTTCCGTAAAAGAAATTTGAATAAGTTCAATTAGTTCACCCAGTTGATAAACTAGAGGCAGTAGAGGGTGCCATTAAAGCAGTTCTCTACATATTCCTTTACATAACCTTTGGCAGTTTGTCTTATTTAGCACCACGTAGTACTTCATCTCGCCGTGTGCCAAATATCCATCTGTAATATTCCAATTGTAAAATAGTAGTCTTTGGCGATTTTTCACCGACCTGTCAACCTTTTACTCAATGGTTTAAAACCACGAGTGTTTAAGATTTTCGGAAAATGATACAATCATCAGAACGTAACCAAATGAATAAGGGACCATACCTGAGCTATCTCCTTTCCAGTAAAAAATAGTTCTTGAAAATCGGTCCACGTGGTATAAAATTACCGCTGGACATAATCTATTATGCAATTGTGAAAGTTTGTTTGTTAGTTCATTTGTCCGGGAACTCCTTCCACACCGTTAGACTGCTCGGCTTGAAATTTTGCACATATATGTAAAACAACACAGAATAGTCCGTAGTCAACTTTAAAATTCTGAAAACTCAATCGTTCCACGATATTTTTTCGATATTTCGATAATTTTCACCTTTAGAAAGCGTTACCAGTTTCCGATTGTCTAAAATAGTGATCATATGATATATCATTTACATGCTGGCGATAGACATAACTGTAAAAGAAGTAGCATATTATAAATGAAATGATCATTCATTTATAATATGCTACTAATACATATTATAATCATGCATTAGTAGCATGATTATAATATTCATTAGTAGTATACAACAATTGTTTATAAAGCAGTGAAAAATATTCGATTTTAAAAAGATTTTTAAAGCTATATGGAATTAACTTAAAATATACAAATTTGCCTACAATACAAAAGAATTATAAAATACAAATAATAATGTGGATAAGTTACTAAAAACTTCACTTTGCATGAAGCTATCAATTTTAACGATTTTTTGCTGGGAGTAAAACTGGGTATTTTAATAATTTAATTTTTCACACAAAAGTATTAAATTCCAACCACCTAATAAAAACCCTTCTGCATCTTAGAGCATTGTTAACAAAAATCTAAAAAATCAATCTTGTTTTAAAAAATTGCATCTGTATTGTTAAAAAAAATCAAGAGAATTGTACTGTCCAGGAAGAATTTTTTCCCCCACGGGGTTTAAACCAGACATGCATATGATACGAGTGAAATATACGTATTTATATATATACATTCTCTTATATTTCCTCCCAACGTTTTACACCTTAATTTTGATTGCTTATAGTATTTATGTTTTAAGCAGAAAAATATTTAATGTACTATACTCTAATTTTATTTAAAAAACGAAATACAGTGCGTCCCAAGAGTTTATAGACTAGCGTTTTCTTGGATTTAAGAATTAATTAAACAAGTTAAGAAAGACGAAAGAAATTATGCAAAAGTGTATTGACGCAACAGAAATAGTAAAATTATTAAAATACTTCAAACAGTCATAAATTTACTATAAAAAAATAAAAACGAAATAATGCTGTCCCAAAAATATATAGACAACCGGTGTTAAAAGTTGATTGAAGTTCTGATCTCCAAATTTGCATGTTTCAAGGTCATGTAGTGGTCATTCGATAGCTTTTTGAGATAAAAGCGAAGCTGTCTTTCTTTCTTCGACTGATTGTAAAGATGCCTCGCAACGTGCAGTTTTCCGAAATGGAAATTGCCCGAAACTATCGTTTGGATGCTCGTGGAATGAAAGTTGTAGATATTGCAAGAAAACTTGGACGCAGTAGGGCTGGTATTTATCGAATTCTGTCAAAAGGACAGATGAATGGCTGAGTGTTCTGTTCAGTGATGAAAAGAAGTTTAATTTAGATGGCCCCGATGGATGGTCATATAACTGGCACGATATTCGCAAAGAACCGAAAACTTTCTTCAGCAGACATCAAGGAGGGGGTTCACTCATGGTATGGGGAGCATTTTCCTATAATGGAAATACAGATATTGCTTTTTTAAAAGGTCGTCAATGTTCCGAAGATTACCAGAAAATGCTTGAAGTACAGTTACTCCCATTCGGAAAGCTGCTAGGGGGCGACAGATGGATATATCAGCAAGACAATTGCTCCATTCACGTCTCAAACTTCACAATGCAGGGGTTTAAACGAAACCAAGTAGCTGTTATGGACTGGCCAGCCCTGAACCCCGTGGAGAACCTCTGGGGAATATTAGCTAGAGACGTATATGCTAATGGGCGTCAATTTGCAAAAGTTGAAGATCTAAAGCTGCAAATTGAAAGAAGTTGGTTTTCTCTAAAGCCAGAATCTCTTCAAACTCTTATTTCGAGTATGCCTGATCGATTTTTTGAAGTGATAAGAAAAAATGGCTCAAAAATTTGAATGTTAAAGAAAAAAAAAAAAAATGAGTTGTCTATAAACTTTTGGGACACTAAATTTTCATTTTTAGTTTTATCGCAAAGTCTGTGATTGGCTGATATTATTTTTGTATAGTATTATTATTGTCTTGATGTTAATTATAATTAAAAATGCTTTTTGAAATATTTATTCATCTTTTTCAATTGTAAAATGAAAAAAAAAAACTGTTGTCTATAAACTTTTGGGACGCACTCTACCAGTAACTGTATTAATATAAAGTTACTCGTAAGCCCGATTCCTAAACAAATTCATTTTTAAATGCTATTTTCTATCTTTTGTATTCAAAAGGGTGGCCAAGCGAACTTGCTCTAAGAACCACAAACGTTGGATTTTAGATTTTTATAGCAGTAGGAAATTAATTTTTATAAAAACCATGATTTAAGATAAAGCATTAACAATAGTTTAGGAGGTGGAGAGGGGAATTGATGTTTTTATTTTATTTATTCATTTTGATTAGAATGAAGAAGTTTGTAGTCTGAACAAAAGGAATATTAATCTTAGATTACAGTAACCCCTCGTTATATCGCGCTTGTCGCGAGACAAGAAAAATGCGCGATGTAACGGGCGGAGAGGAGGGAGGGGTGATGTGATAAAAGTTTAGTTTTATGAACATATACTTTGATAAAATATGATAAAATGAATAGTTTATGTACTGCAATAAAAGATATCCTCGGCTGTTCGAGCCTCGTCAGGGGGAAACCCTCCTGAACCCCCCTAATTACTTCCTTGTACGTAGTATAAGGAAGTAATGTGATCCCGAAAAATTTTGGGGGCCACATTTCGACGAAAAAACCGATTTTGACTACCTCTCAATTTAATTTTAAGAATTTTTTCGATGCATATCATCGTAAGCTAGCATGCACGACCATATAAACGCGTCTGCAACTCATTTTGACCAGCGGCCAGTCTATTGTGGCCAGTTTTTCCATGCCGTCTGTACGTACGTACGTATGTATGTAACTCGCATATCTCAAAAACTATTGGTCGTAGAATGTTGAGATTTGATATTTAGGATTGTTCTATGATCTAGTTGTGCACCTCCCCTTTTGGTCGTAATCAAATGGATGGTTTATGCACAGGACCGCCCAAAAGATTCGAAATACATTACGCTCTCTATGGGCCGAAATTCATTAAACTCGCATATCTCAAAAACTATTAGGCGTAGAATGTCGAAACTTCATATTTTGGATAGTTGTAACATCTAGTTGTGCACCTCCCCTTTTGGTTTCATTCGACTGGATAGTTTATCTACAGGAATGCCCAAAAGATTCGAAATACATTACGCTCTATGGGTCGAAATTCATTACAGGGTATTTTAGTGGTATTGGGCTATATCAAACGAATCAGATGTGATATATGCTGTTAAGAGTTACAAAATGAATTTCTCCATTAAAAAAGTGTCTTTATTATTCATGGTTCTGCTAAAGGAACACTCAAAAGATTTCCAATACATTACGGTCAATGGCAATTTTAGGGGCATTCATCCATTTCAAGCATAATACCGTCCTACCACATAAGTTAGGTAATGGTCCGACCACAGTCACGTGCCTCCCTCAAGAACTACGCCAAAAGTCGCCAAGCTTTGCGACTTTTGGCGTACGTGTGTGCGTATTTAACTCTCAAATCTCAAAAACTATTATGAAATTTCATATATAAGATTGTTGAAACATCTAGTTGTGCATCTCGATTTTTGGTTCCAATTTACTGGAGAGTTTATTTACAGGACCACCGAAAAGAATTTCATTACTTTAATGTCTATGGACATCTTCAATATAATACAAATTTAGACAGTCATTGTTTGGTCCATGCCCAAAATCTGGCCGTATTGGCGAGTTTTGCAGAAATATCGCCAAATTCGGCGATATTCAGTCATTTGGTCCATGCCCAAAGTATCGCCATTTGTCATCGTTCTTGATGAGATTTGGCGAAATATCGCCAAATTTGGCGATAATCTGTCATTGTTTGGTCCATGCTTAAAATCTCGCCATATGTCGTCGACATTGACGAGTTTCGCCGAAATATCGCCAAATTTGGCGCCAAAAATTACTTCGTATTTTGTATAACTCTAAAACTTTAACCCGTAGAATTTTGAACTTTTATATTTAGAACTATTGTAATATCTAACTGTTTTCAATATCTTTTTTGACAGCAATCGACTGGGAATTTATTTACAGGGTGAGCCAAATGACTTTAAATACATTGAGGTATATGGATGCATTCAATTCATTGAAAGTCTGTGGTCAATGACTACTTTGCTTATCCCCCAAATCTCGCAAACTATCTTAAGCTTGTCGGCTTTTAGTGAAATATCGCCAAATAAAGTGTCAGAAGGAAATCTTTCAAACTGAACTCAGCTTGGCGATATCGAAATATTTGGCTAGAAATCGCTAAACCTTACTATTACTGATATTTTATCTCTTTCAAACAAATAAGTTTAGAGGAAGTGCGTCGAAAATATTTTTCATTTAATAGACGTGCAAGGAAGTCATGTGTTGTACACATCAGATTTTTTTTTTAGTTTCACTAGCGCTATATTAAAACAAAATTAATTGACTATTCATTTTATCCCGCACCCCTTTTTCTTTTTCTTTTATTCTTCCTTTACATTTATTTCATCTACTGGAAGTAGGAGGGTTTCCTGATCTTTTCTTGCATTTGCAAACGTGGGTCGATGATAACTGAAGTAACTTATATAACTTTTAGTATCTATCTTAACACACCCAAAATTTTGCTTTTCGTTATTTGACATTGTTGAGAGAGCTTTAGGCGAGTTGGGTTGCCGCATTTCGCTTGCTAACCCTATTGGCGAGTCATCCAGAGTGGATAAGAATCCCAGGCTGTTAGGCTTATATTTAAAATTATTCTTTTTCCACTTTCATATTCGCTAGCCCAGTGCCCGATGCGTTTACACCTTTTACAAGTTATTCCGGATGAATTCTTAATTTTATGTTATTCAGCGTTTCAATTCGCCAAGTTCCAGTCGCCATTTTGAGGATGAATGACGCGGCCTTGAAACGAACGTTAAAAATCAGCAAATAAATAAATTAATCCATCTGGTGTCCATAACCTTTTAGAAATGTGAGCACAGTTATGGCACAAACATAGTAATCGTTGGATTTTAACATTACATTTACTTTATTAAATTAGAACGGAAGAAACAGGCACATCACATAGCAAGGCAAGGTAACATCAAGAAGGAAAAAAGTATAGAAGAAGCAAAAAGAATGCGTGTGCGAGCACAGTTACAGTTAAGTAGATAAATGTTGATTGAGGGATACAGAATTCAGGAGGATAAGACATTGCACAATAAAAAAATGAACAATTCAATACTCAACAATTTATTCTTACTTTTATGTCGAAGAAGATAAATGTATATTCAGGGATACAAAATTCAGGAGGACAAGACATTGCACAGTAAAAAAATAAACAATTCAATTCTCAACAGTTTATTCTTACTTTTATGTCGCATTTTTGGGACACATTTTTTCGGACAATTTTCAATAAAGGGGATGAGAGATAAAATGACATAGTCATTAATATGCTCTAAAACTATAAAAATAGAAGTTTAATATTTTATTTATCTTATGTACAAACACACATTTCATTTCCTGCCGGAAAAATGATCCATAGTCATTTGATTTGATTTTTCTCTCATATCCTGCTTTTCAACAAAGAAACGAAAATTAATTAATTGTACCTAACTTATGTGATAGAAGATTTCAAATCTACCGCGTGCTTCTCAAGTAAAGTAACAAAGCAAAAGAGTACAGAAAAACACTGGGGAACATAGAAAAAGCGCGATATATCCGAATGCGCCGTATATCGAGGCACGATATGACGAGGGGGTTACTGTATTTTTTAATACAGTGCCGAAATCTAATCTTAATCTTAATCTTAATATATATATATAAAATGCTAATGTTCGTTTGTAAAGACAGGGTTTTCTCTATTACCACCAACTCGAATTAACTTCCCGTTGGGGTGGTAAATACCCCTTGGCCTCACGGTGAAAGTAAGGGAGTTTGGTCGCGGTGGGTGAAAGTGTGTGGTTGTCGGTGGCGAAAATGTGAAAAAATATATATCTGTCCTTTTCTAACTCATGAGAACTTCTGAAAAGTTCTAAAAATTCCTGGAATGACCTAGAAAACTCCAAAATGTGTGCAACTGTTACAGTCAATCTAGAATGTTCTAGAAGGTTCTAAAAATTTCCAGAAAGTTCTAGAAAGTTCTAAAACGTGTGCAACCGTTCAAATCGATTTAGAATGATCTAGAACGTTCTAAAAACTTCTGGAATGATTTAGAAAGTTCCAAAATGTCTGCAACTGTTAAAATCGATCCAGAATGATATAGAAAGTTCTAAAAATTTCTGAAATGATCTAGAAAGTTCCAAAATTTCTGCAGCTGTTAAAAACAATCCAGAATGTTCTAGAAAGTTCGAAAAATTTCTTGAATGATCTAGAAAGATTCAAAATGTCTGCAACTGCTAAAATCGATATGGAATGATCTAGAAAGTTCCAAATTGTGTGCAACTGTTAAAATCGATATGGAATGTTCCAGAAAGTTCTAGAAATGTCTGGTCGAATGAAGATCAATTGCGATGGGTGATTGTCATTCGGAAATTTTATAGCATACTGCTTCGCAGTCTCTAGCGTATTCCGATGAAATTCTCCGTAAAGTAACACCATTTCAGTGTATTCATTAGTATTAAACATTATCTTTCGTTTTTTATACTCAATAAGCTACGAATTCAAATAGCATGAACTTTAGACAAACACTAACAAAGTAACTTAAACAACAGTTTTTCAACTCCAATAAAATATTAAAATTTAATGTTTATCAGCAGGAATACTTTCTATACATCGCATGTTTAATGGTCGAATAAGTCTCTCAATATCTAAGATAGAAATCTAAATTATCTACGTTAAAAAATGGATCCTTAAATATAATTAATACCATTAAACAAGCGGTGTATTTTAACCTGAGCAACGCCGGGTTTCGCTGCTAGTGTTATTTTAAAAAGACTTGAGGACTGTAACAGGTAAAGCAAAATGGCATCTTTATTGAGTTTTAACAATTGGTCAAAGAAGAAAAAAGTCTATGCCTGCCAAGATTGTAAAATACTTTTAGTAGGCGATTTTAGTAGGATTTCAATTTCGATGAAGTGTTTTATGGAACAGGGAAAACAAATACGGTACATAGATTACGATACAGTTTCCAAATAATGTTTATAAATTTGAAGTATAGTTAGAATATGCTTGACGAAGATTGTTAAACACTTTTGGGAGGCGATTTTAATATAGATTTTCAATTCCAAAGAGGTATTTTATGGAACAGGGAAGAAAATACGGCACAGTAATGGATTATGATGCCCATTCCAAAGAGTATTTAAAATGGTGGAGTATAGTTGGAATATGTTTGGCGAAGATTGTAAAACAGTTTTAGTAGGCGATTTTAAGGTAGATTTCGATTCCAAAGATGTGTTTTATCGAACAAGGAAGACAAATACGGCACACTCATGAATATTAATACACTTTCCAACTTAATGGAATAAGGAAGAAAAATAGGGACGACGCATGGATTATGATACGCTTTAAAATGTAGCACTTACTGAGCAATTAAAATATGAAAGTGTTTCAGATTTTAATTTTTGTGTGATATTGGTTTCAGTACAGAAGTACTGTAAAATATATGCTATTAATTTTCTTTTTATCTTGAAAGAAAAAATATTAATGACTATGTCATTTTATCTCTCACCCCCTTTATTGAAAATTGTCCGAAAAATGTGTCCCAAAAATGCTACATAAATAAGCGGCACAATAAAGTTTGCGACATAAACGTTGTTGAGTATTTTACATATATTTAAATATACTATTAGCTCACAACGCTTTAATCTATTTTTACAATATTTCTTAAGCTGTAGAATATGCATCCCATGTATTTTTCTATAAATAGGTTACAATCATAAAAATTTCAACATAGGGTTACCAGGCGAAATACACGAAAGATGAGGAATAAAATGACTTAGTCAATTAATATCGTTTTAATATGGCAATCATGAAACTGAAAAATTAGGGGGGGGGGTCAGGGGGTGTCGTGACGTCAGATATTTCAAGTAAAGTTTCAGAGTTAAGGCAGGTAATATGGTTTATTGAACATTACATTTAAGTTACAATTTAGAATGAGAAGAGGGGAGGGGAGACGGGTACAAGAATCAGCGTGGACTCATTAAGCAGTCCCAGTGGCAGAAGTCTCTCGATTTTCGATGTGCGGGAGTATTTACGCTTACCAAACCACTTGGTTTGCGAAGACATAACTCCGCCTCTCTCTTATCTCCGATAGAACCACACACATTTACCAACATGACCCGCATCCGGGGCTACAAGGGCGTGGGGACACGTGTACATCTAAAGAACTCAGAATCGACGGCCTGATGTCTGGCAAATAACAAAATAAATAAAACATAGCTCCAGAGCGCGCGTGGCAAGTATGACAGGAAAGCAAAACTTACAGTGAAAGTACCGGTTTGAACAATACCCAAACTAGTAAAACCCAAATTACCTTTTTATACCTTACATATATATATATATATGTAATAATAAAATAAACTTTGCTAATTTAACCTAATTTAATTTAATATTATTTGAAAAATCCTTCTTTAATCTTTTACTCTTACTGTAAAGTTTGTTTCTCGGCCACACAAATATTACGCTCAGAGACGTTTTTTGAAGTTCCATAAGTAGAAAATTGTTTATTCAGCAGTATTTTCGGTTTTCTGTGCTTTTCATTACTACGTGCTTTTAGAACTCCTGGGTAAGCAGGTGTTTCTTATGTCTTGATTGACAATCTAGTTAACTAATTACGTTTGAGAGTAACGCCTTTGCGATCGTGCTGCACCCTGCCAGCAGATGTGGTAATTAAGGAGTATTTAAGCAAGAGCACGGAAATTTCGAGAGCTTCGTCTTAACTTCGCGCTTAGCTTTTTAGGAGTTTGGAACGTAAAGCTTAGCTTTGAGCCTTTAGACTGCGATGTAAGAAGATAGCCACGGAACGAATAAGGTCGCCGGCCCGACTCCTGCCCTCTGTCTGAAATTTGAAATAACTATTTAACCTAGAACCCCAATGGATTTGCGTCAATTATTCCAACAAAGAATGGCGTAAGGCCCATTCATTACAGAAGCCGGCAGGACAGTTTCTGCGTGGAGGAGAAATCGCCAGGAGTGCGCCTACGCTGACGTACGCCGATCAGACGCCGACATCTCGTCTGGGACGAGTCGGGCTGGCTGCGGAAAGAACCCAACTTTCTTTTCGCCGCATGCTTCCCAGGCAAGACGCGAGCAGAGCAACAGCCTTTCTTCCGTATTCTCCGAGGAGTGGACGTGAGGGACCAGTGATTCAGCGCGGACGACAACCCTCCGGTGCCTCTCAACAAGCGTTTGATCCTCTCTCCATGGTGCAATGTGTCGCCGATGCCTTCCCGTGCAGTTACCGACGTCGCTCGCTGTCATCATTGAAACACGATTGTACGTCCCCGTATCCCAGAACAGTGCGTCCGGCAAGAATGAACGATCTCGCCCGGTGGAAGCCGATGTTCCGGACATTGACCGACGGCGAACTTAAATTTTGACGGGACACCATTCACAATTGAAAAATTACACTTTTTTTTTGTGGAACTCAAGGTAAAAGAAGATTGTTCATTTGTAGAAGAAATATTAGTGTTTTTTTTTTTTTAATTTATTTTGTGAAGATGCAAGGTAAGGTGTTTCTCTCTCTATTAATGATAGTGATGTGTTAGTTATTTAATATCTATGTTGAAAAAATAAATATAAAAACGGGTTATGATAGTCATGTATTATGATACTTTTATATAC
Source organism: Cheiracanthium punctorium (assembly GCA_038373885.1). Taxonomy (NCBI): domain Eukaryota; kingdom Metazoa; phylum Arthropoda; class Arachnida; order Araneae; family Cheiracanthiidae; genus Cheiracanthium; species Cheiracanthium punctorium. Next base: position 355,384 of record JAWZYV010020100.1, on the reverse strand, counting down.
CATTCAATTGTATGTTATATAAAAAGTGATGATAATTTTTAAGTTCTATAACTTTAAATTTTTATTGTAATAAAGTGAAGTTGGTAGACATTCCCCAAATTAAGTTAGCCATTCAATCAGCTAAGTCAGACACAATTAAATTAGTACATTCTTTTATTTTTGAAACAGATAAGCAGAAGAGAAATCGATCTAATTTAAGGGAATTTGAGGGATTCCAATTTGAAATTGGGGATGCAGAATTTGAAAGAAAGTTAAAATATGTTATTGATAATTTTGATAAAATTAAATTACTTAGAATTGCTAATTTTTTTTCAATTAGAACCTTCGGATTCAGAAGAGGAGACAACACGTAAGCTCCTATCCACCTTCAGGGATTTGGAGACTTACAGTGAAACCTTTACTATAAACAGTGATATAGAGGATGCTGAAAATATAGCTGACGGTGACAAAACCCAAACCTCGGGAAAAAATGATAGTAATAAGGAATCTGCAAAAACAGAAAGTCGATTAGCCTCTTCGTCAGAATTAGTAAATAGTAATGGGAATTCTCAGCAGCTAAAAAAGTCAAAAGAACTGTCATCCATAATACCCGAAAGGAGAGAAACACAAAATTATGACAGAGCTTCAGAAATAATTCCTTTTGCCCTCGAGTCAGGAATGGAATGGAAGAATTGGGTTGTTTATTTTGAGGGTTATTGCAATGATGAAAACTTGGATAATGTATGGAAAATAAGAAATATACACAAGTTCATTAAGGGAAAGGCAATTACTTTATTTGTTAATAATAGTTTAAATGTCCTACATTGGGAGGAGTTAGTGCAATTATTCCATGAGGAATTTACTACCCCTGGAGAACCTTCCCTCAGTGATTTTTCAAATATTGTTTTCAGAATAGGAGAAAATGTTTCCGAATATTACCACAAAAAATTACAGGTAGGAAGAGCTTTGGAACTGGAACCAAAATTACTATTAGATGGATTAACAGACGGGCTACCCAAAGAATTGAAACAACTTGTTGTGGTAAATTCTCCTAAGACAACAACCGAATGGAGGTACTTGGTACACAAACTAAGCAAAATACAGATAGTAGACAAAGGACATCAACCTCCAACAAATTTCCAACGAAACTCCCAGGGCTTTCGCCAGTGGCGACCCATGAAACCAAATAATGAATCTCAACCCAATCCTTCAAACTCAGCAAAACCCTGGAACTATAAGTATCCGAATGCAAATAACCCACCTAGATCATATCCTTCTAATAATGGTACATACGTACCCAGGGGACCGAGGCCCAATACTCAGAATACCAATACAAATGTACATTATCATGAATACTTACCACCATCCCCTTGCAAAATATGCCAAAGTTACAATATTCCTAATGTTTTTCATTGGCATAAGGACTGTCCTCTTAAAAAGTCAACTGTCACTCAACAACAGATTGTTAGCATACTAACAAACAATAACAGTCAAGAGACCACTACTTCAGAATATCACAACACATGTAGCTCAGTGGAGAGTACAACTAACTCTTTTGAACAATTAATTTTGCCCGGGCAACTTATTCAAAATGGATCCAAACATAAACAAATTCAAAAAGTAGTTAGAAAAGTACATGAAACTGAAGCTATACCTTGTTTAATTGACACCGGAAGTAGCATAACAATTTGTCCAAAACATATCGTTAAGAAATATCACATTCAAACTCAATATGATAAATATGGTATCAATGCTGCTCAGACTCAAGGTATTTTAAAATTAAGAGAAAAATGCCTTGTAGATTTGACACTTGGTGATATTACACGAACTGTGGAAATGTATGTTGTAAACAATAACTTACCTTATGTCTTAATTGGTCTACCACATTGTTGTGATTTTAAACTAAATCTAGACTGTACAAAAAATGAAATTTCGCAAATGGGAAAAAATATTTTACTAATGTCACTTCAAGATGATATTTCCACAGAAAAGACCTTGCATTTAGTTCCAGACAGTGATTATTGTAATGAAAGCAATCAAAATGAGGTTTATCAAGATAATTATTGTAATGAAAGTAATCAAAATGAGGTTTATCAAGATAATTATTGTAATGAAAGTAATCAAAATGAGGTTTGTCAAGATAATTATTGTAACGAAAGTAATCCAAATAATGTGTATCCAAATTGTGATGATGAATTCCTGTCATATGAAATGAGTGATGACTTCCTCAGTAAGATACAAATCGATCAGGATGAAGCTAAAGAGCTTGATTTTACTCCAGCCACTGAGGAAAATAATCAAAATCTTCAGTTAGCCAATAAAAGTGAACTTCCTGCTCTCTTAGCTAAATATGTCAAAATTTTCGCAAAAACAAAATATGATGTAGGTAGAATTAACATGGAACCACAAAGAGTTCATTTAACATCTGAATTACCAATTGCACAAAGAGCTTATAGAACCTCCCCTAAGGAGGAAAGTGAAATAAGAGAACAAATTCAAAATTTATTACAAGCCGGTTTAATTAAAGAAAGCCATTCCCCTTACTCTGCACCCGTCACTTTGGTGCTTAAGAGAGAGGAAGGAAAGAAAACACGTCTTTGTGTTGACTTTCGTAAACTCAATGCTATTATGAAGACAGACGCAGAACCATTACCTAGAATTGATACTCTTCTTGATAAATTAGCAAAATCAAATTTCTTTTCCACACTAGATCTCGCGAGTGGATATTGGCATGTGCCCGTACATCCCCGAGATACTGAAAAATTGGCTTTTGCTACCACATTTGGGTTATTTGAATGGAAAGTTCTACCCTTCGGATTGCGCACAGCGCCAGCAATATTTAATCGTACCATAAGAAGAATTCTAAATAAATACAAAATTGATTTTGCATGTAATTATTTTGATGATATTATTGTTTTTTCTCAATCTCAAGAAGAGCACCTACATCACTTACAAATATTATTTGACATTTGTGTTAAAGAAAATTTAAAGCTGAAGTTATCTAAATGCACTTTTAGTAAAACTAAAATTAATTTCCTTGGATATGAAGTCTCTAATGGTTGCATCACTCCTGATAATCCAAACATTGAAGCTATTACTAAGTTGAAACAACCGACCAATGTAAAAGAGCTACAGAGAGTTCTTGGGTCTATTAATGTTTATGGGAGGTTCATTCCTCAATATGCTAAGACCAGGGCACCTTTAAATAATCTACTTAAGAAAAATGTCCCCTATGTTTGGGATCAAAATTGTGAAGATGCTTTTCAAAAATTAAAAAGTGCATTGATTCAAAAGCCAATTTTAAGGCTTTATGACCCAAGAAGTCCCTGTCATCTCTTTGTTGATGCTTCAAGTCATGGAGTGGGTTGTGTTCTGAAGCAGGAAAATGAAAAGGGAGTTTTACACCCAGTGGCATATCATTCGCGTAATTTAAGAAGTTATGAACAAAATTATGCTATTACCGAATTAGAGTGTTTGGCTATTGTGGATGCCTTGGACAAATTTTATCATTATTTACATGGGCAAAAATTCATCATACATACTGACCATGCGGCTTTAACCTGGCTAAAAAATGTTAAAAATTTAAGGGGGCGTCTTTTCCGCTGGTCATTAAAACTTAGTATGTTTGATTATGAAATTAAATATCTAAAAGGCTCCACTAATATTGAAGCTGATATGCTATCCCGGTCACCTGCTGTAGAACATATCTCGCACCATGTCCACCTTCTTGATTTAAATGAAATTAAAGAAACTCAAAAGAAAGAAAATGTCATAGTAAATGGTAAAAACTTAATTGAAGTAAATGATGTTATTGTAATTAAGAAAAAAGGACTGTATAAGATTTATGTACCTATGTCTTTAAGATTACCCCTGCTCGAGAAAACTCATAACCAATTTGGACATCCAGGAATATACAAAATGGTAAATTTAATTACACCTCAATATTATTGGCCTCATATTAATACAGATATTGAAAATTATGTCAAACATTGTCACACATGCCAAATAAACAAAAAATGTAAACAAAAAAGATTTGGATTATTGCAGCAAGTACCCCCAACGGATAAACCTTTTGAATGTCTCTCATTGGACACAGTTGGTGGGTTTAATTACTATAATTCTACTAAAATGTATTTGCATTTGATCACAGACCATGCAACTCGTCATGTGTGGGGTTTTCCATCTAAAAGTGTCACAACAGAAACTTATACAAACTGTTTAAAACAAATATTTCAAATTCAAGTTCCAGAAAAATTATTAACTGACAGAAATGCAGCTTTTACTTCTTCAAGATTTAAAAAATTTCTGCGTAACTATAATGTTAAACATTTAATGACATGCAGTCATCACCCACAAACGAATGGGAAAGTGGAACGCCTGAATCAGACTATTGTCACAAGGTTAAAATGCAAAGTTAACGCTTCTTCAACTAAAGTACCATGGACTAAATTACTAGAAGAAGTTTTAAATCAATATAACATAACTCCACATTCTGTTACACTGTTTTCACCAAGTTATTTAATGTACGGAACTTTACCTTATGATCCATTATTGCCAAACAATAATTATTATCCACCTCTTGATGAAGCACGTAAATTAGCTAAGGAAAGAACTGTACAATATCATAACAAAAACAAAATCAGATATGATGCTCACTTTCTCCCTGTAAAATTTAAAGTTGGTGATGAAGTAATATACGAAGAATTTGAATATCCTAATACACGTAAATTAAGTCCACCCTATTCAGGTCCATATAAAATAATACAACAACTTTCTGAAGTAAACTTTGAAATTGATAAACCTAGTCCTCATTTTAAAAGAGATTCCGAGATTGTGCATTCATCTAAACTAAGATATTATAATAGTCCACAAAAATTTAAACTATACCATGAATAGACCTTTGTGAAGAGTGTAAGTTTGAGCAAACTTAAAATGCTAACAAAATTATACCACCCTGTACGGGGTAATGCTACTGTACAGCTGTGGCTTTTTCTCAATTCAATTTACGAATTTAATTTTCAACATTTTTACATTACACGCTGTATATATCACACAAATTTTTCTCTTGTTTACATTTGTATTTACCCATATTGCCAAGAATCACTATGTTGTAAATATAGTCATATCTTATTGTCATGTTGTTATATTATTTTGTTGCATTTAATTGTTATAATGTATTGGTCACTTCATTTGGAAAATTATTCCCAAAACTATTTCCAGATATTAGGTGATATTTTATAGTGTTGTATATACGTTACTATGCACGAATAGTTCGATTCTTTATACTTTAGTGAAATTATATTAGTATTATTTTTATGAATAAGATCCAGTATGTGTTTTGTTTAGTATTTACTTATTTGATTATGATATATTTTATTAATTAACTCAGAAAAATAATAATCTGCAGATGCATCTAATTCAATGTGCTTACATATATTACAATCTACCATGAGAGCCTCAAGTACTTTCGCTTTTCTTGTGTCAATGACTGTGGACATTATAACAGATATAAACACTAAACTTTGGACAATGAAGTAGAGACTCAACTGAACTAATGATTGTTTATATAAGGGATCCCTTATTTGACCCTTATTGTTACCCCTATTGTTACCCTTATTGTTACCCTTGCGCGTTAATATACTAAAAATTTACAACTACTAGTGCTATTATAAGTATTATTTTGTATTGCATATTTTTTCATGTCATAACTGTATTTTGAGAAATTGTGTATGCGGAGAAGGCTGGTGATCTCAAATCTACATTCAGAGTTTAAAAAAAAAAAAAAAATTCACAGTTCAAAATTTCTTTCTTGCTCCGTTCGGGTTGAGTGCCACCGACTTGCAGGCAAGCCGGTTGCCCTCCTCTTGGAGGGGGGGGATATGTAATAATAAAATAAACTTTGCTAATTTAACCTAATTTAATTTAATGTTATTTGAAAAATCCTTCTTTAATCTTTTACTCTTACTGTAAAGTTTGTTTCTCGGCCACACAAATATTACGCTCAGAGACGTTTTTTGAAGTTCCATAAGTAGAAAATTGTTTATTCAGCAGCATTTTCGGTTTTCTGTGGTTTTCATTACTACGTGCTTTTAGAACTCCTGGGTAAGCAGGTGTTTCTCTTGTCTTGATTGACAATCTAGTTAACTAATTACGTTTGAGAGTAACGCCTTTGCGATCGTGCTGCACCCTGCCAGCAGATGTGGTAATTAAGGAGTATTTAAGCAAGAGCACGGAAATTTCGAGAGCTTCGTCTTAACTTCGCGCTTAGCTTTTTAGGAGTTTGGAACGTAAAGCTTAGCTTTGAGCCTTTAGACTGCGATGTAAGAAGATAGCCACGGAACGAATAAGGTCGCCGGCCCGACTCCTGCCCTCTGTCTGAAATTTGAAATAAACTATTTAACCTAGAACCCCAATGGATTTGCGTGAATTATTCCAACAAGGAATGGCGTAAGGCCCATTCTTTACATATATATATATAATATAACTCAGCTGTTCGTCTATCGTCAGGGGGACACCCCCCCCCCTGAACCCCCCTAATACTTTAGTTTCATTATTCCCACATTAAAACGATATTAATTGACTATGTCATTTTATTCCTCATCTTTCGTGTATTTCGCCTGGTAACTCTATGTTGAAATTTTTATGATTGTAACCTATTTATAGAAAAATACATGGGATGCATATTCTACAGCTTACGAAATACTGTAACAATAGATTAAAGCTGTTGTGAACTAATAGTATTTAAATAAATGGATGAAATTTTTAAAAAAATCATTTTATCAAATAAATGCAACCTTACGGAGCTTATAGAAATCGGTGGTTTACGTAACAAATACTAATATTTTCAGCGGACATTTATTCTTACTTTTATGTCGCATTTTCGTGTCTCATTTTTATATCACATTTTCAATAAAGGGGTGAGAGATAAAATGACATAGTCATTAATATATATGGGTGATTCTGTTCTAAGTGTGACTTTTTTGACTAAAAATGTTAAGATTTTAAAATTAACAAAAATTTACTATTTTGGATAGAAAAAATCAATAGTTGAAAAAGTTTATCAATACCACGGTCCTGAAAAGAAAATTTCTGACATACCTTTTTGAAAATTGAGTTCTAAAATGACACAAACTCTTTGCACTGTTTCATCAACTGAATGCTTTTAAATATTACTCAGGTGACGTACTTTCAACATGATTCACTTGACGTTTCATAAATCTCAAGGTAGATGGTTCTCGAGTCGTACAAATTCAAATTCAAAAATTCGTTAAAATTTAAAGACAAAAGTTATTGAACCGGAATTCAGTGTTAACTTAATACATTAACAAAAAAAGTGTCATTTTTTTTAGTTTGATCATATGCATCAGAATTTATGAAGTAATTAGTTTAAATCATTTATTGCAACCAAAAAAATTAACAATTTGTAGGTAAATTCTAGAAATGGACATGACACGGTACTGACATTTAGGTGATATATTGTAAGTTTTCACTGAATGGCAAGTTATATTATATTTAAAAAATGATGAAATATGTTGATGGGTATCTAATTAACTTAAAAATTTCATTAATAGATTATGAATTAATGCCCAGTGAGAACAAGCAATACAGGACATAAAAAAATCACAGTTAGAATGGAATCACCCATATATCGGTGATAGTCTTGCTTTTACACAAAGTTACGACATGTAATTTACACAAAGTTACCTGCCCATGCATTGAAAATGGTGTTCCATTTGCCGCTAAAATTAACATTCGTGACCAAGTAGTTGCTTTAAAACACAGAAAAAGCTGAGATGAGTTCTGCTGGTGTTTTTGTTTTTAGGGGGTAATGTTCACCATATCTGAAAACCCGTGATTCTTTTAAGTTAAAAGGACCATTGGAAGATCCAGAAGGGGGCACAGAGTTACGTACCTCCTCTTCTCCCTAACGAACTAAGTTTACATAATAGGAGATCGACTTATTTTATAAATTCAAATGAATTTATAAGAAAAAGGGAGGCAAAATAATTGTGTGCTTTCTCCAAAATAATTGTGTGCTTTCTTCTCTGGATCCGACACAATGAAAAGAACTACTGATGGCAAATTTTGGAGGAAGCCACCAGAGCGCACAGAGGATCTGAATGAGGTTTTCATCTGTGTTTAAAAAAGAAAAAAAACTTACAAAAATTTCTCTGTTAAAATAAATGGTATTTGTGGGTTATAGCTGCAGCAGAAATTCAATCGCCAAACCACCGAGAAATATCGCCAAGATCGTGGTACTGAAATCTCGCGAAAACATTTGAATTTCCTGGGAATAGCCCTCAAGAATTAAAATATTAAGGATTTTAATGTATTATTTGCTTTAATTTCAGGTACAACTGATATAATTTTTACCTCATGCATTCCAAACAGCAGAGTTAAATGTTGAAAAATTTTGACGATAAAGTTACATAACGAGTTAGTTTAGAAAACGAGGATGGTTTAAAGTAAGATTGGAGGAAGCATGCTCATTTTCGCCTCCGGTTCTTTGAAAGATTTCTTGCCACTTATGTGAAGAAAATAAAATGTAAAATAGCAACGATAACCTTAAAATCCGAGTATTTTAAAGTTTCAGTCTAGTTCATGTTCCGTTTATTTGGCATATATGCACTTTTATTTTCCAATTGGTAAGTTTAGTTTAACATAAATTATTCTGTCCAAGAACATTGGATATTACCTTTGTTTTCGGTTATTTGTTAAATTTAGCATTGAGTAGAAACAGACAACTTATTATTATGGTTATACAATGTTGAAAAAAAAATCCGCCATTCCATGGTTTAAAGTAAGCCGAAGTCCTGTTAAAAACAGAAAATGAAATTTATTACTCTTGACGCTATTTTTACATCATGCGATTAAAATTTAATTAGTAAGTTATATGCTAACAGGATTTCACAAAAGGAAAAAGTTTACAATATAATCAAAATTGTTCAATCATGAAACATGTATGCAGATAGGAATATATTATTTAAGACACTAAAATTTTTCTGTGACCAGCAGATAAATATATAACCAAAATATATTTAATACTTATTTATTTGTTTTCAATTTCTATCTGTTGGTTTAACAGTATCCATTTCTTGCGAAGAACGATACTTCAGCTAGTTTAAGCATAAAATATTACTATATAATTCCCCATAATTATTTTCATTCCTTAAAATTATTAAATTTTGTGAACAAATAGTTTTATAATTATTCAATAAAGGCACATTTATTCAGTTTATCAGTTATATTTTAAATAATATTAATAAACTTCTGACAAGTTCTGCCATTTTAAATCTGAAAAATAGCATGATCTTCTTTATCTGTTTTCAATAAATATTTCAAAAACGTAAGCAGCTCTTCTCCGTAAACTTGACCTTAAAAAAAATTCAACTTGTCTAAAAATCATAAGTGTGTTTAACTTTCAAAAAATATATTAAAATTAATTAAATATAAAAAAAGTTAACTTTTCAATCATAATACATAGGAGATTTAAATAAAGAAATGCCAAAGAAAATTAATCATTGGCAACAAGGATGAAAAAAAAAATGAAATTGGAATACTTGAGCATAATTTTCAGTGCAACATTTCCCTTAGCTCAAGGCGGAAAAACGGAAATCCGATTATCACTTGCTAAAAATACACGAAATTCCGGGGTATACCCGGATCACAATCAACCCTGTTTAATAATAAGGAGAAAATCATTCTTAAGTATAAATAAACTAGTATAACGTTGTAGTAAAAAAATTTACTCAGATTTAGCAATTTTTATTCTTTAATTAATTTTAAGCAAAACATTAGTAATACATTTTAAATTCAATTTAAATCGATTGATAGATCGTCTTTGTCAAATGAATACCTGCCATGCGCAGTTTTGGGGGATTTCGATATTTTGATTATTATTGCTAGTTTACTTTTTTGCTAGTTTACTTTTGCTAGTTTACTTTTTTAATAAAATTTTTGCATAAAAGTACTTCTGTGTGACTCTAATCATTATGCAGTGAACTTTAATCGCTAAAAAAAAAATATGCTATGTCAATCAGGCAAAATATTGTCAAATAATAATTTGCTAATAAAAACGGGTAATGATAAATACACTTTTTGCGAACATGGTTTTTTTCTCATCCCAGTTGGACATTGGTGAGCAAAGGATAACTGACCATTTGCATTAATATGACAATTGTTGATCATAATGTACATTGGAATAACATAGTTGAACTTTTACCAAATAAGGTTCTAGAAGATCCTGTAGAAGTTAGGAAAGTTTGCTTCGAAGTTGAATAGCAATAATTTAAATGTTAGCGTTCATTAATTTAATTGTTAATATAATGATAATATTGCCAAAAGATTCACCTTTTTTGTAGGAAGTGTGTAACATTAATAAGTAATAATAACTTTGTTAAATAACACAAATAAATATAAAGTATATAATAGCATGAATATTTCGGGTGGTACAAAAGGTGATTTCCTACAAAAGTAAATAAATAAATAAAAAGAAATCACCGTTAAAGTATTAAAGTAACTTTACCTTTAATTATCAACTTTTGTTTCGGGGGATGTTTTTATCAAAAACAAAATTATTTCTGACTGCTTTGTAATGCAATGTTCTAATAACTTGTGTCTGTATTTACCTACCAGTTTCCTAAGTAACTATTATTAGTACGTGAAGCATCGACTGATAAATACTAGTCAACGATTTTCTTGCAATCTGTTTGGGGTATTAGAGTTAAGGGTGTATAAGTATTTCTTGGAAAAGACGCGGTGCTTCTCGAAGGATTAAGGTGAATGTTTCCACTGGAGTACGTTATAAACTTCCTAGCTTTTCTTATCGTAGATGAACTTTATATTCATGGGTGCAATGGCTTAGTGATTACATCTAGAAGAAAAGCAAAACAGATTAATATAACACATTGTATGGAAGCTAATAGCGTAAAAGATAAGCATAATAAAGGGCAGCGTCCGAAAATAGGTGCTAGGAGCGCTAATTCATAACCCGTGCAGATAAAAAAAGAAAAATACATTATCATTATAGATAACCGATCCAGCAACCAAAGGCTACCCCGTTTAAAGCTTTCTACGTTTTCAGAATCACTACGATAGACTTTGTATCCCCGCTCATCGTAATATTCGTAGCAGAATGGTACAATAATTGCCCTTATTGCTAAAGCACAAAATAAAATTATAAAATATGGAATGAAACAAAATATAAATATTATCTCGAACAGTTTCCAAACAAGCTCACAAACAAACTCAATAAACACAAATACATAATAAATTATAATAACAACAAACACTGTGGTTAAACCGAATATAAAGATCCGTTTTCTAAGAAGCATTCCCACAGACGTCTCCATTCTTGTCAGAAAAACCGTAAGTGATTATTCTGCAAAGTTAAGGTATTGTTAGGCACAAGGCTCGCAGCTTATTAATGCCACAGAAGTCAAGCAACTCATCTTTTCGCAAGAACAAAAGTTTTCGCTTTATTCCATAGGTCAAGAACGGCACAACTGTCAAGTAACGTAATACAGCTCGACTAAATCAACAATTGGCAGTTTGACAACTACATGCAAACTCTGGTTATCCTTGTTAGTATACGTGAGGTCAATAACGATACTAACATCGTAATCTCCATCGTTAACATTCAGGTTGCTTTTACAGTGGCTGGTCTCAAACGTCGAACTGATTTTTTATAATCAGCTCTTCGAAACAGCAAGAAGAAGTTCCGAATTTCTTGCGTGGCAGCAACGTGAAGTGTAACAAACGTGAAATTCTTAACCAGCCAAGTAGCCTCGTCTGTATTACCCCGTTTTTAGATTTTATGACTGAATATATCATCCATACTAAATATGAAAAAACATTCAACTTCCACCACATTAGATAAAAAGGAAAAGATAATGCTATCTGCCTGAAAAAAGAAATTAAAATATTGCAAAAAAAAAATTTCTTATTGAGAATTAGACATCTGTGTCTCTCGAGTTTTTTACAGATAAGGCAGTGCAATTGCTCAAGAACGGACTCTCTCAGATCAAGTCCTTTTTGAGTTTGCCTTCAGCAGGAACATCTTACATAAACATTAGGGATGGACGCGAGACGGAAAATAGGCGTCTCGCAAAAGAGCCGAAAAGCTTTGTCTCGTCTCGCAAAATCTCTATATCGTAATGTTAAAAATAATTGTCTCGTCTCGCAAAAAGGCGTCTCACATCCGTCCCTAATAAATATTATTTTTCTAATTCAAAAAGTAAAGCCATTTGATTCCAACTGTGGTCCCCCCCCCCCGAATTTCAAACACTGCAAATCTTTGAACACAATTAAGAACACTTTTTGGAACACTTATTTTGTCCCCTTTTTGAGAACACTTTTTCGAACACATTTTAGAACACTGTTTGGAACCCATTTCAGAATACTTTTTAGAACACTTATTTTGTCATAATTTTTAGCACACTTTAAGGAATGCTTATAGGATTACATTTGAGAACACTTTCTAAAAAGTAAAAGCAGGTGCTGGTGCGGCGGAAGTGACGTCATCAAGGGGGCGTGGCTATAGCATCATAGGGTGCGTGGTCGGAAGTGACGTAACGAGTGGAGTTGAGTTCTTTTCCTCCCGGATGGTTGAGTTGTATTTTTGCTGGATGTGGAGTCTGCTATTAGTTTCTGTTTATTTTCGTGAAAGGTTACGAGGGCATTTTTTACGGGGTGGCATCACTGAATTTCTTTCAACGGAATGGCAACAGTGTTTAGTTTTGGTATGGGACTTAAAAAATTTTCTCGGAATCTTAGTCCGGACTTGTAATTTTGGGGACAGCTTTTAATTTATTTTAGTTAATTATTAATTAATTAATTAATTTTAGTGTTGCCATCTGTTATTGAATTTTTAGTGCTGCCATCTGGTATTTTTAGTTTTGGAATTGGACTAGAATTTGGAACTGATTTTAATGAATTATTTAAATAATGAAGTATAGTTAATTACTATAACTTAGTGCTGCCATCTGTTACTGAATTTTAGAATTAATTTGTGGACTTGGATTTTATTTTATTTTTCACTTAACGGCAGCGGGATTCGAACCCCGGACCTTCCGATCTGGAAGCCGACGCTATACCGACCAAGCTACTCGCTCAGTCAACCTTGCCTGGACTGGGATTCAAGTCCCGGAAGTGAACGGCAGCAGAATCTGTTAACTATAACACTATAGGGCAGATCCTAACCATTAATCCGCGAAAAACACTGCACTTATATATAAAACGATAGAACACAGGAAACTTTAAAATTTTAAAGCTCACTTGTTTTCCGATTTCTCGTAATTTTCATTTGAAGAAAACCTTGCCCAATAATTGAAGGAAATAAAAAAATGGACAATGTGGAACTTCAAAGATTTCTGCAGTTTTCATACTTTGTTTAGTGTTGAATAAAATGTCAGGTGAAATGAATGATTTCCGATGGGAAAAAAAATCACGCCACGAGTAAAATAATTTAGATTTCAATATGACTGGAATAAATCTTTGAGATTACCAAATTGAAGACTGCCGTTTTTCGTGAGACCAAAATAAATAAACATAAAGTATTGTTGTAAAAAACTCTATTCGTTTCCTGGGTACGTCGTTCTAGTTCTACAGTCCAGTTGGTGTAGAAAGTTCTAGTAAAAAGCCCACTTGGCAGGATGGAACACAAACTTTATTGCTTCTAGAGCTTAGTCGAACAATCAACTGTAAAATATTCACAGGCACTAACTGCCAGTAGTTCGTTTATAACTATCCACTCAGTACCGAAGCTTTCAGAAATGCTGTAATTCTCATGCAAAATAAAACATTTCCACAGGTAAAATTCCGTGGAAATATACGAGGAATAACACTAACACTCCCTCAAGACTCAAGAATGAAGAATTTACACACAGCACTTAAGAAAAAAGCTTCAAAAACGCACGTGGAAACACCGCTTCTACCACAGAGCAAAGCGCTGTACTCCTCGGATGCTCGATTCACTTTCGAATGGAGCTCACTCAACACTGAACTATCGGGGCAGCCCGCGCCTGTATTTATAGAAGAGGCAGAAGCTACAAGGAGCTTCCAGAAAATCTATTTCTCGAAGATTCCACATTAAGCGGGAATTTTGATTACGTCATAGAAGAGAAGTGTTAGGCTATTATGTGCTTTTAATGCAGCAAAAGCAACTTTACAAGCCCCATAGGGAAAATCGCGCCAAATGACCAAAATGTCGCCTTTTGGGGGAAATATCGCCAAACTTGGCGCCAAAAATAAGTCCCCAAAAGTGAAGCTACTGACGGCCTAGGACCAATATTTCTCGAGATTTCTAGAAACCCATAGAAAAACAATGGGGAAACCGAAACCTTCATATCTCCGGGTCCATAGTTGAACGATTTTGATGCAACAAAAAGCAAAATTATCTATTTGAAGCGTAGAATACGAATTTTGAATTATTTTAAGCCCCAGAACAGCAGTTGTCCCAAAAATTCGCAACAGTATTTCTATATTTTCTCTGGGTGATCCATAGAAACTGAAGTTTTCCCTGTAAATTCACTTTAAAATTGGAAATGAGATTACAATTGCCTTACGTCACGATTTAAAATCTGCTTTATATAACTATTTCAGACATCTAGCTGACTAAGCGCAAAGAAGGTTTTCAACTTTAGATAAACTTCTAGATATAAATCTAGTCCATATTTCTTGAAATCCAGTCTTCTAACTCTTAAGAACCGCATTACACTTTGAAACAGTTTTTATGTTATTTATGAGACGTTAACAATAAGACAGCTCTAAGAATTAGCTGCATAAAATTTTACTTTATGATAATAGGGAGTTTCGAAGCGTCAGCAAAACTAAAAACTACCTATGTAAAAATTTTCTGTTATTGGCACTTAATCTCACCGCTTGGGAAAAATCGCTAGAATCGAATTAATTCCCATTCCGCATGTTAAATGTCCGCTTCCTCCTGCATGAAGAAAGGGAACTTTGTTACTTATAAATAAAAGTGATGTATATTAAAAAAATAATAATCTCTCTTATAGAAACAACATCATTTAGAAACATTATCAAACAACTTCATTCTGCTATTATTTACACATT
Source organism: Cheiracanthium punctorium (assembly GCA_038373885.1). NCBI lineage: Eukaryota > Metazoa > Arthropoda > Arachnida > Araneae > Cheiracanthiidae > Cheiracanthium > Cheiracanthium punctorium. The sequence continues at coordinate 340,330 of JAWZYV010020100.1, read as the reverse complement.
ACCTGTATATAAAACTTCCCAAGTCGTCATCTTGGATGAAAACAGTAGCTGTTCATATATGATTCCAATGGCCAAACTAACGTGTAAAAGTTATGTGACTAACGTGTCAAATTTGCCAATTACGGTATCACAGAAGCGCATACTGTCATAAATATAGCCTGGAGCACAATTTTCAGCAATCTTAGTAAGAAGTGATAATCTGTTACACTAACGCCAAAATGCGTGGTATTCTTCAAACAGATGAGCACTATCATTTTAAATTTATAACTAAAATGAATCTATTCTAATCACTTTTTTTGTAAACTAGGGGCCAAGGCCCCCAGACTCGCTACGCCTGCTTTTCGTATGAGGCATTCGGCCCCTAATCAGGCTTATTCGTAAAAAAGACATAATTTCAACAGACAAAACCCGAAGATTGGATCAGATAGAATGTTACTGAGCTACACATTGCTTGGTTCTTGCATCTTCATTGGTACATAAAAATTTAAACTTCAGATTACAGTAGACCCCCTCCCCCTCATAACACGGAAGATATTTTGTTATGGGAATCCGTGTTGTACGGGTCCTGAGCTATACTCCACCTGGAGTGCGGACTCTGGTTATAATCGCTGGAAAAAATATTTGCACTCCTCAGAAACACAACGATATTTAATGTTGCCATTCAAAAGTTATATTAATTAGGAGATAAAGAGTAATAAAATCAGAACATCTGTTTCAGCTGTATTTTTAATAATGTAAAAGCTATTGGACACCTTGCGAATTTGCCACCCATGGCGATTTTTAATTATTTGGCGACTTGGGTACATGTAAAGTTAATAAAAGCTACGGAACAGATAGGATAGCTTGCCACCCATGGTGACTTTTCATTATTTGGCGATTGACACATGCCTATTCTACAGCTTACGAAATATTGTAACAATAGATTAAAGCTGTTGTGAACTAATAGTATTTAAATATATGTAAAAGTATGTGGCATACTTTTATGTCGCATTTTTGGGACACGTTTTTCACACAATTTTCAATAAAGGTGGGAGTGATAAAATGACATAGTCATTAATAGATGGAGAAAAGCTGCACAGAAAAATGCACAATTTCAACTGAATGAAAATTTCAAAAACTTATTCTCGGGTGTATTCAGCAGACGATAAATTACGATAAATTGCGCCAAGCATTAGAATCATCTCCTCAAAATCGCACAAAACCGTTTAATTTTTCGCCAATTTAAAAAGTTGCACATTTTAGTCTAAGAAAATTTCTAAATATTTTTCTTTTGAGTATAAAACATTTCATTCCTGCTCTGATTTCCCATGCACACGATATTTTAATTTAAAAACAGCCTTACAAATAATATAGACAAAAAAAATCGTTATTCTTTTATTTTTACTTCAAGAGTCTGAATCATTTAATAAACTTGCCGAATGTGGCAACCTAGATAACCTTAAACGTAGCTTTTTACACTGTGGAGTTACAATTACGAAATGGCGGAAAGCAAAAATTAGCCTTTTGCGATACGTTTTTTATCGATATCTCCTAAAATAATTCGAATTTTGAAAACATCGCTTCGAGGTGTGTCGGGAACTGTCATGGAAAATGTCCGTACAAAATTAGGTAGGTCTACGATCACCCGTCTGCGAGCTACGCGAGCGCGAGACACATTCAAACAAACTAACACTTTACACATTGTTTTATTAATATAGAAGAAAGTTTTTATTTTAGCGTAAAATGGGCGTAATTCTAACTCATGTTTGTAAATGTTTGTTTGTTGCCATTCAAAAGTTATATGAATTAGGAGCTAAAGCGTAATAAAATCAGAACATACATTTCAGCTGTATTTTTAATAATGTAAAACCTATTGGACACCTTGCGAATTTGCGACCCATGGCGATTTTTCATTATTTGGCGACTTGCGTACATGTAAAGTTAATAAAAGCTACGGAACAGATAAAATAGCCTGCCACCAATGGCGACTTTTCATTATTTGGCGATTGACACATGCTTACAACCTATATTTACTGTTCATTTAAGGTTACCGGTAAACCGTTATCCATATTTTCATTTACATAATCGTTTGCAGATTGGCGTACTTAACACCACGAATTACACCATCTCGTAGGGCTAGCAAATATCCAAAGTGTACTATAACTGCTATAATGGCATAGCTAACGCCGCCAAATATTTCTACTGGTAGCAAAATAATCCAGCTGGACGAGAACCGGCTTTAAAATAATCTGCATTTTAATTATTTTTCATTTTCAAGATATTAGTTATTCTGTTTTGGAAAAACGAATAATCGCTAATTCTAAACTCCTGTATTCTAAGCGAACTTACAATTTGAAAATTGTCAACTTTGTGTAACACATTTTGAGTTACTTATTTCATATAGTTTTTATTTTGGCGTAAAATGGGCGTAATTCTAACTCATGTTTGTAAATTTCACGCGATTCTAGATACTTGGAAACGCTTTGTTGCAAAGGAATGAATGATTTTATGCCAAATCTGGCAACCATTCGGTTTAGTTTTTTATTAATATCTTCTAAAATAATTCGATTTTCGAAATTTAAATCAGCTTAGCAGGTTCCATAGAATTTTTTGAATCTGTGGGCACCTAAGTCGAAACTCAAATTCCTACGGTTTAGGAGGAGATAGGTCCATAAGCTTTTGACAGCGGCGGCGGCGACAGCGGCCCTTACTTTTTTTTAGAATAGAGAGATAACTAGCTGTATGCCCCGTTCTTCGCACGGGAATTCTTTTGGAATGAATGGATTCTTTTTTATATTACGGTTTAATGTAATTACTATTTATCATAATAAATAGATATAGCAAAATTGATATCGCATAAATATTATCTGTGTTCAACAGTTATGCATAAAGAATGCGATCGTTGGAACGGTGAAGAAGATGATTCGGCGCAGCGCCATCAATTGTCGAAGTTTTTGCAAAATGGATAGCATCAAAATATTTTCATGATCAAATATCTATGTACCAATTTTCATAACAAAGAGTTAACGGTCAAGATACGCTGCAGCGCCATCTAGCGGCGAATTAAAGTAATAATGCGCTACTCCGCCATCAAAGGGCGACTTAAGCAAAATGGATAACGCGAAAATATTATCCATGTTCAAATGTGTATGTATACCAATTTTCAGAGCGGTTAGTTGAACGATCAAGAAGTTGATTGCTGAAGTGCTATCTAGTGGCGAGTTAAAATAATAAAGTTCTGCAGTCAGGGGCAGATTTGCCGAGTTGGGGGCCCTCGGCAAAAGCTTCATTAGGGGACCCTCTTTCGAAAGCTTTTTCAAAATTTACAAATTTTAAATTTAAAGAACAATTTGGGGGCCAGTACGCTTGCCCCGAATGCCCTCCCGGAAATCAGGCCCTGGCTGCAGTGCCATCAAGTGGTGAGTACAGCCAAATGAATACTAAAAAAATATTCTCTCTGCTCAAATGTGTATGTATACCAATTTTTAAGGTGATCGGGCCAACGGCTTTGAAGTTGGTGCGCTGCATCGGCATCTAGAGGCAAGTCATAGCAAAATAGTTCGCGTAAAAGTATTCTCCGTGCTCAAATATCTGTGTGTACCAATTTGAACGGTTGAACTTTACTAAAGGCGACTTATAGCTAAACGGATGCGGCGAAAATATTCTTTTCGTTCAAACATCTATGTCTAATTTTCATGGCGATTACTTGAATGGTCCTGAAGTTATTGGTTTGAAGTGACATCTAGTGCCAAGTTATAGCAAAATGGATAACGTCAAAATATTCTCCGTGTTCGAATATCTATTTAAACCAGTTTTCATAGCGATCAGTTGAACAGTCTTTATATGCTGCTAGAGCCATTAATAGACGAATTAAAATAAGAAGTTGATACGTTGCAGCGCTATTTATTGGCGTGTTAAATTAATGATGTGCTACAGCACAATGAAGTAGCTATTTATAGCAAAATAGATAACACGAAAGTATTCTCCGTGTTCAAGCATCTAGCTATATCAATTTTCATAGAGATCAAGGCATCGCTGCATTGGCATCTAATGGCGAGTGTCATCTTAATGCGCAGCAGTGTCATCTAGTAGTGAGTAATAGCCAAATGAATAGTTAGAATGTATTCTCCGAGCTCAAATGTGTAAGCATAAATTTTTTTATGGCGAATGGTTGAACGGTATAAAGTTGATGTGCTGCAACGTCATCCTGCGGCAAGCTATAGCAAAACGGATAGCGTAAAAATATTATTCATGTTCATATATCCATGTGTACCAATTGTCATCAAAATTGGTTGACTGGTATTTTCACAGCAAGCTCTTAAACGAAATAGAAATCGGCGTTCTGCAGCACTATCTAGCGGTACGTTATAGCAAAATGGATAGTGTAAAAATATTCTACTTCTTCAAATATCCGTGTGAACCAATTTTCGTCAAAATCGGTTGAATGGTATTGTCATAGCAAGCGGTCGAACGGAATAGAAATCGACGTTCTGCAGCGCCATCTAGTGTCAAGTTACAGCATAATGGATAAAGTAAAAATACTCTACGTCTTCAAATATCCGTGTGTACCAATTTTCATCAAAATCGATTGAACGCTACTTGCATAGGAAGCGGTTGAACGGAATAGAATTCGATGTACTGCAGCGCCATCTAGCAGCAAGTCATGGCAAAACAGATAGTCTAAAAACATTTTCCGTGTTCAAAGATCCATACGTACCAATTTTTGCCAAAAACGGTTGAACGTTATTTTCATAGCAAGAGAGTTGAGCGGAATATAATTCGACGTTCTGCAGCGACATCTAGCGGCAAGTTATATCGAAAGGGATAGCGTAAAAATATTCTACGTCTTCAAATATCCGTGTGTACCGATTTCCATCGCGGTCGAACGGAACTAAATTCAGTATACTGCAGCGCCGACTAGCGTCAGTCATGGCAAAATGGATAGTGTAAAAATATTCTCTGTGTTCAAATACGTACAAATTTTCATAAAAATCGGTTGAACGACATTTTCATAGCACGCGGTGGAACGAAATAGAAATCGGCGTTCTGCAGCACCATCTAGCGTCAAGTTACAGCAGAATGGGTATAGTAAAAATATTCTACGTCTTAAAATATCCGCGTCTACCAATTTTCATCAAGATTAGTTGAACGGTACTTGCAGAGCAAGCGGTCGAACGGAATACAATTCGACGTCCTGAAGCGCCACCTAGTGGCAAGCTAGAGGAAAATGGATAGCATAAAAACCTTCTCCGTCTTCAAATATCCATATATAGCAATTTTCATCAAAATTGGTTGAATGGTATTTTTAGGCAAGCGGTCTAACGGAATAGAATTCGATGCTCTGAAGCGCCACCTAGCGGCAAGTTATATCAAAATGGATTGCGTAAAAATATTCTCCGTGCTCAAATATCCATGCGTACCAATTTTCGCCAGAATAAGTTAAACGATATTTCCATACGAAGCGGTTGAATATAATTCGACGTTCTGCAGCGCCACGTAACGGCGAGCTAGAGTAAAATGGATAGCATAAAAACCTTCTCCGTGACAAAAGACTTAAGTGTACCAAATTTCATGGTGATCGGTCAAACGGTTTTGGAGTTTTTCAACGTCATACACACCCACCCACACACATACCCACAAACATTCATCTATATCTATATATATATAAATGAATGTTTGTGGGTGTGTATGACGTTGAAAAACTCCAAAACCGCTTGACCGATCACCGTGAAATTTGGTACACCAAGTCTTTTGTCACGGAGAAGGTTTTTATGCTATCCATTTTACTCTAGCTCGCCGTTAGGTGGCGCTGCAGAACGTCGAATTATATTCAACCGCTTCCTATGGAAATATCGTTTAACTTATTCTGGCGAAAATTGGTACGTATGGGTATTTTCATCAGAGCATGGAGAATATTTTTACGCAATCCATTTTGATATAACTTGCCGCTAGGTGGCGCTTCAGAGCGTCGAATTCTATTCCGTTGGACCGCTTGCTATGAAAATACCATTCAACCAATTTTGATGAAAATTGCCATTTAAGTATATTTGAACACGGAGAAGGGTTTTATGCTATCCATTTTCCTCTAGCTTGCCGCTAGGTGGCGCTGCAGAACGTCGAATTGTATTCCGTTCGACCTCTTGCTCTGAAAGTACCGTTCAACTAATTTTGATGAAAATTGGTAGACACGGATATTTGAAGACGTAGAATATTTTTACTTTATCCCTTCTGCCATAACTTGCCGCTAGATGACGCTGCAGAACGTCGAATTATATACCGTTCAACCCTCTTGCTATGAAAATAACGTTCAACCGATTTTGGCAAAAATTGGTATACGTATGGATATTTGAACACGGAAAATAATTTTACACTATGTGTTTTGCCATGACTTGCCGCTAGGTGGCGCTGCAGAACGTCGAATTCTATTCCGTTCGACCGCTTCCTATGCAAGTACCATTCAACCAATTTTGATGAAAATTAGTACACACGGATATTTGAAGACGTAGAATATCTTTACACTATCCATTTTGCTGTAACTTGTCGCTAGATGGTGCTGCAGAACGCCGAATTCTATTTCATTTAAGCGTTTGCTGTGAAAATACCGGTCAATCGATTTTGATGATAATTGGTACACATGGATATATGAACATGGAGAATATTTTTATGCTATCCGTTTTGCTACAACTTGCCGCAAGATGGCGCTGCAGCGCATCGACTTCTATACCATTCAACCAATCGCCATAAAATTTTTGATGCTTACACATTTGAGCACGGAGAATATATTCTAACTATTCATTTAGCTTTTACTCACTACTAAATGGCACTGCAGCGCATTATTACTTTAACTCGCAATTAAATGGCAATGCAGAGCACCAACTTCATGACCGGACAATTGATCTCTATGAAAAATGATATAGATAGATACTTGAACACGGAGAATATTTTCGTATTATCCATTTTGCTATAAATAGCTACTTTTGTGCTGTAGCACATCATTACTTTAACTCGCCAATAGATAGCACTCTGCAACGTATCAACTTCTTACTTTAATTTGTCTATTGATGCGGCTGCAGCATATAAAAGACTGTTCAACTGGTCGCTATGAAAACTGGTAGAGGAGAGGAGGGTATTATGGAATAGTGGGGGAAATATGGAATACCGAGTTTTTGGCTCTGTTAGTTGTTATTGCCACAAGTTAATACCATGAACAACTCAAGAAAGATTCCCGTCTTACAATGCAGTAAGAGTTGACCGCTCTCTGTTGCCGTACCACTCGCTACAGAACAAAGTATGTTTTGTGATTTTCAAGAGTTTTTGTAGATAAGTTTTCAAACATTTTAACTTACTAGTAAACACGTGACATGAACATTGATGTTACGCATAATGTACACTAAGAGAATGGTAGTTTGTTCTACTGTGGTTATTTTTTAGATGACAGTGTTTTGCCAATTAGTTTTAAAGGTTCGTTTTCCGAGATGGCGTGTCGGGTATTATGGAATACTGGGTAATATTGTAATGGATTTCATGTCATCCACTAAAGACCCGGAAAACAAAGACGCTGAATGCATCTTTTGTCACGAAAAATTCTCTAATGATCAACGACGATAAGTTTGGATTCAAAGATCCAGCTCTGTGGTCTCACCATGACTGTACCGGAGCAAAGAAAGAAAATTATATCTACAACTTTTCTAAATCGACTCGAAGCAGAAATGACTCCAATATAATGATTTGAACTACAAAACATAAAAATTTGTTTTATAGTAACAAATCTTATAAATAAAAATGAAATTCTGTTTGTTTGTTTGTTTGTTTGTTTGTTTGTTTGTGGATTTGAGTTGTATACAAATCCACAAAAATGGACCTATCAGCCTGAAATTTTGCACAGATATGTAAAATAATATAGAATAAATCATAGTCCACTTTAAAACTTTGAAAGTCCACCCGTTCCCGGAATTTAAGAGATTTTTTATGTTCTCCACGCAAAAAGCTTTCCGTAATTGTAACCCCTGTAGTGAAAAAATTGTGAAATAAGGATTGTGGTTGCCATGTGTGGCGATTTTGCCGAATAAGATGTTTTAAATTCTCAAAGTAAAAATAAAAGAATAATAATGATTTTTTTTTGTTAGTTTATATTCGTAAGGTTATATTTTTTTTAATTATAATATCGTGTGCATGGGAAATCGGAGCAGGAATGAAATGTTTTATACGCAAAACAATAAGAATTGAAGATTTCCGAGGCTAATATGTTAAAAATTTTTAGTTTGGCGAAAAAATAAAATGGCTCAAATGCCGAGAAAGTGAGTTCTAGCGGTTTGCACAGTTTCCGGCTTGGCGAATTTACTGAGATCTTAAGGAAACGGATTTTTGAAAACAAGTGCAAAGGTTTTATTAGAATACAGCATTAAATTTTAATGATCCCTGCGAAAATAATGCAGTTATTAAGGGATTTCAAGCGATCTATCTTCAGCATTCTCGCGATTTTGAGGAGGATTCTAACGCTTGGCGCTATTTATCGTAATTTAATCGTCTGCTATTTGGGTTATGAATACACCTGCGTATAAGTTTTTGAAATTTTCATTCAGTTGAAATTGTGCATTTTTCTGAGCAGCTTTTCTGCATCTAACGTATTACATCCAGAAAAAAGGATGTTAGAAATATCAATTTTAATTTTGTTTAATCACACTCATGAATAATGATACACTTTCCAACTTAATGAAAGAAGGAACGAAAATAGGGAAGACCCATGGATTATAACTCTTTTTATATATAGCACTTTAGTGCGTATTTAAAAATCTGAAAGTGTGTCAGATTTTCTATGCTTCTAGCGCTTGGCGCAATTTAATGAGAGGGTATTTTTAAAAACAAGCGTAGGTTATCTTATAAATAAAAATGAAATTCTGTTTGTCAATTTGTTGATTTGGGTAGTATACAATTCCACAAAAATGGACCTGTCAGCCTGAAATTTTACACAGATATGTAAAATAATATAGAATAAATGATAGTCCACTTTAAAACTTTGAAACTCCACTTAAAAACGTTTTCCTCCTGAAGGGTTCTCTTAATTTCCGTTCCCGGAATTTAAGAGATTTTTTATGTTCTCCACGCAGAAAGCTTTACGTAATATTAACCCCTGTAGTGAAAAAAGTGTGTGAAATAAGCATCTTGGTTGCCATGTGTGGCGATTTTGCCGAATAAAATGTTTTAAATTCTTAAAGTAAAAATAAAAGAATAATAATGATTTTTTTAGTTTATTTTTTTAGGTTATTTATTTAATTATATATCGTGTGCGCATAAGAAATGAGAGCAGGAATGAAATGTTTTATACGCAAAACAATGAGGATCGAAGATATCCGAGACTAATATGTAATTTTTTTTAGTTTGGCGAAAAATAAAATGGCTGATAGGCCGATTTTTAGAGTGTGAGTTCTAGCGGTTTGCACAGTTTTAGGCTTTTTGGCTCAATTTACTGAGAGCTTAAGGGAATAGCATTTTTGAAAACAAGTGTATAGGTTTTCTTAGAATACAGCATTAAATTTTAACTATCCGTGCAGAAATAATGCAGTTATTAGGGCATTTCAAGCGATGTAGCTTCAGAATTCTCGCCAATTGAGTACATTGATTTAACTAAGGGGAAATCCGCCAAATTTCAGAAAATTGATGGCCCTGCAGTGTATCACTTCTTGACTGTGCGAATAATCGCTATGAAAATAGGTATACATAGATATTTGAACACGGGGAAGAGTTTGGCACGATCCATTTTCCTATAACTTGACACTAGATGTCGCGTCAACACATGAACTTCAAGACTATTCAGCCGATCGTCATGAAAATTCGTATACATCGATATCTGAATGCGAAGAATATTTTTGCCGTATCCGTTTTGCTAAAACTCGCCACTATATTGTGCTACGCCGCATCGCCTTCTGCACCATAAAAACGATTGCCTTGAAATTCAGTATGCATGATTATTGAACACAATATAACGCGATATCCATTTTGCTATATCTCTTTATTACAATAAATAGTAATCACAACAAATATTAATATCAAAAAGTCCATTCATTCCCGTGCGAAGAACGGGTACTTCAGCTAGTAACTATATATGAAGCAATATGAATTGCTTTTCATCGGTTTAAACCATCTATTCCATATTACCCGACTATTCCATATTATACTCCATTCGTAACTTTTTTTTTTTTAATATTTTTTTCTATAATCTATACTATTAAAATCTGTGCGCGTCTGTCTGTAACATCATCTCCTCCGAAACGGCTGGGAGTTGAATTTCGATCGAGGTGTTCCCGGATTCGAAAAATTCCGAGGAAGGTCTTCCGCTGAATTAAATTTCGCAATTGGAATTAGTTTAGGAGATATTAATTGATAAAAAAAACCGTCAAAATCGCCAATTTTTGCTCTCCGCAATTCCGCGATTGTAACCCCTGTAGTCAAAAAAGGGAGAAATAAGCATCGAGGTTGCCATGTTTGGCGAATTTATTAAATGATTTACACTCTTGCATTAAAAATAAAGGAATAATAATTTTTTTTCTGTTTCGAATATTTGCTAGGTTATTTTTAAATTAAAATATCGTCTGCGTGGGAAATCAAACCAGGAATTCAATATTTTTCATATGCAAAAGAAAAAGGATTTGTAAATTTCCGAGACTAAAGTGTATAACTTTATAATTTGGCGACAAATAAAATGGCTTAAATGCCGATTTTGAGAAAATAGTTTGCAGCTACAACTGTGCAGCGGTTTGCACAGTTTTAGGGCTTGGCGCAATTTACTGAGATCGTAAAGAAATAGTATTTTTAAAACAAGTGTAGGTTTTACTAGAATTTAGCCTGAAATTTTAATTTTCTGTTCAGAAATAATACAGTTATTAAGGCGATTTTAAATGATCTACAGAATTTTTATCAAGTTAAATAAATTGATTTAAGTTAGGGAAACCCCGCCAAATTTCAGAAAATTAAATTTTTTCATTTGTATTGCTAATTCTATGCCCCGATTGCTATGAGTTGGTGTTATGAGTGTATGAATAGATAATATTTTTTAATCCCGCCAAACAAAGTGTAATAAAATAGGAAGTCTTTATAAATACGAATGCTGTTTGAGATGAATGAGAATATATTTTAAACCCAGTATGACTAGCTGATAATGCCTTTAAATTATTGCATTTATTGTCAATTTTAATGTGTGATTCATTTTGGCTATTTGCCATCGACTGCCGACGTTAATTACGCCAAAATGGCAGTTCTAGCAAAGTAAACATAAATAAATCATATCATATTCTATTTTTAACACTGCTACAGTTTCCGTAGCAACGGAATCCATTGTTGCCACTAAACTTGTTCAATTTAATAATTAAGTGAAACCACTCATTTCTACAGCTCTTAAGACCCAAAAAAGTGAAAACGCATTAAATATGAAACAAATAGAATTTTAACATATTTGCGCATTAAAAATAACCGAAGTTTTTTCAGGCAATTCTGCATATTTTTCATTTTATTTCCTTCGCGTGTGACGTTATTTTCACGTCATTGTCTTCTGTTTTGCTCTCAGATTATGCAGAGAAACACATTACACGCTAACGCAGAGGTTCCCAAACTGGGTGCCGCGGCACCCTAGGGTGCCACGAGCGTATGTCAGGGATGCCGTGGAGATAATAAAGAAAAGTGTTTTGGTGGAGTATATATAATCAAATAATTTCCTCTGAACTGGTATCCCCAAGAAAGTGAGCCAAGCCGATCACTAAGTGGGCTTAAACAAAAATATTTCAGTCAAGTTCAAGACTGTCCTGTAGCCTCTCTTTTATAGGAACTCCCTGAAATGGGGGTATTGTAAAAATTCTATATCCCTTTCCCAAGAGAGTACTTTCTTGATAATTAGCCCTATAAACAAACAAACAAGAAATAACGTAAAATGCATCCAAACTGCTTCATTCTAACCTTCATATTCATGTTGCTTTAAAGGAAATCTTCCGCGAAAGTTTTTAGCCTGAAAAGGGTGCCGCGAAATGTTTTTAGACTGACAAGAGTGCCGCGAAATGCTTTTAGCCTGACAAGGGTGCCGCGGGTAAAAAATGCTTGGGAACCCCTGCGCTAACGTATGTGTTGCTTCGGCGGACATAAGGAAGCGCTTTTGTCAGTAAGGGTAATAAGCTTTTCCACTTAAGTTACGTCACAAATGTTTTCATTTACGAAAGTGACAAGATCTTCACGGAAACAGGATGCATTTTGGTTTCTGAACGTACAATGTGCATAGGTTGTTTCGAGTAGGTTTTTTAAATGTAGGTAAAATTTAATAAGATTTAACTTTAATTTTTCAACTGCAACTGCTAATTCTGCAACATAACTGTGCTAATGCATTGTCCACGCTTTACGAAATGCAAGATAAGATAAAATAGTATTCAACATCATGTAATGTTATTCATATGGTATGTATGAATGCTATAAATTAAATCTAAAAAAAGAGAATTATATGATGTAGAAATAAGGCATTTTTCGAAAGAGAAAAGTTTCGTCTGCATACCGTAAAGTTCTTACTTTTCTGATCGCCAGTGACAATGGCGTAGTTTTTGTGTTATCATGTTGCAATTGTCTCAAATTTCCACTCATGGAGTCAGCTTTTTGTCAGAATTCCAGCAATTTTTCACTATTAGAGATTCCTATCACTGGGTTTAATTCGAATTATATGTGTGAGAGAAAATATTCGTTTCCCACCGTGCGGAGAACGGGCAAACAGCTAGTAACAAAATAAATTGTGTATTTCTTTGCAATTGACATTTCATTACGATTAATTATAGCATGTACTCATGCTGTTTTGGGGGATTTTATTTAAAAATCTATGAAGTTACAGTTAGAAATGTAAATGGTATTCCATAATCACCTCCTCTCCTCTATAGATAGATATTCGAACACGGAGAATATTTTGGCGTTATCCATTTTGATATAACTTGCCACTAGATGTTACTTCAAACCAATATCTTCAGGACCGTTCAACTAATCGGCATGGAAATTCGTAAATCTAGATGTTTGAACGAAAAGAAGATTTTCTTAGCATCCGTTTAGCTATAACTCGCCTTTTTTACCGTTCAAACGTTTTCTATGAAAATACCGTTCAGCTGATTTATGAAAAATGGTACACACAGATATTTGAGCACGGAGAATACCTTTACGCTACCTATTTTGCTACGACTTGCCTCTAGATGCCGATGCAGCGCACCAACTTCAAAGCCGTTCTACCGATCCCCTTAAATATTGGTGTACATACACATTTGAGTAGAGAGAAAAATTTTTTTAGTATTCATTTGGTTGTACTCACAACTTGTTGGCACTGCAGCCAGAGCCTGATTTCCGGAAGGGCATTCGGGGCAAGCACACGGCCCCCACCAAAAAAAGGGGGCCCCCAAATTGTTCTTTAAGTTTAAAAATTTGTAAATTTTGAAAAATTTTTCGGAAGAGGGTCCCCTAATGAACTTTTTGCCCAGGGCCACCCAACTCGGCAAATCTGCCCCTGACTGCAGCCCTAGAGTTTAATATTTTAACTCACCACTAGATAGCACTTCAAGAATCAACTTCTTGATCGTTCAACTAACCGCTTTGAAAACTGATATACATACACATATGAACACGGAGAATATTTTCGTGTTATCCATTTTGCTTAACACTCGCCCTTTGATGGCGCTGTAGCGTATTATTACTTTAATTCGCCACTAGATGGCGCTGCAGCGTATCTTGACCGTTAACCTGTTTGCTATGAAAAATCGTACATATAGATATTTGAACATGAAAATATTTTGATGCTATCCATTTTGCAAAAACTTCGACAGTTGATGGCGCTGCGCCGAATCATCTTCTTCACCGTTTAAACGAAGGCCATGAAATTCTTTATGCATAATTATTGAATGCAGATAATATTTATGAGATATCATAAATATTATCTGTATTTTACTATATCTATTCATTATGATAATTAGTAATTACAACAAACCGAAATATAAATAAAAGAATCCATTCATTCCCGGACGAAGAACGGGGCATTCAGCTAGTTTATATATATATAGATTAAATCACCGTTCCACGACACTGCATTGCGAGATTGACGGTTTTCTGCTGAATCGGGGAATTTAAAAATTTTAATTTCCTTTCAGGAAGCAATTTTCAAAAAAGGTTATGCAGTCGAGTCCCGATAATTCGAGATCATCAAGACCGACACCCACACGGATTCCTGAAAACTCGGATTATGCAGACTGCATTATAGAATAGAAGAGAAAATTTCAGCTTTGTGTTCAGTATGTGGAGCGAAAGAAAACGAACACGTACATTTCTAAATATTAAAAAAAATTAAATAGCATAACACTAAATTTATTTAATGTTTAAAATATGAAACTAAAGAAGTTTATTTACGAACGGAAGTTTAGCGCTACCTCGGATTAAGAAGACTTCGAGGCCAAGGATGTATTTAGGGAGGAGATCCAGTGGTTCCGCCCCCCCCCGAAATTTGGATTTTGTTACTAAAATGGTAATGATATAGTATTTTTGTGTGAAATTCTGCCTTTTTTACTGTTTTTTTTTTTTTTGATACGTGCCTGTTAGAGGCATGAGTGTACTATATTTTACAAATTATACGTAACTTTAACGAGATTTACTTAAATACTTGACATGAGATATTGCCGAATGCTGTGAAATTTGTCAGTGAAATTGAAAAGTAAAGTTTTTATATACAAGAGTTAAATTTAAGTGAATCTCTTCAACATGAGACGGCGTAAAAATAAAAAAAAATGTCTTGTTTGACAATAGTAATGTTGAGATAGCTATATTGTGTGAAAAAAATCCTTTGCGTATAAAAATTGTGGAAATATGGGTAATAATAATGATCATATGATTAATTTTAAATTCTTGAAAGGGATATGCAATGGATATTTTGAAACATCAGGGATTTCTACTGTCCGGGAAGAACATGGATTAGTTAAAATTTTATTTTAACATAATCAGAATTATTTTCAATTTTTGGTTAAAAATGGGAAATCTTGAGGTACATTTAAAATAATTTTTCTGTATACCTGGGATTCGGCAAATGTTACTTCACATAGGTGCGGAAAAGGTTAATGATTATATGCATTGATATGATCATAAATTAACTAGAAATCACTGTTGACGCTAGTATGCAATGCAGATTTACAAAAAGCCATACAATTGCATATCCCATTGAATTTATGCTTGTACTGCAGAGTACAAAGAATAGAACTTACGTTAGTATATTGGCAAATGTGTGGAAAGTAAAATTATAACTTCTGTATTGTTAAACAAATTGTAGGTTTGAGAGTAACTAACAGCTGAGTGAAATTGTCAATAGCAAAAATATTTTATTTTCAGAATTAACTTTTTCTTCTTGTGGAATGGGCTTTTAAAGTCAACGGATAATTCCTCGCTAGAAAGTAAAGTTTCCTTTATTCACTGGACATACCTTAATAATATTATGTCCGAAGAAAATAGTCACAAAATCTAGAAAAACAAAGAAACATTAAAATATTCGTCAAAATTTGAGTTGAACATCAGCTATTATATTACCTCCAGATGCCACTTTTGGAAAATTTTAAAATCGAATGACATTAAAAAAACAAACAAAAAAACCCTCGATAATTGTTTCAGTTATCGTCGATCATGTTACCAACTTCATTCAAAGCCGTTTTTTAGAGATGTAAAAACAAATATTTATTCCATTTTCACAAAATCCTAAAATCTATGAAATATTTTAAACAAGTCTGGCTTCTGTAGTTCAAATTAACTTGCCATCTAACATGATTCCAAATTTCATTCTATCTCATTGCCATGTTTCAGAAATGAAAAGCAAACAGTCACTCTCACAAAATCTCAAAATCTATAAAAGCGTGATGTAGGGGACACCGGGGCACTTTGGCCTCTTTTTTTGAGCTATATTTTTAAAAAAGCCAAATAACATACACACAAAAAAAAACATGCATTACATCACCGAAAACATAGCCTAGATGAATCCAAAAGACCTCGAAACGTGCAAACACATCAAGACCTCGAAGTTGGGTTTTTCATGATTACAATACTTTCCTTACATAGTACATGTTCGGAAAGTAACAAAAAGATACCACACAAGCGTCTAATTAACCTTAAGGGATTTCTTTTTACTTCCCGAACACCTACATTCCGAACGTATTGGGGGTCTTCTGAATTTATTTATGCTATTTTTACGGTGATACGTGTATACATGTAAGTACGTGTGTGCATGAGAGAAAGAGAAAATTAACATGATAGCACCTAAACGGTACATTCAATTGAGCTCAAATTTGGAATATATATTATAGACTACCCTCGCACGACCGGAATTGATTTTCGTGTTTATAGAATGCATAGTTTTTTTTTTTTAAATAGAAGGCTGCAATAAGGAATTCTTTTACATTATGACCCATGCACGGAAATTCTTGAAAGTGCGCTATCATCTAATAGTACATTCGATTAAGGTCAAATTTAGTATATATATTCTCAACCATCCTCACACAACCGGTATTGATTTTGGTGTGTATATAACGTATAGTTTTTTTACAGGGCTTAAAAAAAAGGGGGGATTCTTTTACATTATGGCCTATGTTCGGAAATTCTTAAAAGTACGCTAATGTCTAAACGCTGCGTTCAGTTGAGCGAAATTGGGTATATGTTACAGGTCACAGTCACACAGGTTTTGGTGTTTATAGGTATAGTTTTTGTACAAGGCTACAAAACAGAATTCTTATACATTATGGCCTATAGACGCAAATAATTGAAAGTGCGCTAACATCTACGTGGTGCATTAGATTGATCTCAAAATGATCTATGCAGTGGATTCCTCCTTCATTTGTTATAATCTCTTGGTACATCCCTTTTTTGTGTCCAACAAAAATTTTTGTGAAAGGTGGAGATTATAATTTTTAAAGTAGAATCCGAGTAATTGCTTTTAAAAAAGAAAATGTGGAAAATAATCAAAACACGTAATTTAAAAAGCAATGGAGGGAGAAAAAAGATTACTCTTGTATATCCAACTTTTTTTTTTGAGGAGGGATGGTGGGTAACAGATATACTTTTCTCCAATTTTAAAGATACATACTTGCCAACTTTTGAAAATTCCCAAGGTGTAAAACAACACGCAATTGACTTACTGAAATATTGTCAGTTCAATATACAATTATTTGGCAGACATCATTTTTGATGATTTCTGCTAAATAACATGTGAATGACATTTTAAATGAAGTTTATAAATAAAATACGAACAAAATATATATATATACCTGTATATATATATGTGTGTGTGTGTGTGTGTTTTAATGCTTTTCCATTAAATAAACCCATGAAAGACTTTTATGTTTTGTCGATTTGTATAGTTTAAATAGTATAAAATATTCAAATTTACATAACATACACTTAATATATATTTCTTAAACAAAAAAGGAGAAAAAATCATACTTTACACAAAATTTATATGATTTTAAACACATTAGGGAAGGGAAAAAAATCAATTTTGCAATGCATAAAAAGTACTACTGTAAAATTACATCTGAAAAAATAGAATAATAATAATAATAATAATAAAACATAAACATGCCAAGTCGTTTGCTTTCACAAATATCTTATTTTTCCTAATCAAAACAGCCTTCGTTTCAATTTCATTAGCATTACTGTCATTTTGTATAATTTTCGTTCATACGTGACTGGGATCTTCAATGAAAATTTTTCTTTAACTATTTTCCATTTTAAAAAGCGGTAAAAAAAAATTAAATTTGAAATAAGAATCAATTTTATTCTTAATTTCTTCAAATTTAAATAAGAGATGTGGGTGTCAAATTGGTAATCTTAAAATAAACAAAACCGAGGAATTCCGCGGAAAAAATCTCAATAATAAATGTTAAGAAATTTAAAGCGAAATGAGTATTGTATTAAAATAAAAAACTTCAAAATTCATTAAAAATCGTAAAAAAAAAAAAAAAAAAAAAAAAAAAACAGATGTTTCACGTAAAATCATAAAAATGGGTGAAAAAACGCAAACTTTACGACGAAAGCCTAAAGTTCGATTAAGTTTATTCAAGCTGTCTTAATGATTTTACTTATTTCCTCATGAGTGGAAAATTCAAGTGTGGTGGGATTTGTCTTAATATACCAAATTTTTTTCACTTAGTACAATTTACACTTTTACAAAAATTGTGCAAACCGTCATTATGCTTTACTTAAAAAAAAAAAAAAAAAAAAAAAAAAAAAACATAAAAGAATTCAAGTTTTGTAACCGCAAAATAACGGAACTAAAATAATGAAAATCAAAGTGGATATTTTTATTGGGGAAGGGGTAGGGGAAACATTTGTAAAAGCGAACAACTTTGCAATTTTACGGTACTTTCATTTACAGTAAATTTTAAGAGATTTTTTTAAAGCAAAATATGGGCTGTAATTTTATTAAAAAAACTTCAACATATATTAATTCAAAAGTGCGGTGGGATTTGTATTCTAAACTACCAAATTTTTTCACTTATTGAAATCTACACTTTTACAAAAGTTGTGTAAGACCGCCACTATGCTTTATTTCAACAACAACAAAAAATTAAATTTTGTAATCGCAAAATAACGGAAATCCGGTTTTACCGACAAATTTTTCATAATCACGCAAATTTTCGGACCCGAAATTGACCGAAAACATTTCGTTTTAGATTCACATTTTATCGTATTCTGCGTCATCTGCAATTTTTCTCTCTCTATATATATATGATAGCCTGCAACTAGAGGAGGTTGAACGGGACACTTGCCCCAGGCGTAGTGCTGCACAGCACTGTACATGCATAATATTTGGAAATAGTAGAACGCCAGCTTAGCTAAGACGTAACATAATTATAAAACAAATCCCAACACTTTAGGGATCGGAAAGAATTTGACCCTCTTGCCCAAATTCTTAATTTTCCAATCGATGATTTCCAAATAGTCTCAACCGCCCCTTCACCGCGCATTTTGGCACAGTCGATTGGGCTTTTGCTGAGCGCGAAGTGCAGTGAAAATGAACATCACAGGGGCGCGTGCAGTCGACCAAAGTCTTGCATTCTGGCAATCGTCGGCGATTTCATTTTTTTTGGGGGGGGGGGGGCGCAAAACAGACAAAAATTTTGTATCGACAGTCCCCGTCCCTTTCTCCACCTAAAATTGTTCTACAGCACAGCTGTCGTCAATTTGGCTCCGATGCTGACCGGAAATTCGATATTTTCAAGTAGTATTTCCTGACTTTCCCGCCGTGTGAAATATTCAGGTACATTTCCGGACAGCTGGACACCCTGTCAATCAGGCCCGGACTGGCCAGGTCGGCTGGTCGGCGATTGCCGAGGCCCCCGGCTCAAGGGAGCCCCGGAGAGGCATCCAAAATGTATATACTCCTTTATAATTAGAGTAATTTGATATATACACATTCTATCAAAAAAGTTCCGGGAATTGATCAATAAAACACAAAATGTTTATTATTCATCCAAATTATTTTATCGCCTTCAAAGTAGGCCCCTTTCGAAATGATACACTTATGCCAACGAATAATCTAATCATAAAAACATTTTTTAAATGCATTTTTCGGAATCGACTTCAGTTCTCGCAGCGAATTCTCTTTTATGTCTTCTATCAACTGAAAACGGATGCCTCGAAGTGGTAATTTAGGTTGTGGAAAGAGAAAAAAGACGGCTGGAGCGAAATCGGGTGAATACGGTGGTTGTTCCATGGTATTGGTTAAGTTTTTGGTCAGAAATTCGTTCACACTGATAGCCTTGTGAGATGGTGCGTGGTCGTGGTGCAAAATCCAAGAGTTTTCTTCCCACAAATCCGGCCTTTCCGACGAATTTATTTTCTCTCTCAATCTACGCATAACACTCAGATAATATTTTTTATTTACCGTTTGACCTTCTGGCAAGAATTCCGAGTGCAGAACACTGCGATAATAAGAAAACAGTCAACATTACCTTGACTTTTGATCGACTTTGACGAGGTTTTTTTCGGTTTTGGCTCATTTGGAAGGCGCCATTCCGAAGCTTGTTGACTGGTTTGCGTGTCAAACTCATAAACCCATGTCTCATCACCATTTACAATTCGTTTTATGAATGCAAAAATCTCAAAACATACTTGAAATGAACTGACAAAACCCAGCACTGTAAACAAACTAAATGACAGATAACGCTCAAACTCCGCGTCAGTAAAGAGGACAGTTGTGCCAACTTGGCGGCAAAAAGAATTTTGACAATCTCTCTAGGCGGGCTTTTTAAATGACCAATTCCAGGGGTACTTTTTTGACAGAATGTATATATCAGATTAATTGGATGATTTATTTACCAGTAATCTTACGTCTTTACGCAGTGGAGGACCCCAGGAACCCCGCGGCTAAAGGGGGGCTCCGAAGAGTCAGGGCCCCCAAAAGCTCTAAAATAATTGATTAGTAAGGGGGTCCTTTTTCAATCCATAGCCGAGGGTCTCCAAAGGAGCCAGTCCGGGCCTGCTGTCAATGAATCAATTTTTTTTACTATTGTTTTGAGTACATCGACGGGCAGGAGGAGGGGGGGGGTTACCCACACATCCAGAACTTCCCTTGTGTTGAACTTTCCGTGCAGGAAGCCTTAAGTCTGGATGAATGCGTTTTGAAAATATAAAAAAATAAAAAATAAGCAAGTTATGCTTATTAAATATTTGCAGCATTTATAAAACACCATTTGAAACAAAAAATTTGAATGAAATTGAAAAAACGTAGTTAGTCGCTAATCGTGACCTAGTTTCGTGACCTTTTCCCCATTTCTTGCCTTTTCCGCGACTTTCGTGACCTTTACATTATGGTAGAGACCTTGTACCTCACTGAAGAAATTTTACCCGTTTTGACACAGGATTACATTCTTCCATAACAGTTTTATGTAAAGAAAAAAATATCTTCTGCGTCGTTTTGCTTCAATATCATTTCGTAAGAAAGCTAACTGAGGGAACTGACTAAATTAAAAACGGTTTCTATTACGGCATTCAAAAACATTAGGTCACAAATTAAAATCTGATAGAGATTGATAAACTCCGACGCAAAATATACGTTAAATTAAAGCAGATTCGCAATATTCTAACTAAATAGCTATTTGTGATGATACTTCGAAAATTTTCACGAGTCTAAAATAAGCGAACTAATTTCTTCTACTGAACCGTGGAGGATTCAAATATTTAAATTGAAATTTTCACATGAAGCATGAACTATTTTTATTTATAGACTCGAGGGGGATCTTTTTTTATGTATATAATGGCAATACAGGATTATGAATTTTAAAAATATAAATTGTTTATTGTTAGACTAATATGGATTAAAACTTAATATAACATGCTAATAAATGATTCGTGCATATTAAATTAAAAATGTTTGATATAGTCATCATTTTTCAGCAGTCGCCTTAGAGCGAACTAAAAGATAAGTAATATCCTACGTTAAGAATCTTACGGTAGTTTTAATAAACAAAGAAACAAACAAAAACTGAACTTTTTTGGAACTGTTTAGCATTTATAAGTAAAAGCAGTTATTTTTGACTACTTTTTAATTGCATTTTTGGTTGAAAACTAGTAGTTTACGATGCGTCCGTAACGGTCCGTTTAGTGGTGTACGAAATATTGGTTGGAGAGGACGCTATTTATCGCCCAGCACTCTGGGTAAAAATTCCGTTTGAATACATCGTAATTTCCTTAGATTAGCGGCATTAGCGGCCTCCCACATTGCGTACAAATACAGAAAGTAAATAAGCATCATTAAAATAAAACTTTTCATGCAAAAGTCAATAAATGGTATGATAACATTTTTAAAAAGCGGTTCTATATGGTAGACATATCCAAAAACAAAAATTATGACAGTTGCAAAAACAATTGAGGACCAAAATAACAACTTCAAACCAAACCAAACCAAATTTCTTAAGAACATGCAACCCCGTATAAAGCTTTCCAATTTTTCAGAAGCCCTCTCACAGACTTCACCTCCATCCTCGTCAGAACATTCGTACGTAATTATTTCGCATTTCAGAGTCAAAGTATCATTCGGTACAAGGCGTAATCGGTTAGCTCCACAGAAGCTGAACAACTCGTCTTTTCCCACGGATAAAAGGTGTCGATTTACTCCAAAGGTCGAGAACGGCACAACTTCTATAGAACGTAATAAAGCTCGGCCAAAACAATCAACAATGGACAGTTTGACGTCCGCATCTAAACACCTGTTGTCCTGGTCAGTACATGCGAGGTCAATACCGATGCGGACAGTGTCCTCTCCTGCGAACACTTTCAGGTTGCACTTACAGTTGTTGCCCTCAAACGTCGGACTGGAGCAATCACGTATTCGAAATAGCAAGGAGAAGTTTTGAATTTCATACACAAAAGTGAAGTTCTTACTAGTTATGCAGCTTCGTTTATACAGCCCCATTTTTCGGTTGTGTGAGTAAATGCATCTACCACAACAAAGTTGAAGAAATCCTAAATGTACACTATTTTTGTTAAAAAGGAAAGGAAATGCTGTAGTAACAACATCGAGAAGAAAACTGATATCTCGCAGCTAAGAAAAACAAATACCCATATTTTAGAAATCCAAATTTTTTATAGATAAGATAGTACAGTCACCAAAGTGCAGTTTTTCAAGTCATGTCTTTGTTGACTTTGATCTTTCTAACCGAAGCACCTTATATAGAAACATTATTTTTTAAATACGGAAAAAGAAGTAATTTGACTGAAATTTCCGAATTTAATATTTTTAGCAGAAATATGAGAGAAATGCTCATTGTATGAACAATAGCATGGATTTAATTTATTTTTTTCTTTTAAATCTCGAACTCATGGTGTCGCAAAACTTGTTAATTAAGTTAAGATGTATGCAAAAATCTGAAGGGGCTACGACAATGTTTGAGGGTACACAAAGTTATATTTCCTTATATTTTTATCACTATTTTATTATATTTTTACTTTACTATATTTATTTTTATCATTTTTACAAAGACTGTTTATAAACATTAAATCAGCTTATTTGTTTAAAAAACGACATGCTTTACAGCTTTTATCATCTGGTATTTGCCTTGACACAAGAATAAAAATTTCTTTAATTTTAGAGCACGGGGTGGGCTTCAGCTTGCCCCACAACCACTTTCCAGACAGTTCTATCACGATCTTTTTTTTCCCCAGTGAGTCATCCTGAGACATTTTAGGTCATTTAACCCTTTAAAGCACACCCATTTCCCAATGCCGAAAAAGGTGCAGCCGTTGCCATCGCTTGATTTGACTACCAGCAGTATGGCGGTCGATCGAATCGTCCATCGCGTGCCACGGAGCTAAAAGACTATTTTGACACAGCTGGCTGTGCGGCGCCGCCCCGTAGATTTTCGTATGCCGTTTTTCTCTGCTTTTTTGTTCTTCCCAACTTGCTAACCATATATTGAAGTAATATTCGACCCCTACCTTATAAAATATCTGCCGATGCCCATGTATGAGAGACAGGTCCTTGTCCTTAAAAGTATAGTAATACTCCAAAAGAAAATATTGCAAACAAAACTAAAATTAAATACGACTTTAAATCCTTCACTTCATTGTAGATATAAACCTTTTACCTTAAAACTGTGGTTAAAAAGCTTATACATGCCACAGATCTAGAGACCCTTTTTTGTCGCGTTGGCAACGCTGCCCTTTTTTCAGCATTGGGCAATCTATCCAACTTTTCTCGCATTCTTCCATTTTTCAGCAGATGTCAGTGCTGTTAAGAATAATCGTGACCATTTTTTTTTTACGGGAAATGACGTGCTAAGAAGTAAAGGATTCTCGTGGAGCTGTGTCACCCGCCACTATTTTTATAGAAATCAAATCTATTCTTCGTGACTGGCAACAGTCCAAACGTCAGAGTTGGGTGTTCCCGGAGCGGGAACACTGCGGGCTAAAGGGTTAAAACTTCTTCCAACCATCTTTCTTTGGTCTTCCTCTAGATCTGTTTCATATGGATTTCCAGTATAAGAACTTTGCCACTCAACCACCAGTTTGCCTCTCAATGTGGCCGAGTTAAGATAAATATTTCAATTTATAAATTTGACTATTTTCTTTATACTTTATGATTACTTCTATTTCATTATTTTTTCTTATTTTCCATACATTAGTACTATTGACTTGAATTTGGATTCATAATCTTTCTTAGTATCTTACGTTCAAACATTTTAAAATAATTAATGATTCTTTTCTTTTTGTGTTAAGGTCCGTGTCTCACACTTAACTGTCACCACAGGCCGAATAATTGTTTTCTATAAATTTAATTTAGTTTATTCCGGGTTCGGAAAGTGTGGGTTCTGGTTCCGATTTGCTCGAATATCCGGACGTTTCAGTGGTCATATTCCGAGCAAACTTCTTTTAAATTTCAAGTGCGATGGGAGTTTTACGTCATGCATCTTAAAACTTCATAGTTAAACATCGGAAAACTTTTAACCTGACGATAAAATTACGTCCAGAGCAAGATATTTTCGCAAACATGGATTAAGATTGGAGGATGCATGCGTTTTTATGGATTCCGGTAGTTTGAAGATCTGTTGCCACACATGCGAACAGCCAGATGTAAAATAGCAACATTGAATTAAAATTCTTGTCTTTGTTTAAGCACTATCCTATCAATTTTCGTTCGTTTGATATTTATGCACTTTTATTTTCGGTTTGGTATCTTTCCTATTAAACACAAAATATTCAGTCTTATAGTACAATGGATTTATACTTTTTTTTTTGGCTTTGATATGATTAATTTGAATTAAGTGCACCAAATATTTTGTTACTACAGTAAATATAATGTTGAAAGTAGAAAATAAAATCAGTTACTTCATTAGGTAAAACGATACATGTGATTTTTCAAGTCAAAAACTTTGGAAACCTCACGGATTCTATCGCCAATACCAGATGTCACAGCATCTGATACGGGGAAAATACAAAGCACAGATCATCGATCTAGAAGAATAACTGCATATGCTGACCAATGCTGAAAATGTGCAGCTGTTGCAATAACTCGATTTAACCACCAGCAACATGGCGGTGGATGGAATCGCCAATCGCATGTCACATACACTGCAAATTCCCAGCACACATTGGGAACACATTTGAAACACATTTATTGGAAAAAAGTGTTCCAGTTACCTAAAAGTGTTCTGAAATGCGTTCCGAATGCGATTCTTTATAAAGGAAGTGTTCCGAAAGTGTTCTGAAAGTGTTATGCTTAGGATATTTGTTAATCTAAACTTAGGAACACATTTGAGAACAGATGGGGAACACCTTAAGAATAGATTGGGAACACATATTAGGAGCACATTTGAGTACAGATTGGGAACACTGGTGAAATCATTGCTATCTTTGTTACAACGATATTGCTATGAGCGAGTAGCCTGAACGGTATAGCATTGGCCTCGAGATCGGGAGGTCCGGGGTTCGAATCCCGCTGCCGGTAAGTGAGAAAAAATAAAATCCAAGTCCACAAATTAATTCTAAAATTCAATAACAAATGACAGCACTAAATTATAGGAATTAACTAAAATTCAATAATTCATTAAAATCAGTTCCAAATTCTAAGTCCAATTCCAAAACTAAAAACTAGTTCCTAAACATAACACCAGATTGCAGCACTAAAAATGCAATAACAAATGGCAGCATTAAAATTAATTAATTAATAATTAAATAAAATAACTAAAATGTCCCAATCGAAACATAGCAGACTCCAAATCCAGAAAAAATACAACTCAGCCATCCAGGATAGAAACATCTTAACTCCACCCCTTACGCCAATTGCGGCCGCACCCCTTGATGACGTCACTTCCGCCGCACCTGCTCTTACATTTTAGAAAGTGTTCTCAAATCTAATCCTAAAAGCATTCCTTAAAGTGTGCTAAAAAGGATGACAAAATAAGTGTCCTAAAAAGTATTCTGAAATGGGTTCCAAACAGTGTTCTCAAATGTGTTCCAAAAAGTGTTCTCAAAAAGGGGACAAAATAAGTGTTCCAAAAAGGGCTCTGAAAAGTGTTCCAAAAAGTGTTCTACAATGTGTTCCCAAAAAGTGTTCTCAAAAAGGGGACAAATAAGTGTTCCGAAGTGTGTTCCAAAAAGTGTTCTGAAATGAGTTCCAAAAAGTGCTCTGAAATGTGCTTTTAAAAGTGTTCTCAAAAAGGGGACAAAATAAGTGTTCCAAAAAGTGTTCTAAAATGTGCCCAAAGATTTGCAGTGTAGCCAGCAGTGCCAATAAATTCCTTTGTGTCACGGAATTGGCGATTCGAGGGATCGCGATGTTGCAGGTATCGACCGATTAATAAATGAATATTAAATCGACCGATAACAACGGGTGCAATTTTTTAAAGTTGGCGTCATTTGGACAGCGCTAGGTAATTTGAAAATTTTTTTTTGCCACATATGCGAAGGAAATACAATGCAAAATTGGTACAACCATTAAAAAGTATTTTTAGAGGTTAGTGCTTATTTATGTTTCATAGTCATGTATTTTTATTTTCAGAGTGTTAAGAACTTTAAAAATTACTCCAATTTTCCTTTGATTGCAGTATTCAACAAATTAAGTGACAACAATTTATAATGTTACGACAACGTATATAGTAATATTAAAAAAAGAATTAATTAATCTTTCACGTCGTTATGTCATGCGTTTAAAAGTGCATTAGTAAGTTAATCTTAACAAGCATTGATGGAAGAAATGCATAACTATCAAGATATTCTCAAACAGAAAGCATGGATATAAATGCGAAAATACACATCATTTACGACACTAAAATTTTTCTGAGGAAAGCAGACGAATATACAATTATATATACATATATCCTGATGTATGCATATATAACATATGTATCAGGGACGTACTCAGAAGGGCTGTGTCCCGCAATCTCGAAAGATAAGGCTGACAGAAGAGCATAAATTCTCCGTAATTGGAATTGTCGCGTTTAAGGGGTCAGTTAGAAATGCAAAAGAAACCCCACTCTCCAAAATAAGCGATTTCCTCACCCACAAGTCCGAAGAACTTTGACCCCTCACCTCGCACCTTTCGAAAGGGGAAGCTGAATTGAGGGGTTGTTAACAAAAAAAAGTAATGGTCATTCCTGGTCAAAGAAAGTAAGCTTTATAAGCTGTTATTTCGTCTTAAAAACAGTTGACGGTGCAAAAAGATACAACGTGCAAGAAAAAATCTCAAACATTTGCTTTTTGAATGATATTTTTTGAGTTTTACTCTTCCCAAAATAAAATCCTGCGTGTGACCCTGCGCTTATGAAATTACAAACCAAATCGGTCTTTTATAATCTAAAAAAGCAATTTCGGGGGGGGGGGGGATTTACTGTTTATGGATACCAATTTTTCAGTTAGCTCGTAATTTCGAAGCATATGTTAATGTTTCTGATATACATTATTTGTTTCTATAATTTCATAGAAATTGTGCACTTTATGAGATAAATATTGAAACTCAATGCAATCTCTCTGGTCAATACCTTAAAAACTTGGTTAAAAGCCAAGTGTATAGAAGTGCGATTATAAAAAATGAATTAAAAATTGCTTAATGAATTAAAAAACATTTAAATGGTATCAGTAAATTAATATTTGTAAATCATTTTCAGTAGAACTAATCTGTATTTAATGCGAATTAAATTGTTGATTAAAATTCTGAATTTTTATCAACATTTTTTATCAACATTTATTCGTCATTGGATCTTAAAGTTTCTGTAATGCAATAACAATTATGTCTGTGTCAATTAATCGATTAAATGGTTCGAATGTTCGATTAATTTTCTTCCTGGCTATTTCTATTCGGCTAATTCGATCACATTGCTGTTAAAAATATATTTATTCACTATTCAAGTTTGATTAAAATCATATTTTCTTCTATAATATTCGACCTTCCTCGAGTGTAAATCAATCTTAGTTGAAACAGCGTAACTTGCTGGGTGTAATTCTTTGTTATTATTGGTTATGGAATTTATATTGTAGCTCTAAAAACTTCTATGATGATTTCAAGAAGTTTGATTTCTGTTTTGAACGTAAAGAGAAAACGTTGTGAATAAGATCTAATTTCACATAAAAATCATTATAAATTTTTATCTCATATATAGTGAAAAGCGATGGTACTAGTTATCAGTAACTGCCTAGGTATCATAATTGAACATCTGAAGGTTTAACCAATTTATACATTATTTTACTTTAAAAAAATCAAAAAATACTTCCACCGCTAATGTTCTGCGAGCTAGGATAGATTTTTTATTTTGCAATACGTGCTTAAGACTTTTCTCATTAAAAAAAATAAAATATATGCATATGCATTATTAGTGTACATTTTGTCCTTTTTAAATAAGATTTATTGATTTATTTAATTTTACTTACAATTACTACTAAACATATTGGGCGAGGAGAGAACTTATTGCTGAATTGATTTTGCAAAATATCAAACGATTTTGCAGTAACGGAAATTGCGTCTTTGATATTAACAATTCTTGAGAAGAGTTCAAATGCAACTTCTTTATAAAACTTGTAACCATCTCTAATTACACAATCACAGTGATTTTTAAAAAGTTTATTCTATTAAAAATCCAACATGAATTCATATTCTCTATGCTTCTCTATCCAGTGGAGCAGCTGATTATGGCAGGTAGGGCACGTTCCATGCGCAATACTTTAAAGGGGTTACAGATTCCAACAAAGACACTGACACAATGAATGAAACAATCAACCCATTCACTCTTACCTTTACAGGGATGCGACGACAGTGATTATTTCTTCTGCAATCATCGTTGCTTCCTAGTTTCGGTCTTTGAATGATCCTGTTTAGGCCAGCAACCCAAATTTGAGTTGCACTGAAAGACCCAAGCCGGGAAGCAACGCTGAGTGCAGAAGAAAAAATCGCTGTCGTCGCTTCCTTGAAACGATGAAAACGAACAAGTTAAACAAAACGCTAAAATATCTATTTTAAATGACTGCTCTTAGAACATGAATCTGTGAGACTTTTATAATTTGAAAATATAATTTGTCATTCGAAAGAAATGTTTAGAATGACCGTACTAAGTGTTCAGTGTCTTTCTAACTAAGAGAAAGAGCGCATAATGTTGTCTGCCACATGAACGTTACTTTACCTAGGTACGACACTGAATCTAAATTTTTTCTGAGTTGTCAGACATGCAGCTGCAACATTTTCAATGTATACTTTTTTACTTTAGTTTATACAAACGGGTAAAAAATCATAAGAATTTCATTCACACTAAATATCTTATATACACTGCTGGCCATCGTAAATGCAACACCCTGAAGGAAGCATGCAAATAATATGAAATTTACAACATGCATTAGCTGAGGTGAGATATGCAAATGATTAGAATTTCAGCGCAGACGCACATCAAGCGCGCCTGTGGCGCCACCTCAAAGCGCTATTTAAGGCTTGGAGATTTCGACGGTTTCAAGTACAGCAATTGTGTTTTTCTTGCTTTTTTTTTCAAAAAAACGATAAATTATGCCTCGTAGGAAACAACGATCATCTTTTGATCAAGTATCCGAGTTTGACAGAGGAAGGATAGTGGCATACCGAGATTGTGGGTTATCTTTCAGGGAAATCGGTCGTCGTATTGGACGAAACCAAACAACTGTGATGCGGATATGTGATCGTTGGGTGCAGGAGGGTACGACGGACAGACGTGATCGACCGCATCGACCTCAGTGCACCACGTCACGTGATGACAGGCAGATTGTACGCATGGCAGTGACGGACCGCTCAGTCACATCACGAACCATATCACAGCAGATTCAGTCTGTAACGCATCATCCAGTGTCTGCGCGTACCATTCGACGTCGTTTACAGCAGAATGGTCTGTCCGCAAGACGTCCGTTGCTTTGTATACCTCTGACGCGGAACCACAGACGTCTCCGCCGCCAATGGTGCGATGAAAGAAGGATGTGGACGACAGAATGGAATGAAATTCTCTTTACTGACGAGTCACGCTTCTGTATGCAACACCACGACGGTCGGATTCGAGTCTGGAGACACCGTGGAGAGAGGATGCTGAACAGCTGCATTATGCACCGTCACACTGGTCCTGCACCGGGTATTATGGTATGGGGCGGTATCGGATATCTCTCTCGCACTCCTCTAGTACGCATTGCCGGTACTTAACCAGCCAGCGCTACATCTCCGAGGTGTTGGAGCCAGTTGTCCTTTCTTACCTTCAGGGCTTGCCAACAGCCATATTTCAGCAGGATAATGCACGGCCACACGTGGCACGCATTGTCCAAGGGTTCTTCGTCAATCACCATATTGAATTGCTTCCCTGGCCGGCGCGCTCTCCGGATCTTTCGCCGATAGAAAACATGTGGTCCATGGTTGCTCAACGACTGACCCAGAGTTCATCCCCAGCTGTCACACCAGATCAACTTTGGCAACGTGTGGAAGCTGCTTGGTCTGCTGTACCCCAAGAACACATTCAAAGTCTCTTTGAATCAATGCCGAGGCGTGTGGCAGCTGTGATCTCCAACAACGGCGGCTACTCTGGGTACTGATTTTGGCAGGAACCACGCTTCATAGAATGCTGTAAATTTAATCATTTGTTACTTGGTCAACATGTTATCTACACAATAAATTTTGTTGTGATATCTCTTGTTTTTCTTGGTGTTGCAATTTGGGTGGCCAGCAGTGTAAAATGCATAAGGTATTACGAAAAATGATATTTTTGGAGGAAACAAATTATTTTGCACTTTTTTTTTTTTTTGTGTGTGTGTGTGTGTGTGTGTGTCTATGAATTTATTCTTATGTATACTTTCTTATCTCTTATTAAAATAATAAACAATATACCACACAAAAAAGTACAGAATGTCTTTATTTTAAAATGCCAAAACAGAAGGATTTGGGTGAAACAGCTTTTCAAGAAATAAAAGCTTTAGTTTAATAGTATATAAGAATATTCTACGGTGAAATAGAAATCTGTTATCATATTTAGTGGACTTTATACGAAATGAAGTACCCAAGAATAATCGTGTTACAATATTAATAAATTTTCCCAAAACAAATAAATAAATAATTATTATTTTAATTAACAAAAAATTTATACAATCAGCAAATAAATTAGAAAGGTATTCAGGACGCTATCACTATTGAGCTACATAGGATTTAGAGAAGGGACCTAATGTATTTTGCAGTACACAAATGATAAAATATTATACTTTTATCCGATACATTTTTTACCCATTTTCTGAGATCAGGGGGGTATCCGAGGGGGAGAGGGTTAGGGGGGTCATAACCCCCCATGAGGAATTTTTTGCCATACAAAATGTGCATTCTTCACTACATTATCACACACACGTATACATATATATGAGTTGTAGTAGTCGTAACCCTCCCCATGAAAAATTTCTGGCTACGCCCCTGTCTGTGATTATTACTCGGACAAATATACTGAAATTTAGTCTAGAGTAAGGTGGTAAGGTGTTTCAGTTCTCAAGAACTAAGACTTTTTTTTTTAGATCTTGACAGAAAATTGTTCAAAAATAATTTTTTAATTAAAAAATTGGTTAGGGGGACTTTTTCATTAGAGTTTACAAGCTGCATTTTTTTGTTGTATTTATCAACATTAATAATATTCTTTACAAGATACAAACCTTAATAAGGTTACTAAAAAAGTCAATATATGAACTTGATCCTAAGTATAGAGGGAACTTTTTTCATTATTTTTAATGCATTATGCATGTCCTTTAAAAATACATGAGAGGATTAATTTGTCATGTATAATTGACATTCATTTTATTAAAAAAATTTCCTTTTGAAAATAAATGCTTGAAAGCACCATGATATTAATTTTGCTATCATTTTTACACTATATTTCCTTTCTGTGCAGTTTAGAAAAAGTTCCCTCCTTTACAAAAAATGCTCATGAGTTAATTTGCGACAAATTCTCTAAGAAAAATAAGTGTTTTTATCCTGCCTTAAATCCAAACCATTTCTTGATTAGTCCAGAATTCCATAGAAACTGTATTACCGCTAAAATACATCGGTGTACGCTTCATTAAGAAGTCTATTCAAAATCATTCCTATTTGGGAATTTAGATTACAAAGGAAATTCACTTCCTTATCCAAAAATCTAAGAGAAAAAAACAATATAGTCTTGAGTCATATATTGATTTAGTAATAACACATGCTTTTTATTCGAGGGGGGGGGGAGACAAATTTTGTAAGCTGAAATTAGTCTGTGCTTTCAAAATTCAAGAAATTTATGGGTGGTTTTGGAAAAAAAAAAAGGAAGAAGTCAGACTCTAAAACATTCTAAACGTGCATTTACAAAATCTTTTTTTTTTTTTTCTTCTTCAAAATCGTTTTAATATATTATTCCTTTAGAAAAAAAAAAAGACGGGTGTACTATTCAAGTATACTAATTGAATTAACCTTGTCGTCATAAAGAATCACGTAAGATTTATAAACTTTCAGATAATTAACGTCATATTGAAAGTAAATTTGCAACTTGAGCGATGCTTAAATATTTCCTTCAGATAACATAGTTTGACATTTTTCACGTGATTAAAATACATAAACTATGTTCTTCTGCTGAACTATGGGAAATTTAAATAAGTAACGTATTTATCAGAAGATTTGTTACGATAATGGCTTTAAAGCACAATATACCTTGTTAATAAATCTTCCGTGAGTATTAAATTGAGTATTTGTTATATACATTCATCATTTTTAACGGGCGCCTTACAATTAACTGAACGATGAGAATTTTCTATATAACTGTGCATACCGTGGCACTTTCAACTAAAAAGATTGCTGATCGTTCTTCATTTTAATCAAACTAAATTGTACTGTCTGATACCAGAGTGGACATTTACATAATTAATTCATTGAGCAATTGTATTTATTATTTCAATGTTATAGGAATTTATTATTTTTATTACATATTGGACAATCAATAAGAAAACTACAATGTTTATTTTGACTAAAATTTTTAATGGCACATAAAATTTGGAAGTTCTAGAATAACAAACTTTGAACACTTGTTCAGAACAGAATGCAGACTATGGCTATTACAACTCTTAAGAACTAGTGTCTTTCAACTGACCTCTATTACACAGTTATTAGTCGAGTATGGGAAAATTTCGTGGAAGTCGGTTGGGAGAGAGGAAAAAGAAAGGTTTTATGGCTTTATGGCCCCCTTTCAAAGATTCTTATCTAGGTATCATCTTGACCAGTCAGAATTCATATAACCTCAAATGTGCTCTTGTTTGTAAAAAGGATAAAAAGTCTTGGTTCCAGAACTCCATTCCATACCGAGAAGTTAGACGTTAGAAATGGCAGTTCAATTTATTCAATCAAGACGTGGAAAGCAGTTAGCGATTTTTGAAAATGGCATATTTAAGTACCAATAGATTTAAGGCTAATAACATATCTTTATAAAATGGCTCTAAAATATAAAAATCCTGGCAGATTTTTAAAATCATTAATATATCCTGTATGTCTAAGTAATTTTGTATGTCCAAATAAGAATTTTTGGATGGAGAAGATGGGGATTAAAATTCAAGAAATTTATGGGGGGATGATAGTTATTAATAAAGCTTAAAAAACTATATAAAATGTACAAAAATACTATAAAATATATATTTATGTACTTTATACAAAAAAAAAAAAAAAAAAAAAAAAAAAGGGAAGATTTGTTGATCACTGGTTCGTTTTTCTTTTTAGGTTGTTTTTTTAAAAACTTACTGATCCAGATATAAGCCATATTAAGTGCATAGTTACAAATGTATTATCGAGTAGTATACACACTAATAAGTTAATTAATTACATATAAATAATAATTTTTTTTATTACCTACTGTTACTATTATTGCTTTTTTACTTCATTTCATATACTGAAAACAGTATTATACATTTAAAAAAAAAATATTTATTTATTTATTTTCCGTTCGTACTCTTTATCTGTGTAAGTCTGTGTTGCTCATTGGTTTGCTGTACTACATTTTTTGGATTTTACACTTCCTTCACCGTTCAATGTTTCTTCGCTCTAGAACGTTTGTTCACCGAGTTTAACGAGCACATTTACCGATTAACGATTAGATGTTTTCGGTGGTATGTTCGGAAACGTTCCCGCGACCGTTCGGTTAGTGATCCCATATCTTTACTATTGAACTATCAGGTTCTATACTTTAGCAACAGAAATATAGTCTTCACCAATGAAAATTTATATTAACTTGATTATCGTGTTTACTCGCGTAATAGTCTCCCTCGCATATTAAACGCACTCCCTGTTTTGAAGCAGAAAAATCATCAAAATATTTTCAAACCATAAAATTCTTAATCATGTATTTGATCTTCATTTATGTGTATAAAAATATTACTAGAAACAGAAAAATACCTCTATTTTGTGTGCAACTGACCAAAAGATTATTCAAAATACGGCAGGTAATCTGGAAACATTTGGTAAGTTAGTAATTTTATACTTGTCTGCCAGTGGTCCAAATTCAACCATAGAGTACTGAATTTTTTAATTTGAGGGCAAATACAGTTTTTCTGTCAAAGAGTATGTCTCAAGATTCCATATACAGTGAATACTAAAGTGACGGAATCTCCAGATGTTTTTTGAATACTAATTATTTTTGCTCTTACTTTTCATTAAAATACATGAAAGTGTCAAAGAGTGAGAATTAAATGTAATAATTAAGCTTATTTTAAAATAATAGGTGGTGTTCTTCTCGACTGGCTATGCTCTCTGTTGTCGTGGCCTGTTTAGGACTACATTACTTGTATGGGTCTGGATACAAAACACCATAAACTGAAATGCAAATTAGTGGCATGATAGGTGGTCACTCAACTTAAACTATAGGCAACGAATTTTTTTAAAAGTTTTATTGGATTTTTAGATTTTTTGAAAATCTTCTTAAAAAATGCGCAATTTTTTATTCACACATCATGTAAGAACGACTAAAGCGAACGAAAAGAAATTTGGTGACATAATAGGTAAACTATAGCCGTGAAAATTTGGATTAGTTTTTCAAAAAATATTATTTAAAATGTGTAAATATTTGTCTATCACATATAAACCTTTGAAGGGAATGAAAAAAAATTACCATAATTACATAGGTTGTCACTTAAACTATAGGTGTCAAAGTATTTTGATTTTTTTACAGATTTTAAAATTTTGCGAAAATAGAGAAATGTTTGTTCCATTCCTGAAAAATTGTAATGGAACAGAATGAAATTTGAGATTATTTTATGTGGCAAGTTTATCTGTTAACTATAGATGCCAAAATTGTTTCAAATATTTCAAATATTTTGAGATTTTGTAAAAATCGTGTAAATGTTTGTTCTCGTATCCCTCAAAAACTCAAAAACAGCTTTAGAGAGTAGAATGAAATTTAGTAACATTATGATCAGTAACAACTAAAACAATAAATGCCTGATTTTATTTTATCTTGAGTTTGAATAAATTTTAAAACTTTGCAAAATTGTATTTTTTTTTTTTTTTAAAGGAATCACTATAAGGCGTCCGGCGTCCGGAGTTAATATATTAGTTAGCTATTTAATTTTTAAAAAAATTCTTGGATTTTTTAAATGTTTATTTGCCGTTTTAGGTTTTCTGAAACTTTTGAGTTTTCTGGAGGCATAATATTTAGATATCCGTAGTGAATCAAACAAAATTTAGTTATAGGAGAGGAATGACCTCTTGACATTCAAAACTTTTCCACTAAAACAAAACGTAAGTTTGAATACAAATACCTTCTCTATTCAGGGCTTGATTATGACCAACAGGGGCCCCGGGCAGTGATGAATTTGGGGGCCCCCATCTATGATTTTTGCCTTATTTTTTTAAATAAAATTTTGATATAAAAAAGAATATTTCGGAACAACATTTCAAAGAAGGGGCCCTGGGCAAAGTCTCGATTTGCCCTTGCGATAATAAGGCTCTCTCTCTATTGAGAATTTCACTCAGCACTTACCATCTAACATGGAATCATTTAACAATAGACAGAAGTTAAATCGTTGCTTTCAATATTTTTTCCAATAACCTACTTCCATTCTTTGTACTCCTATAATGCTGACGATAAGTCAGGCTTTTTGGAAATCTGCATTACATACTAATCTAAGGTAACTTCATCTAATTATTTGATACAATTCAATTTAAAGTAATTTCTAAAAAGAAATATGCTTTAAATAGAAACAGGTTGATAATGAATTTATCTTAATTTCAGTATTAAGCTAACTACTGAGAATCACAATATTTTTAGCACAATGTTTAAAATTTCAAATTTTGATACCTAGAACCTCTGGAGATTAAAAAAAAAGTTGCAAAAAATGAAGATAAATTCCTAAATTCTTACTAGATAGCAACATTTGATAAAAGGTTCTATTATGTAAAGAATTAAAGCGTGACCTGTTTGGGATACCCTGTATATTAAAACTTATCTAAAGGTAACCATCTCAATAGCTATTTTCTGCATTTACTAGAAATTGTATGCAATTATCATGAACTTGGCTAAAACACCAATAACTAACATAAGAGTCAATTACTGGTGAAATCTATTTTTTCTTACCCAATAATTGATAAATAAATAAATTTGTTTATTAAAATGATCTCTCCGTATTTACTTTATGTACTATTATCTATTACGAATGTAGGAAAAAACGACGGCACCCGGAAAAAAGGCCCCCCCCCCCAAACACACACACACATAATTCTAATTTTCATAGGGGCATGGGGGGGGAGTACGTGCACTCACATGACAAATCAAATGTAGACTATAAAAGATTCTTTTGTAAATTGAAATGCTTTTATAAGAGAAAGGAGTAAAAACAATTGTGACCCCTCCCCCGGCAGAATTTTTTATGGGTCGGCCCCTGATTTTTTTAAATAGTGGACAAAAACTTACTTTGATTTGCTTTTAATGAGGCTCTTGAATTTGAAAAGTGGGGGAGGGGTCGTCAAGCATTTATATAAGGTGATTTAATCATTAAAAACTGGACGGTTTGTAGCTATATTTCTCATTAATTAATACATATTTAATCGTGTCCTTCTGCTATGAGCCTTGATTTCCCTTTTTTATATGAAAATAATACTATTTAGTTTTATATATCGGTAAACAAGTTATGTTTGATCTCGTTTTTATAAAAACTTTTCAAAAGGAAACAGACATACAGTGGAACTTCTTTTTGCATATCTACCCGACCCCTTATTGCGATCAAGATCGCGCCGAAACCCATTACAGGAAATTTATGACTCTTCTGACCTTCTGCGACCTCTTGCGAAGAGTGTTTGACCATCGGTGCGCCTGACCAGGAAAGACAAGTCAATTATCTTTTAGATGGTCCCTCTTTTGAACCCCAACATCCCGGCTAAGATAAATCGTTTTTCTGTAAACTGGGGTACCACGCTCAGAAGCATATTTCGGAGGGTGTCCAAACGGTAGAACCGTCATTTCAACGTGAAGAACAGGTATATATCAACTAGTATTTTATGACCCCCCCCCCTAAAAATAAATACATCAATGAAAGTTATTCCTGATTATTTCAAATTCGACAAAAGAATTGTATAAATAACAAAAGAAAAAAATAAGTTAGGAAAATATAAAATAAATAAGCTGTAAATATTATGGCGAATAACATGAAAGCAATCTTAAAAATCTGGAGTGACTCCACGCGACTTTCCGAACACTTGATACTAAGCGTTTAAATAATTTCATTCAATTCAATCGGATCTAGTGTTCACGTCTAGTGCACTTAAAATGATTAGTGTATAGGCCGCAATGTATTGTAGCCCTGCAAAAAGCTGTACGGCGTACACTTGCTAAAATTTAAGCAGTATGTAAGACAGTGATCTACAAAATGCGTTCCTAATTTGATGTCAATCGAATTCACCATTTAGACACTAACTCACATTATATGATTTGCATCCTTAAGCCGTAATATATAAGAAGTACTTCTTGCAAGTCTGTGAATAAACTATCAGCTCTACATATACAAAAATCTGTGCAGATCATGAGACTATAATATACATGACCTATAATATACACACCCAATCTGAATTTCTTCGAATGCACCATTTAGACACTAGCTCATTTTAAATGATTTGCGTCCAAAGGCCGTAATGTATAAGAATTATTTTTTGCAATCCCGTGAAAAACTTTTGTTGCAGAAAACTCTGCATAGTTCTTGGGTTCTTCGTTCTAAAGTCCAGTATGTGTAGAAAGTTCTAGTAAAAACTCCATTTGTCACAATGGAACTCGAACTTTACGGACAGTAACGTATAGTCCTCTTAGTACAGAAGCTTTCACAGATGCTGTAATTCACAAACTAAAACAGCTCCAGAAGCTATAGTTCAGTATAAATACTCGAGGAAAATCATAAACAATTCTTCAATGAATAATTCACACACAGCATTCGAAAACAAGTTTCTCGAATCAAACAAAATATTGCTTACAATAGCACAATTCTCAGGTTAATGCAGTGAACGAAACGGAATTCTGTTTCGCTTGCAGTCTACAGCAGGACTGACGCCAACGGGGCAATGCGCTGTCGTATTTATTGGTGTCGCAGAAGCTAGGAGAATTTTCTCGAAGGTTCCCTTTAAAGAGCGAATTTTGATTACGTCATAAGAATTCAGTTGAATCGTTAGGCTATTACGCAAATACGGCAGGGAAACAAACATTACAGGCCCCATTGGTAAAATCGCGCAAAATGTCCGAAATATCGCCAAGACTGGCAATTTTGGGGGAAATATCGCCAAATTTTGCGCCAAAACTAAGTCCCGAAAAGTGACGTCAGCTAAGCTCTAGCATCAATATTTCTCGAGATTTCTAGAAAATCCTATGCTAACCAATGGGGAAACCCAAAACTCCATATCTCCCGCTCTAGTTAACCGATTTTGATGCAACAAAATGCAAAATTTAATTATTCGACGCGTAGAATACGAATTACTAGTTTAGCCCCAGGAAAAACGGGTTATCCCAAAAATTCGTAACACTATCAACTCTACACACACCAAAATCTATGCAAATCATGTGACCGTGACCTTTTATAGACCTGTTCAATTTGAGCTGAATCGACTGCATCGTTTAGAAGCTAGCGCAGTTTCATGAAATCCCTTCCATTGGCCATAATGTAAAAGAAATCTTTTTCGCAGCCCTGTAAAAAAAAAAAAAGAAAGAAATACATCCTATACTCACCAAAATCAATACCGGTCTTGCGACGGTGACCTATAATATACATACCAAGCTTGATCTCAATCGAATGCACCGTTTAGCAGCTATAGTGTTCACTCCCATACGCACAAACGCACTCACAGACACGCACATACATCTCGTAAAAATCTGGAGTGACTCCACTCGACTTTCCGAACACCCGAACACTTACGATTAAGATCATTACCAACCATTTAAATAAACGCTAGCGCATTTTCAAGAATTTCCTCCCATAGGCCATAATGTAAAAGATATCTTTGTCGTAGCCCTGTAGAAAAACTATAAGTCCTATACACACCAAAATCAACACCGGTCTTGCGACGGTGGTTTATAACATATATA
Organism: Cheiracanthium punctorium; assembly: GCA_038373885.1. NCBI lineage: Eukaryota > Metazoa > Arthropoda > Arachnida > Araneae > Cheiracanthiidae > Cheiracanthium > Cheiracanthium punctorium. The sequence goes on along the minus strand of JAWZYV010020100.1, from coordinate 300,797 downwards.
CCCAATCTGAAGTCAATCGAATGCCCCTTTTAGGAGCTATCGTGTTCACTCACATACACACAAACACACACACACATACATAAATACATCTAGTAAAAATAGCATAAATGAATTCAGAAGACCTCGAAACGTGTAAATGCACCAAAATCTCGAAATCGAATTTTTTCATGAGTATAATACTTTCCTTACATAGTACCTGGTTGAGTTAAATATTTTTAAACGCTTGGTAATGATCAAATGTTCGAAAAGACGAGTGGAGTCACTCCAGATAATTTTATTTCACCATTTACGTCATGGAATATTGCGCACTTCTTAAATAATAAATCTGTAACAGAGTACCTCGTGAGATGAAAATATAGGAATAGCTTCAAGTAGAAAGAGTAAATTTAACAGTTACTTTTTTTGTATCTACGTACCAGATAGCTTATCTTTTGGAATTTGACTTCCATTTCACAGAAAATAACAATAGAAAGAGACAATGATTTTGAGTGTTACGAGCGCCGTTTCGCCAATCAAGTCTCTGTTGAGATTATTATTTCTATCCGGAGCACATTATACAGGGTGTCTCCAAAAGGTGATTCTTTATCTATTAGAGATAAGTGGCCAATGCAAATCGAAAAAATAAATGTTCACAATAAGGTAGGAATAAAAAAGAGGATGCTTAGAAAATTTCATAGCTTCGATTTTTTAAAAATTACACTTTTTAAATTTATATATTACCTCCCGCACGAAAAAATCACCAATTAGTGAAATCTGCCTCATACGCTATAGAATGCACAAAATTTTAGCTTCTAACATAAAACGCCATCTTTAAACAATGATGGTCAGGGCTGTGAATGTAAATGTTTATTGCTAGAGTGCAAAAATTATTTTCTTACTTCTTTTCTGTGCGACCCCTGAAATGTGATATCAGACCTGATTTTTTTCCCTTTCGAGAACAACTGAAAAGTGATTTAAGCTAACATATATTTATCTTTGACATTTGTTAACTTAATATTCTCAAATATTGTATATTACTTCACTGGCCGCCTCCGGCGACAGGTTTGCCATCTCAATAAATCTTGTTCGGAGAGAATCCTGTTTCTCACCGTTTTCCTTGGCACTGAAATCTCTCATTCTGGATGAAAATTAAAATTGTGATAGTTACAAATATCGGCGGCCCTAGGGTAAGTGGCGTCCCCTTCTAACGTAAAAAGACGCCACCTTTAATGCCCTACTTAGGTTTTGAGTTGGAAATGACGCCTCTTCGAAGCCGGCGCCCCGATGCGATGCTTACCTCGCTTACAGTGTCGGGCCTCTCCTGGTTACAAGAATAAGATGGTTTAATGATAAAAACCTACAGAAAGGTACAAATAATTTTCGTCCTATATTAATTCTGAAGAGCTTCTAGATATATTGGCCGTTATCAAAAAACGGAAAGGGAAAAAAAAAGGAAGAAAAGCGGAAACGCTTTCAGATTTTAAATACGCACTAAAGTGCTAGATATTAAAAGCGTATCATAATCTATCCGTCTTCCCTACTTTCTTTCCTTACTCCATTAAGTTAGAAAGTGTAAAGTGTATTATTATTCATGAGTGTGATTAACAAAATTAAAATTGATATTTCTAACATCTTTTTTCTGGATGTAATACAATAGAAATAGAACGGGAAAAAGATGCGCAGAAAAATGCACAATTCAAACTGAATGAAAGTTTCAAAAACTAATTTTTAATTTGCTTGTGTAAAATGTATTTCGGATTTGAGTGCTTGGCCCGAAGTCAGCTTATAGATCCACGTTAGAAGGAAAAACTTATTCAGGAGTATTCTTTATTCAGGCATAGCAGACGATAAAATGAATTTATTTATTAAAAACTGTGTATTCTATAAGTTTGCGCAATCTGTTGACTGCCCTGAAAAATAAAATCTCAAGTGTACTCTTTTTTAAAAAAAAAAAAAAAGATTGTTCCTCTAATATACAAATAAACTGTGTTTTATTTTGCGCGATAAAAAAGTAGCCTATATGCTAATCCAGGACTTTCAACTGTCTCTATTCCAAATTCCATCCAAATCTGTCAAACCGTTTCAGCGTGAAAGAGTAATAAACATACATACAAACATTGACATTTATAATATTAGTAGGATTAGTGTATGCTGCATATTTACAAACTGGGAATTTTTTTGCATGGGAGTGGTATACAAATTTAAAAGGTATAACTTACTGAAAAGTAATGGCAATATATTTTTTAGCTACTTAATTTGAATATTTTTTTTTCAATTTACATTGCCCACGTATCGCTAATAGATAAAGAATTAAAGCGTGTTAACCCCTTTCTGGGACATCCTGTGTAAACTTTATTTTTTAATACTAGGGGCCAAGGCTCCCAGACTGGCTACGCTCGCTTTTCGTATGAGGCATTCGGCCCCTAATAAGGCTTATTCGTAAAAAAGACATAATTTCAATAGACAAAACCCGAAGATTGGATCAGATAGAATGTTACTAAGCTACACATTTCATGGTTCTTGCAGGTTCATTGATACATAAAAATTTAAACTTCACACTACAGTAGACCCCCTCCCCCTCATAACACGGAAGATATTTTGTTATGGGAATCCGTGTTGTACGGGTCCTGAGCTATACTCCACCTGGAGTGCGGACTCCGCTTATAATCACTGGAAAAATTATTTGCACTCCTCAGAAACACAATGATATTTAGTATTGCCATTCAAAAGTTATATTAATTAGAAGCTAAAGCATAATAAAATCAGAAAATCTGTTTCAGCTGTATTTTTAATAATGTAAAACCTATTGGACACCTTTCAAATTTGCCACCCATGGCGATTTTTCATTATTTGGCGACTTGCATACATGTAAAGTTAATCAAAGCTACGGAATAGATAGGATAGCTTGCCACCAATGGCGACTTTTCATTATTTGGCGATTTACACATGCTCACAACCTATAATTATTCTTCATTTAAGGTTACCGGAAAACCGTCATTCATATTTTCATTTATATAATCGTTTGCAGATTGGCGTACTTAGCAACCCGAATTATACCATCTCGACGCGCTAGCAAATATCCAAAGTGCTATAATGGTATAGCTAACGCCGCCAAATATTTCTACTGGTAGCAAATAATCCAGCTGGACCGAACCGGCTTTAAAATAATCTGCATTTTAATTATTTTTCATTTTCAAGATATTAGTTATTCTGTTTTGGAAAAATGAATAATCGCTAATTCTAAACTCCTGTTGTCTATGCGAACTTACTATTTGAAAATTGTCAACTTTGTGTAACACATTTTGAGTTACTTATTTCATATTATTGTACCCTATTTATAGAAAAAAACAGGTGATGCCTATTCTACAGCTTACGAAATATTGTAACAATAGAATAAAGCTGTTGTGAACTAATAGTATTTAAATATATGTAAAAAATACATGTGAGGCATATTCTGTAGCTTACGAAATATTGTAACAATAGATTAAAGCTGTTGTAAACTAATGGTATTTAAATATATGTAAAATTATGTGGCATACTTTTATGTCGCATTTTTGGGACACGTTTCTCATACAATTTTCAAAAATGACATAGTCATTAATAGATGCAGAAAATATGCACAGAAAAATGCACAATTCCAACTGAATGAAAATTTCAAAACCTTATCCTCAGGTGTATTCAGCAGACGATAAATTACGATAAATTGCGCCAAGCATTAGAATCATCTCCTCAAAATCGCACAAAACCGTTTAATTTTTAGCCAAATTAAAAAGTTGCACATTTTAGTCTCAGAAAATTTCTAAATATGTTTCTTTTGAGTATAAAACATTTCATTCCTGCTCTGATTTCCCATGCACACGACATTTTAATTTAAAAACAGTCTTACAAATAATCTCGACAAAAAAAATTGTTATTCTTTTATTTTTACTTCAAGAGTTTGAATCCTAACTAATATTATAAATGCGAAAGTGAGTTTGTTTGTTTGTTTATGACGCTTTCACGCCTAAACCGCTGAATCGATTAGGATGCATTTTGGTTTAGATATAGAGGGGACCCTGGAGTTGGTTATAGGCTAATTAGAATTTTAGATTTTTAATTACTTTTTTAATTATTAATTAAAAACCGTTTTTACGTTGCCATGCTTGGCGAGTTTCGCCCGTATCAATCAAATGATTCATGTTTTGAGCTAACAAGAATGCTATTGCTTCAATAAAGAAGCGCGTGCGTGCATCTGAAAAACATTAAATTCCACGGAAATTATGCCAGTTTTATGCCAAATCTATCTATCAATAATAATAAAAATGAATGTTCTCCAGACAAATCTACAGAAAGCAGAGCTTTGAAAATTTGGGCATAGAAGCCGAATGACTGTGCACCTGAGGCTCAGAATGTTGAAATTTTAAATACTTTTCTAATTATTAATTAAAAACCGTTTTATCGCCCGCACAAAATGATTTATGCTTTTGAAATAAAGCTGAAATTCTATTTTCAGATAAACATGCATTTGAAAAACATGAAATGGTATGGAAATTATGTTGATTTTACGCCAAATTAAAAAGCATTAGAAAGAAAAGTCCAAATGTGTTTCTTCATAAATTTCCAAATCCTACCAATAATATAAAAACTCGGCTGTTCGAGCCTCGTCAGGGGGAGATCCCCCTGAACCCCCTAATTTTTTAGTTTTATTATTGCCATATTTAAACTATATTAATTAACTTGGCATTTTATCGCTCATCTTTCGCGTATTTCGCCTGGTAACCCTATGTTGAAATTTTTATAAGTGTAACCTATTTATAGAAAAATACATGTGGTGCCTATTCCACAGCTTACGAAATATTGTAACAATAGATTAAAGCTGTTGTGAACTAATAATATTTGAATTTATGTAAAAAATACATGTGGAGCATATTCTACAGCTTACGAAATAGTGTAACAATATCGAGACTAAAGATTGCTTTAATCTCGATATTAAAGCTGTTGTGAACTAATAGTATTTAAATACATGTAAAATTATGTCGCATTTTTGGGACGCATTTTTCAATAAGTGTATTGAGAGATAAAATGACATAGTCATTAAAAAATGTGTACGTTTGTGTGTTTAGATGTTTTTGACTGAATCACACACAAATTGCTGAACGGATTTGGAAAAATTCGTAATGAAGATAGCTTATGCCCTGGATTAACATACAGGCAACCTTTCAAGCATATAGCATAAATAATTCTTTTACAAAAACATTCAAAATAATTCTAATTTATTGCGCTCTATGGAATTATAGCTACTAAACCGAATTTAAAACTTAGTTACACTATTCCTGAGTATTATTGTTTGTTTGTTTGTGGATTAAGACCGATTGACTGCACTAGGGTCCTAGACCTATATGGGTTATTCCTCTGTGGGGAACTTTCTAAGGAATCCTAGCCCGTATTTACGCGAGGTTTTGGAGAAAACCGCGAAAATCTGCGAGCGGCTAGGTCGACAGGCTCGACCAGGGGTTGAACCTGGCACTTCCAGCCTTCCAGTTTTGAGAGTAGAACTTCTTAGACACTGGTGGGACCCTGAGTGTTATAGGCTACCTTTTATGCATATATCACAAATAGTTCTTTTACAGGGATACTCATAAGAATTACATTACACTCTATGTGTATCTCTGTAAGTACTGAACCGATTCCAAAACTTTTTTCACTTTTAGTAAGCTACACTATTCTTGAGTATTATAGGCTAAAATTCACACATGTAGTGCAAATAGTTTCTTTACAGGAACACTAAAAATAATTCTAATACATTACGCTCTCTGGGTATCTCTGTAACTATAGAACCGATTCTAAAACTTTTTCGCTAAGAAAAAGCTGCACTATTCCTGATTAGCGTAGGCTAAAATTCATGCTATAGCATAAATATTTCTTTCACAAGAACAACAAAAACAGTTAGCAAATACTGTCGTAAATGTATTCGTCAAATGCCTGAAAAAAATCTAAATTTAGTAACTCTGCTTACTCTCTTATTTTAAATGAAGTATACTACCACGCATTATACTTCATATAAAATAAGTAAAAAGCAAATAATATTTAAATGCAGTTTCTTTTGTCGCAAACATATGCGTTATTCACACATGCTTCATTTCTTTTGGGACCTAACTCTAAAGCCGACGCGGACGAAGTCGCGGGTAGCAGCTAGTCATTTAATAAACTTGCAGAATGTGGCAACCTAGATAAGCTTAAATGTCGCTTTTTTTTCAACAATTTTTTTCAACAATTATTTTTTTCAACAATTACAATTACGAAATGGGGTTACAATTACGAAATGGCGGAAAGCAAAAATTAGCCTTTTGCGATACGTTTTTTATCGATATCTCCTAAAATAATTCGAATTTTGAAAAAATCGCTTCGAGGTGTGTCGGGAACTGTCATGGAAAATTTCCGTACAAAATTTGGTAGGTCTACGATCACCGCGAGACACATTCAAACAAACTAACAGTTTACACATTGTTTTATTATAGAAGAAAGATAGTTTTTATTTTGGCGTAAAATGGGCGTAATTCTAACTGATGTTTGTAAATTTCACGCGATTCTAGATACTTGGAAACGCTTTGTTGCAAAGGAATGAATGATTTTATGCCAAATCTGGCAAGCATTCGGTTTATTTTTTCAATTTTTTATTAATATCTTCTAAAATAATTCGATTTTCGAAATTTAACTCAGCTTAGCAGGTTCCTCGGAATTTTTCGAATCTGTGGGCACCTTAGTCGAAACTCAAATCCCCACGGTTTAGGAGGAGATAAGCTGACAAGCTTTGACAGCGCCAGCGGCTTTTACTTTTTTTTTAGAATAGAGAGAAAATAAATAAATAAACAAATAAAAGGAAAATGATTCAAACGGTTATTTTCCTGAATATAATATGATTTTTTCTGAAATATTAGAAAAATATTCAAAACATGATTAATGAGAGGCTAAAAGCAGAAAACTGACACTGAAAAGCACCCAGGATTGATATGACATTTTCCCCAATAAAAAAGTCATCTTTTTATAGTGATGACTTGCCAAATTTTTAAAGAAGATATTATTCAATTTAATACTACTCTTTCAGTTACAGCTAATTATTGAAAATCTGCTCCCATGATAAGGCAACTACTTTATAATAACAGACATTTTTGCCTCAGAAGGTAATATAATGTTACATAAAACGCACATAATAGTAAAATATAGTTTATTTTGTTCGTTTTTGTGTTTACTCTTGTATTTTAAAACAATGTTCTCCGACAACAGCATTTTAAGTGATATTTTTAATAAATACGATGCTCATCATATTTTTCTTCGAATTAAAAAAATTCAAATTAATAAAAAAATTAATTTGAATTTTGAAAAGAAACATTTATAACTGAATTTTAAAGTCTGATCCTAAGAAAAGCATTTGAAATGTCATTTTTACGAATTTAACATATAAAAGAAAAAGTTTGCTTATTTGTTCGTTTATTTGCGGCATTTTCTTTTTCGTGTTGATATCCGCTTTAATTAACTGTATAACCGTTTTAATTAACTGTATAACATCAATATTGCATTTTATATTACAGAACAACATTTTCGTAAGATATTTATCTTGTAAAGACAACTGTATTAAATTCTACCATCTAATGACATAAAATCTTCTTAAATTGTTAATTTTCTTTTGAACATAATTTTGATTTGAAATAAGACAGAAAAAAATTTACTAATTTACTATATAGAAATACTACATAATTAACACGATATTACGTTTATTTTTAAAATTACTAAATTTTACGTACAAAGTGTTTTATGATACGCTTTCAATAAATTTAATTTTATTATGTTGTAATATAGCTCATAAAAATATACATAATTTCTGAAATATATGTTGTAATATAGCTCATAAAAATATACATAAATCTTGAAATATAAATTAAAACCGAATAATTATTACCCGAAAATAAAACACGTATAATTTAAAGGTATTCTGCTTGGTTGTTTTTTAAAAGTATTAAATCACATAATGATGAAGATTTGCTCTGCTCATTAAGACATCTCTTTCGTCGTAAATACAATTTTTTGAAGTTTTTATTAGTAAGCAAATTAACTTTATCTTTTAAAACATGTTCACAGAAATACAGATTAGTATTCCCTTCACCGTTGTTCCAAATTCAGCAAAAATTTTTACCAGGCGATTTTGCATATACACAGTCCAGTCACATTAATGAGACCACCACCTAGTTTTGGCGTCAACCTGAAATAACATAGCACAGGAAACAGGGGCCAATATATTGCAGTGGAGCGTTTATAAAAGGTTTCCGAGGGAATCGGAAAACGTTGCAATCGTTTTCGTAATGCCGAAACGGAGCGACCATTAAGCAAACAACATTAAGCACATACCAAAAATTCCAAATTCTTCAATGAACACCGATTGAAGCTTTAACAATTCGAATGTAACAATTTTGTGAAAATTTTTAAACTCAGAAAACGTAATTTAAAAGCGTGAGATTTGAAGGATGTCAGTTAAAATTTTGCCCATTTGAAAAGTGTCAAGTCCCTCTTTTCCCAACTCACTTTTATATAAGTAATGTAAAGTATACATACTTATATAAAAGTGATAGAGACCAAAAAAAAAAAAAAAAACAGCTTTATATTAACCACACATAAGAGCGAAATGAAACTCACTCACTTACACACATTGGCCTTTCCCGGGTCACTTTTATATAAATCATGTAAAGTATACTTATATAAAAGTGATAGAGACAAAAAAAAACATCTTTATATTAAACACACATAAGAGCGAAATGAAACTCACTCACTTACACACATTGGCGTAAACTGGCATGTAACATTAGGGGGGCAACATGTAACATTGAGGGGGGATGTTTCCTATTGTAGAAAATATTTTCAAATAAGTTATATTTGGATTTTCTTTAATTTGGGGGGGGGGCAATTGCCCCCTCTTGCCCATAGTAAGTTTCGAATATGCTTGCTCATAAGAGTCGAATTTTCAGAAAATAAATATACAAATAAATAAAAAACTTTTCTCATTAAAAGTAGAATGCCAGCAAATTTAACTCAAAAAATTTTATTTTCAATTACTAGAGGTAGACTAAATTGAAACATATTTAAAGAAACATTAACAGGTACAACAAATGAGCAAAGATTTAAGCTAAATTATTTGCAGACAGAATAATATAAATAAATACAATCTGAAACAAAATTATTTTACACTATTTACGGATAGAATAAATAAACTAAAATTTAAAACAATTACTAAATATTATTAATAACAACAGTTAATCTTTATAATTTATATTTGAAAGAACTTTCATCATGCTGAAAATAAAACCAAATGTTTTGCAGTTAGATTTCAATTTACGTAATTAACGAACGATTGACAGTGCATTTAGTTAAAATCAAGTTCTTTGAAGATCATACACTGTGATACAATCGTGAATTCTTGTTGCATAAGCCATCGTAAAAGTTCATTATATCAGGACAATGGCGGACACAAGGGGCGATCGTCCTCCCTCTGAATGCACTTAAACTCACCATTGAAACCACACTTAACCTGTTCGCTCTCATGGAAGAATACGTTCCTTCTTGAACACCTATGCTTTTCCAGAAACGATTCTTGAATGCTTCGCCAGGTCTCTGCGATTGCCCCTTTGCGTCTTTTTAAATAATGAAATCGAACAGATGGGTCCAATATTAAAAATGAAAAGGTAAAAAATAAAATAAAAACGAGTAACCGTTCGTCTCCCTGATAATGCGCTTCGTCCGTACTCTAAACTCCCTTGAAGCTCTTCTGGATACGCCATTGCATCAGGAGCCGTTATAAGCAAAATGGAAAAACACTGTCACCACGATGTGGGGATATTGTAATTCCTTAATAAATACTTGAAGATACGTCACTGCTGGTATGTATAAACGTCGTGTTTTTCTAAAGCATCGTGTTTTTCTAAATGGATTACAAGCATTTTCAGACCTATATACATAACTATTAATGCCACGAATGCAATTATGAACCACCTTAAAAGGGCCAGTACATACATCGGAAGCTCTATACAGATAACTATTGCGCCTTTGATCAGACGAAAGCTCCAGTACAATATACTCCATAGACACGTCAAAATGAATATCATTTTCCTTTTCACCAATACAAATGTCAGCCGAACTTTCAGGTGCGCTTGGCAAATGGATCGTTAACTACAGAAAACGTAGAGAAATCGAAGCAAAAGAGACAGACAGCACTAATTGAGACTGACAGACTGAAGGTGGGAGTTTACGGGAGCACTTGCATAGGAACGCTTATCATAACAGCCAGAGAGAAAGCGAGTGTAGTCACGAGTCGGAGATCGTGCGCGAGAAGCAGGGTTGCCACATGAATGAGTGAAGGAAGTTTTAGTTCGAATTTGTGGACTTCCTGGAGTCTCAACATACGAATGCAGTGTGTGTGCCCTGCCTGAAAGTTTGATTTTTGTTACTAAAATGATATAGTCTTTTTGTGAGAAATTCTGCCTTTTTTACTAGAGATGGGCGGTTCGACTCATTTTACTGATTCGAATCTCGACTCACTCACTACTTCGATGATTCGAATCACTGATTCGAATCTTGAATCAATAAAACAACTAAAGAAATTTTCCCTCTCTCTGCGCCGAAAGCCGTACTATTTAAACACCCTTCACCCATTCATCGGGTTTCTTCTCCGCTGAGTTCTCGGGCAGTAAGCATCTCTCTCTCCTTGCTCCAGTAAAACTAGTGTTTAAACTGCCCGAAATGAAAATACAGGGGAGCTTCGTATGACCCCCTGGGCCTGTAAGATTAAAAGGTTAAGTTTGGTGTCAAAGTATTCGAAATTTTATGTATCGATGGGGGTCCCAGAGGGGGGGTCGAGAATCAATAAAAACGCGCTCCGATGGATAGTTTCAGAGATATACGTTAATTAATTATGGTAATTAGACTAATTAACCATGATTGAGGCTTAAAAGGACTGCAAACATGTTGAAATTGGCTCTGGGATGGTTTCCAGACTTTGGAGATGCCGTCGGAGGAGGCTAGTGTTTAAAATGCCCAAATTGAAAATATAGGGGAGCTTCGTATGACCCCCTGGGCCTGTAAGATTAAAAGGTTAAGTTTGGTGTCAAAGCATTCGAAATTTTAAGTATCGGTGGGGTGTTGAGTCTAGGGGGGGTCGAGAATCAATAAAAACGCGCTCCGGTGGATAGGTTCCGAGATATACGTTAATTAATTATGGTAATTAGACTAATAAACCATGGAGCTGTTTTTTCTGCGATGAGAGAAGAAGCTTTCCGAGAGAAAGCAGTAGCAAAAGCATCACAAGCTGGTATTGATCTCAGGATTTTCTTATCGCCGGCCTCAGAGGCGTAGCCAAGGGGGGGGGGTTAGGGGGGTCATAACCCCCCATGAGGAATTTTTTGCCATACAAAATGTATATTCTTCACTACATTATCATACACACGTATACATATATATGAGTTGCAGTAGTCATAACCCCCCCCCCCAGAAAAAAATTCTGGCTACGCCCCTGGCCGGCCTGTATTTTTGCCCTTTATCGAATTCGAGATTTCACTGAAATGAAAATGGGAATATCGGATATTTGATGTTGAAATAAAACCGATATGTCGATTTTTGGCCCAGTCCTACTGAGGGGCTGCTGCCCCCCCCCAAAAAAAATGGGACCCTTTACTTAGCTTACAATTGAACTTTATCTTTAAATTTGATACCCAGCCCACCCCGAAATAAAATCCTGGCTACGCCACTGTCAATAACACTAACTACGCCACTGCTTTAGGCCTATTTTGTATTTCTCTGAATTACGAAAGAAAATAAAATCATTCCCCTTAAACGAAAAACAAGGTAAAAAAAAAAAACGAAATCTGCTGCAATAAAGCGAAATGTTATTTTGCTTACTACAAAGTCCTTTTGTGAGAGCGCTTAATACCGCCCCTGTATACTTCATTAAAAGTGACAAGCACAATCCTAACTTTATTTCATTCTATTTCCCTTCACATGAAAATCCGCCACCATGTAAACTTAACGTTCCTTTTTTTTTTTTTTTTTTTTTTGAGGGTGGGGGCAGGGGGACATATATTGAAGTTAAAAGTAGAAAAGGGATGTTTCATTAAATTTTAAACAAATATTAAATCAGTCAGACAAGTTGGAAGGAGGGATTTTCTTAATTTTTTTTTCGGGGGGGAGATTGACCCCTCTTGCCCTTAGGAAGTAACGCCTATGCCCCCCGCCAAAAGCAAACGATGTTCGACCCACTCCACACCCACAGACAGATAAAACTTTAAAATCCGACCACCAACCAAGAAATGAAACACCAAAGATTCGAAAAAAAAACTTCAATTAAATGAAACATCCTTTCAACTCTTTTCGACTCCTTTCGACTCTGAGTCGATAGAAGATTCGAAAAAACCCCTCCAATTAAATGAAACATCCTTTCAACTCTTTTCGGCTCCTTTCGACTCTGAGTCGATAGAAGATTCGAAAAACTAACGAATCTCAACGATAGTATACAATCACCGAAACAGAGCGAAACACTGAATCAGTAAAGATTCGTTGCTGCACCAACTCAGTGACCAACTCACCCACACCCACTCATTTACTGTTTCAAATCATCTATCGACTCAGAGTCGTAAAGAGTCGAAAAGAGCCGAAAGGAGTCGTAAAGAGTCGAAAAGAGTTGAAAGAGTAAGGGAAAATCCCTGGGAACGGCAAAGGGAAAATAAGTTTTTCTTCCCTTCGCACTTGGAATGTATTTCCCTTGAGGGCTAGAGATTCGAATCAGTAGAGAGTGAGTGTAAAGACTGAGCCACTCAGTACCAAGATTCGAATCACTGATTCGACTCATCGAATCATTGGCCATCTCTATTTTTTACTGTCTGGACCCTTCCGAAATGTTTTTCTTGATACGTACCTGTTTCGATGGATGATTTTTTAAATATATACTGCCCTTTCAAAACTTGCATCATCAAAAGTAACTGAATGTCTCTAGGAAACTTTTTATAATTGGAAGGTCAAAAGTCAAAATTTTAAGAAATACCGCAAGCAAGGACGTGCTTAGGGTTTTAGCGGCCCTGGGCGGAACATATTTACCTGCCCAGGAAAAAAAATAATTTCAAATTTGTCGGTCTTGACCTCCCCCCCCCCCATAATAAAAACCCGCTGCCAGTAGCGGATCCAAACAAAATTCTGGATGGGACACAAAACATCTTTTGTCGCCATGGGCGGCCATAGAAATTTTTCTAGAGGAGGGCAAACACCGAAAAAATTTTCTAGAGGGGGGCAAATTTCAAACTTTTAACAAATTTAGTTCTGGTTTTGGGTCATTCCACGTCAAATCAAACACAAAATTGGAGAAAGTTCACCACGGAAAGTTATTCACGGCAAACTTTTACGTCTACCCTCCTAGGAGGATTATATTCGAAATGTTCTGAAATCGATTTTTAGGCATTCTTGAGTGTTGTGTATTTTACAGCAAGAATTTTATCGATATCTGTTTTCTTCTTTGAGATCCCGCAGAATATGTGAAAAGAGCATTTTGGGCCTTCATCCTCCATAAATTACGAATTTTGGAAAATACTCTCTAATCTAGCACCTACGCTATAAAATCCCACTCGTGCTAAATTTCGTGTTATTAGCTTCAGTAGTTTTGGCTAGGCAAAATATTGACATACGAAAAACGGATAGAACTTTTCGGTAGACCTAATATATATATATATATATATATATATATATATATATATATGTGTGTGTGTGTGTGTTTTATTAAACATTGTTCTTTCTTTTGAGTTCAATTTCATACAGAATTCTAAAGACTTATTGGCTGATGGATGACTGCCAAAAGCAACAGGGTTAAATTAAAAATAATTCTAAATTTTAACTTTAAAATTCTTTTTAATTTAACATGCATTTTTTGTTGTTTGTTTGTTTTGCGTTTTCCGATGCAAGCACTTTGATATATTTTCTAGTTTTTGAAAATGCCTGAAGTAGTAGTTAAATTTCAGATATCAATTTAAAAGACATAGCAAAATTGACTAACGCTTCTGAATTTTCTCATCTTCAGTATAAATATTGCATATGAAAATCCTAATATATATGGATACATACATACAATTTTTTTTCTCTGCTCCTGAGCAGAAAACCAAGATGAAATTATTTTGGGATGTAGGATTATTCTATCTTAACAACATATAAAATTTTAAAACATGTGTCTGTGATCAGACATGCCGAAAAAAATTCATGATGTTTTTTAGCAAATGCAGTGCTCATGCATAAACTATAGAAGATACGCAAATTTCGATAACATTTTTGGAATCAGCGTAAAAAGTTACTCCTAGGAACAAATTTTCACTTCAGTAACTTTTACAGGTAAGGAGTTATTTAAGGAATTGAGAAAAAAGTTGGCGCATCTTGCAGAAAACTTAAAAATTTGCATAATTAATTTCTCGGTAATTAATTATCGTAGAACCTTCAAAATTGAGATTTGTTGATGTCTTAGCCTATAAATCCTCTATATAAAATTTGAGGAAAATCTAAGCTGGTGTGGTGAACTTTCTCCAATTTTGTGTTTGATTTGACGTGGAATGACCCTATGGGTAGTAAAGTCAAATCGCACATCCAATAATTTATGCATTTTGCACTCCCTTTTAAACTGAGTATTTAATTTTTTTTTAAGTAAATATCCACAAACAGTTAAAATGGCCTTTTTTAGAAAAAAATATTTGCACTTTGCTCGATTTCGTAAAAACTTTATTCACTAAAGTTTATTATATAATGTGAATGGATTTTTATATTCATTTAATATTAAATCAGCAGGAAACATATGAATTACGAACTGTGCACGCACAGTACAGATATCCATAAAAATTTAAGAAAAAAACTTTAAATACTTTTAAAAAAATCTATTTGTTCTTCAATTATTAGTGATTTTTCACAATTTTCTGCATTTAAACTCAGCACCATTGTACTTACCTGCCAATTTTATATTCCACAGAAATATGCAGGATTGTTTGGAAATGTCAAGTCCTTTGAAATATATTGAAATATGGTTGCTTCAAAATTAAAAAAAAGTGATTAAAAAAAATAGCAGACTGTCAAGTTTCAGTGAAAACTGAAGTTTATACCTCTATATTTGTCATAAATTTTACTCTTTAATAATTCCTGCACTAAATATGAAGATTTCAATAGCAGAGAGAAAAAAGAAAAAGATTATTTTTTCTCCGTCAAACAGCGAAAGTCAAATTACTGCCTTTATTTTAGACTAAAATAGTATATTTCGCCAGATCTGAGATTATCAGCCAAGTTTGACAACCTTCCGCAAACAATAACCAAAACTTTTAGCTTCGGAGATAATATGACTCACTGCCTGCGTAACGAGCTTTTTTTTTTTTTCTTTAGGAGTGAAAGATAAATGATAATAAATAAGCAGACCATTGGTGGACTCTACTGTTTGTCTACTGTTACTTCTTCAACGATTTTTTTTACAGGCGTGTGGGTAGAAGCAACTTCACAGAACAACAGTACTAGGAGGATGGATTGATTCTAAGTAGAGATGAGTTCGGGCTCATTTTTTGAAGCCCGAGCCCGAGCACTATTATTTAAGCCGGAGCCCGAGCCCGAAATTTCAGCTAAAGATATAAAAATTCAATTACTTCATTGATAGAATACAATATATTTTGCCGTTTATGCAAATTAAAGACAAATATTGTTGCAAACTCTCAATGCACTTTCTAATTCTTTATATCCATGTTTATCAAATAATGTTGGATCTCATTAACTAAGTAATATAAGCCGCCGTTCTGAAATATCCAAGGAGCTTCACGCACATTCTAGGCGCCCGTGCCACTATTTTTTTTTATAAGTACTTTTATTTTTCTCATGAAGCACTTTTTAAAATCTGTTTCAAGGAGTATGTTCAATAAAGTAGGAATTTTTCACGAGCACTAGCCCGCCCGAGCCCGGTTCGGGCCCGGGCTCGAGCTCGGGCTCGGGCTGAGCCCGTCTCATCTCTAATTATAAGCTCTTGATATACTGTGCATGCAGCGATCAGTGGCGGCGCAAGACCGAAATTTAATGTGGGCAAGGTACATTTCGGGAGGCCCTCTGATGGTGCAAAAAGAAGGGAATATAAAATAAAAAATCACTTAAAATTAAAAAGTTTTTATTCATTAAGAAACAAACCTAAATTTTTATTTATACTTCTTTGGAACATTAAACAAAAATGAAAAAAATAAAGAAAAATTTAAAGAAACAGAAATTTTCTGCTTTTGGTTTTACTGAACTCCTTAATGATTGGTTCGTAATTTATCTTAGATGCTATATCTGTTTCAACAGATAAAACTGCCAACGCTGAAAGTCTTTCTTGACCCATAGTATTTCTTAAATAATTTTTAATTAGTTTCAATTTTGAAAAGCTCCTTTCAGCGGAAGCAGTACTTACAGTATTGTTAACAAAATTCTAATGACAATGTAAACATTTAGGTAAATTTCTTTCAAATCGTTCTCTATGATATATTGGAGAAGATGTTTCACGTCTTTAATAGAGTTGGGTAAATTTGGGATTATATTTTGTAACTCCTCATACAACTCATAAGGTTGGAAGTCACTGCTCTCACCTACTTGCAGGACTGTGTGTAAATCCTGACAGTTTTTCAGTATTTGCTCTTTTGGAATTTTTTAAAAACAATTAGGACATAGAGAAAACCAAAATTTTCAAAATGTTGATTTAAAGACATGAATCTCTATTCCATGTTACTTATCACAGGATCAATCATGGTATTAAAAAAATCTGTTTCATACCGGCTTTTAGCAGACTTTATAGGTTGATCGCTGCCTTCATAAACAAACACCCTTTTCTTTTTGGCTACTCTTTTATTTTTAAAATCTTTTGGCAAATCATAACTGCTTTTCTTAATAAACTGATGAGCGTCAGACAAGCATTTTTCGAATCCAGTTTGTCGATATTCTTTGATCGAGTAACAAAATGTATGCAAATGTTCAAGAGTAATGCTTAAATGGACTTGTACAGATTGCCATAATTTGCTTATGGTATTGACACGCGTTAATAACTCGTACCATATATGTAATGGTATGATAAATTTCAAACTGAACATTTCGTTTAATCGCAATCACTGAGTGTGTCCGATTGTCCGATTCCGTTTGGCATTTTAAGTTTTCTATGCATTCAACAACATCATCAAATTGCAGTAATACGGCCTTCACCGCCTGGATTTTGCTTTCCCACCTTGTGTCTGATAAAGGCTTCATAGTAAGCTTTAATATTATCATTGATTATGTTCCAGCGACGACGCTGAGTTTCACCATTATTTAGTTTTCTTGAGAAAGGAAAATTGGAAAAAAGTGTCTATGATCATCATCTTGAGGATAATATTCATCGCTGTTATTTAACTGCTGTGTGGGACCGCTTTGAACTATAGCATGACGCTTGAGCATCCATCATGGGAAACGTCCACAATCCCGGGTCAAAACTGGCAAATGCTTGTTTCACTACATCACTGGGATCTCTGTTAACAGCTGGAGAACTTATTTCAATCTCTTCTTCTTGGTCGTGATTTACATTACTCAAAGTGAACACAGAAATTTCAGCGTCAGATTTTGATTAGCAAGCTATTTCTGTTTCCGATTTTCTTCGTTCGGTGTCGATAGTCGGTGCATCTGGAGTAATTTCCGAATTCTCGGATACAGATACATGTTGTTCCCTGTTGAGAAGTCGAAGCAACCGATTCATTTGATTCTATATTACCAAATTCAGTTCGATTGAGAAATTTCATCATACCTGAACTTAAAACCTGGTTTGATACAGCTCTTTCCGCTTTTCTTTTTGCTGAACCAGATTCCCATTTTCTCCCTTTATCTCTATCTCTCTTAGTGCCTAAGCCTGACATGATTGATAAATTATGAAGAATGCGCCAATATTGTATCCGTAACATGTAAAAAAACAAAACAAAAACAATAATAACATTTCTAGGTAGGTACTTGTTTTTTCCTTAGGTATAATTAACATATCAGAAGTGGACTAATTCGTTCGAATAAAAATTGGAGGAATATAATGCATATTACCTACCTACTTTGTACCTACTTTAATATTTCACTAACATAATACGTACAATCCTATCCTACTAATATATAAATGTCAATGTTTGTATGTATGTTTGTTACTCTTCCACTGACTGAAACGGTTTGATAGATTTGAGTGAAATTCGGGATAAAGACAGTTAAATTCCTGTATTAATATAAATTCTACTTCTTATCGTGCAAAAATTAACACTGTTCCTATAATGTACAAAAAATCTACTTTTATCCGAAAAAAAAGAATACAATTGAGTTTTAATTTTACAGAGTCGTCAACAGATGACGCAAACTTATAAAATAGGCAGTTTTTAATAAATAAAATATCAGATGTCTATCCTTTTTTACAGGCGAATTTGAAATAAGTGTTAGACGGTTTCATTTTATGTTATGAAATCTTAATTAAATGAGTCACGTGACGAATCACCAGCATGCTTTTTTTTTTTTTTCACGACGTGCAAAAATGCATCTCTCTATATAAACACACTGACTGACTTGTGGCGGCACGATCACCTCCGTGCACACAACACGCGGCAATTGAAGGCCGGTCGAACAGGTACCTTTTGGCCGAGCCGGATTGCGCCTCATTCTACCATCCATTAGTTCCTGGGTTCAAACCGAGCTCTCGCCCCGCACGCGCTCCCTCTACAGACTGAATGAATGACTGACGATCATCGCTCAGCCGAATCTACAGGAGATACAGATATGAAATTTTAGGAGCTCATGGCTTTCGTGTCCGAGGCGTCATTTAAGAAGCGATTTTTAAAAATTCGAACGCAGACGGGAGTGGGGGTCCAAAACGTTCTTTTCACGTTTCCCTTCATTTCTCGGGGGAGAAAAGAGATAATCGAAAAATTCTTGCATTAAACTGTAACTAATACAAATATCTGAAAGTCAATTTTAGGATTTTTTAGAATTCGTACCTAAATAGGCGTGAGGACTCCAAACGTTCTTTTCCCATTTTCCTTCATATCTCGGAGGGAAAGCGATAGACGTAAAATTCTTGCTTTAAAATAGAACTAACAACCAGGGGCGTAGCCACGGGGGGGGGGGGGTTAGGGGGGTCATAACCCCCCATGAGGAAATTTTTGCCTTACAAAATGTATATTCTTCACTCCCTTATCACGCACATGTATGCATATATGTGAGTTGCAGTAGTCGTAACCCCCCCCATGAAAAATTTCTGGTTACGCCCCTGCTAACAACAATACCTAAAAATTATTTTCAGGGTTTCTTAGAATTCCGTTCCAAACAGGGGTGAAGGCCCCAAACGTTCTTAAACGTTCCTTTGACATTTCCTGGAAAATGCCAGGCGAAGATTTTAAAACAGTTTTAGCAGGCGATTTTGACATAGATTTCGATTTTGAAGAAGTATTTTATGGAGCTAGAAGACAAATACGGCCGACTCGTGGAATATGGCGCACATTGCAACAACATTTAAAAAATTAAGTATAGTTAGAATACCCCTGACGAATATTGTAAAACAGTTTTTGTAGGCGATTAAATGTATATCCAAAATATGTGTGTTTTTATTTACTTATTTTTAATTTGCATTTGCTGGTTTAACAATATCCATTCCGTGCTGAGAACGGGTGCTTCAGCAAGTACAATATAATACGTTATACGCATAATGAAAGAACTTCAAAAAAGAAGGCGGATTCTAGCGCAACAAATAGAATATACAAAACAAATAATAAACGCAATTTTTGGTCACGTAACTTTTTGTAAAGAAAACTATAAAAACATGAGTGTAAGTATAATAAATATTTCTTACCTTATTCTTGACAAATAAACACAGGTACCATTATTTTTCTTCACAACACAAACCAAATTTCTACTTATTAAGCACGTGTTATCGTTTTAAAAATATGAAACACTATTATTTATTCTAAAGGAACATGAAGCGAGACTGCGTCTGCATGGGATAGGTACTTTGATTGGCTTTCTAATAAGGGGAAGAACCGAGCTATGCCCGTCTCTTGAAACATTAGTTGGCATTAAGCTGCTGGCCCAGACTAAACATAAACGAATGATCAGAAACACCAGAGATGAGATTTTTTAATTAATTAATTTTATAACATAAGTAGTTTATGAGAAATATAGATTATTTCATTCGCATTCATTTCGTGCGCCGAAGAGTGGAATATCTTTAAGTTGAGAATTAATTCTAATGTATTTATTATAAGAAAAACCTTGTGGCGTGAACTTTTGGATTTTCCATATTTTTTCAAATTTATTTTCGGCTGTGAGGCGCGAGGCCCTTTGCACCTCGAGGCCGTGGGCGGTGGCCCACACCGCCCACGCCTTTTGCCGCCTCTGGCAGCGATATTAACGATTTGAATCGCGGTGGTTACGCCGTGAGACCACTTTATTTCAGCGTTTTAACTGTTAGTTAGGGATGGACGACGCGAGACGAGACCATGAGACCGATCTCCCATATTGTCTTACATCAAAATATCTTTATTTTTACTTAATTGTACGAAGTAAAAAGTACACCTGCACAGCCATTCCTCATTTATCGAGGTCTCGCATTCTGTATGACACCGAAATGCTTTCATTTCTACTTAAGTGTAGGAAGTAAAAGACGTACACGTAGTCGTCTTTCGTTTATCGGGGTCTCGCATACTGTACGAAATCAAAATGGCTTCATTTTCCGCTAAATTGCGCGAAGACGTACAGTCGTTCAGAGATGGACGCGAGACAGGGCGAGATTTCTCGCGGTCTCGCACTTTTGCGAGACGAGACCTTCAGGTGCGAGACGGTACTTTGATATAAAACGGCCAGACGAAACGAGACCCTAGCCATTTATGGTCTCGGATGGTCTCGTGTCCATCCCTACTGCTGGTCGCAAAAATCTATCGTTAAATAATCCCAAGGCTGAAAGAGTGCAGCCGTTGCCATCAATCCGTTTAACTACCAACAAAATGACGGCGCATCTGGCGCGCAGAGCTAAATGGGCGAGTCGATCGGCCTATTATGTCGTCGATAGTTAAACGGATCGACAGCAGCGGTTGCACTTTACCAGCGTTGGGCAGTTTATCCAGTAGATGTTCTATATTGCTGTAAAAATTCTTGCCCTTCAAAAGGTGAAAAAGGGCCCTTGATTAAAAGTAACTAATATCGAACAGAAAAATTACATTAATAATTGCTTGTATTATCGTGTTCATAACGATATCATTACTTCGTGGATTATACTTCACGCAAAGGCTTCTCCCTTATCGTGATTTGCATTTTAAATAAACCCAATTTTACGATAATTCCTTTATTTAGCAACGCTGGGCACAGGAGGGTAATCTCAACGACGCACGTCTTCGCACCCATAAGTTAAACCTGGGTTAAAAATGAAAAAGGATAACTTAATCCCTCGTAAAGTTTTGCTCACGCTATTATATTTAAGCAATTTTAATATTAAAGCAATTTTGGATAAGTCAACTGTGTTTAAGTGTAAATCAATTCTAAATGTTCATAGATGAAGTGGCCGAAAATTTTGGAAGGGAATGTATCGAAATGAGGATTAGAAAGCGAAGATTTCCTTATTTATACAGAGACTAATGTTTAAAAAACAATTAATCGAAGCCTCCCCTCTCTACCTCTCGTGCCCTACATTCAATCTTTAAAGCTGAACAATTCATGATAAATAAACGTATAAGAGTATTTACCCAGTTTAAAAGTAGAGGAATTTTACTATGGAAACAAGATGCCAGAAACGGAATATTACTTCTTAGCTCAGATTGTTAAGATTTTATATGCCTATGTTCCCAATTGGGAACATCAAATTAAAAAAAATTCGAAAAATAAAATTTTATTAATATTGACTAGAAAAACATAGAAGCTATACTTAAAAGATGACTGACTTAATTTTTTGAAATAGAAGTTGCATTTCTATCATTAGTGGGAAACAATCAAATAAATAGACTTTTTCATAACTTTTTACAGAGCTATCTTGATACACCCCCCCCCCTTCAAACTTAATTCATACCTTTACTTAAATTCAAAAATAAATCTTTCATTACTTCTTAATATTTCACTTATTACTTAAACTACCCATCGCTATATTTAGCTTTTGAAATCAATGTAAAAGTATAATCAGAAATGACCCATGGACACAATCGGAAACACATTGAAGATTGTATAAAATAATTTATTTTTCCCATTTAAATGACTAATATCCTTTAACGATACTTGTTATTACTCCTTAGAAAGACCCTCACAGAGGGCACCCTACCCTCGACCCAGAGGCCACGCGTAGCTAATCGGCCGTAATGGAGCAAATAACAAAAAAAATATCCTTTAATAAACAAATTAAAAGACAAAATGTGGCAAAAATAATTTAAAATGTGCTTGGATCTGAGTTTGGTCTGTAAAAGGCTAAAGCCAAATAGTTTGAATCATTGTCTTAATTAACCCTATACCTGGCAAGTTACTTTTTTAAATGTTGATTAATTATGGTTTATATGTTAGGTATTCATTGGTGACAGAAATAATTATTTAAAAAAAACATCGATTTGTTAAATTAAGTTTTATTGAGCGTATCACGTAAGGCACACTGTCCGAATTACAACAGCTGTAGATTTTCGGAAAGTGCAGTGTATAAAATCACGCATCCTGTGGCTGTCGATCTAACGGTCTGGAGGTTTGGTCGGTTTTCTCCAAACGTAACGTGAATGCACGTTAGAAACCCTTAGAAAGTCCTTTGACTAAGGCATTTCCCCATCCTAGGCAGATCACTCATGCCTAGCGTTGCCATAACCACACACAAACAAACAAACCAACAATATGGTTAACCCTTTATCCACTGACGGTACTTAGAAGTACCGTTAAATTAAAATTGTAAAAAAAGAAAAATTATTTATTGTAACCATTCCTTTGAAAAATCACTACCGAGTACTTCATTTAATCAGCTTACATCACGATTGCATGTTCTATTAGAATAGATTGTTTTAAATAGACAGCTTTCCGCTCAATTTCTAATCATGTCGTGCCCCCTTCTCCCCAAAAAAGAGCATCAGTGAATTTTCAGACGTCTGTTTTATGATTAAAGGATAGATTTTCTAAAAGGGTGTCAATAAAAGTATTACTTGACTCCTTCAGATTGGTTGGTCCAACACTCTTTTGAAAAAAGACTCTTTGACTGTTTATAAAACCCGTCATCAAACGTATAGCTTATGCTTGTTAATTTTTTCTTAATTTCCTTTTTTGTTTCTGTTATGCGAAGGCATAACATTTTTTAATCATGCTCTGGAAAAAGTAAAGTTTAATACTTCACAAGTATATGCGAAGTTTTTAAGATTCTTCAAGTATGAAATACAATTCCCCCCCCCCCCCAAGTTCCCAGAGTTCATTCACACCGGACCGCCCAGACTTTGAATTTTCAGAGAAGGGATCTTCAGACCACACTGGGTGATATCATATTTCTATAAACAAAGAAACTGCGATGCAAGGAATCTTTTCGCCAGACACAAACGGTCTCGCAAGGATAATGTGTTCGCCAGACACACAGTCAAAGAACTCATAATTTTCAGGTTTACAAGGAAAAGGAAGCCCCCCATGGGATTTTTTATCTCTTTTGGCTACAATTGAAAGTATGCAGTGGATACTGTGACATTGAGCCAAAAGCACAAGAATTAGCCAAATTGGCGTAAGTCAAGCTACAGAACTTCGGTAACGGTTTTGTCAATTGCATTTGAAATTTCAAAAAAGCAAGCCAGGCCTCTCGGAAGATTGAAGGGTTTGAGACCTCTGTCTCTCTCTCCTGAAATCGGCCGATGCCTTCGGCTGGATGTCTGTTTCGTCGCTGTTTGAAGAAATTAATGCCTGCCACTTCTATCTCTGCCCAATATTGAAAATTACTAAATTTTTCAAAAAAAAATTACCGACTGCTACCGACTGCTCGGGCTTCAAAAAATGAGCCCGAACTCATCTCTACTGTCTACTAGGTGCTTTCTTAACTAAATGGTCAAAATCACCGGCCACTGTTATGGTCAAGATTATAGTCGGCGGCTGACCCGGCCATTAGAGGGAAGGAATAGACACAGCAAGGAAAGAGACCTCAGAGCAGTGTGTCCCCAACTTATTTTCACACGCGGACTGAAAAAAAGGGGAAAAAATATTTCGCGGCCCATCCTCAGCAAAAAAAAAAACAAAAAAAAACATATAAATAGGTATTATTATAAATTAGTATGTATGCTGCATATGCTCTCTTTTGATATATGCGCATTTTGTTTATATATTAAGGTTTATAGTTGTGAACAGTAGTTGAGAGGCTTAAGTACTTTTTAAAAAAGTATTGACATTTTTAATTCCGGCGGTAATGTCCCTTGGACCATACAGCCGGTCAAAGGCATCTATAGTTGAGAAACATTGCTCTTGAAAGACTTTTGTTTTAAATTCGATTCCCTTAGAAATTTAAGCCCCATTCTCACAAAAATGATCGCATTCAAGATTTTTCCAAAGATAATTATTTCTTTTCGATAATCAAAATATTTTTTTAATACAACTAGTTTTGTTTTAAGAAAATAAATGGCTTGAATAAAATAATGTAGATAATATAAATAAAATGTTTCAAATCTGTCAGATAAAAGGAAGCAGTTATTTCTACCATTTTTGATAACCAGATACGCGACTCATTTGTATATGTGTCGAAAAAAAAAAAAAAATCTACGATTTACCATACGTAATTAAAATTTACAGTAAAATCTCCTTAGATGTAATTTAAGGAGCCAATACATTCATTGTGGACCACAAATTCTTACATTTGCGCAGACAAAATAACATTGAGACCAGGGTGGGAATTGACGGGGGGGGGGATGCCGGAGATCGTCCCCGGCTGAAGAATGTAATATCCCTGGCTAGAGAAATATTAATTGATCCCTGCCAGGGATACTATTTATCCCCTGCTGAAGAAGTATTAAACTGGTGAGTGAAGATTTTGGGATTGACGTCAAGAAGTCTAAATGAAGGTGGTATGTTATCGTTTGTTACTATACTCTGAAGCTACTGCCTTAAAATTTCGTCTCTTTTCTAAGCTAAAAAACCCTCAAGCATAGCTTCCAATACAGGTACATTGTATGTAACTTGCGTATCTGCGATTCCATAGAACAAACAATCTATGGCTTTTTTTTGAATATAAGTCAGTTTCCACACGTGTTGGCGACTGCATTTGTCAAGTAATATCATGTGGGGGAAGCATTTGCACCTTCCATCCTTCTTCTTTCAAGTGTCCCCCTATGGAGAATGTTTATTTTCAAATGTCCCCCCCCCCTGGAGAAAATGTTCAGTTCGCACCCTGTTCTTCTCCCAAAAACAGCCCAACGTTTGTGACATGCGTTTCGCACTGGTGGCCTTTAGACTTCAGGTTTTAATTCAAGTATCCTCTGTTATATTTCAAGAAAGAAGAAGCAGCTGTGTTTTATGGTTTACTTTTCTTATGAAAAATACGAATATGAATCCCGTGTATGATATGAACTTTTTTTTTCCTACTATTAGTTCACACTCACCTTATATATCCTAACTAATATTATAAATGCGAAAGTGAGTTTGTTTGTTTGTTTGTTTATGACGCTTTCACGCCTAAACCGCTGAATAAATTAGGATGCATTTCGGTTTAGATATAGATGGGACCCTGGAGTTGGTTATAGGCTACTTAGAATTTAAAATTTTTAATTACTTTTTTTAATTATTAATTAAAAACCGTTTTTACGTTGTAATGCTTGGCGAGTTTCGCCCTATGATTCAGGTTTTGAGCTAACAAGAATGCTATTACTTCAATAAAGAAGCACATGCATCTGAAAAACATTAAATAATACGGAAATTATACCAGTTTTATGCCAAATATATCTATCTCTAATAATAAAAATGAATGTTCTCCAGACAAATCTACAGAAAGCAGAGCTTTGAAAATTTGAGCATGCCTGGACCCATGACTTCGGTAAAGTGTACCTGAGGCTCGGAAATTTTAATTACTTTTCTAACTATTAATTAAAAACCGTTTTATCGCTCGCACAAAATGATTTATGCTTTTGAAATAAAGCAGAAATTCTATTTGCAAAATCACATGCATTTGAAAAACATAAATAAGTATGGAAATTATGTTGATTTTACCCCAAATTAAAAAGCATAAATAAAGAAAAGTGTACTTACGTATTATCCCGGCGGTCCGCCAAGACGAGCGATTTTTTTTGCCGAGATAAATGCCGGGCACATGAAATTATTAATGGTTTTGAATACGATTGGCAACAGTTTGGCAACTCATTTGACGAAAAAACAGTTTGGCGGGAAAGACGGCCGGGATAATAGGTAAGTACCAAGAAAAGTCCAGGTGTGTTTCTTAAAGTTCGTAAATTTCCAAATCCTAATAATAATATAAATGTGTACGTTTATGTGTTTGGATGTTTTTGACTGAATCACACAAAAATAGTTGGAAAAATTTGTAATGAAGATAGCTTATGCCCTGGATTAACATACAGGCAACCTTTCAAGCATATAGCATACATAATTCTTTTACAAAGACACTCAAAATAATGCTAATGCATTGCGCTCTATGGAAATTTTGTAGCAACTAAACCGATTTTAAAACTTTCTTCACTGATTGAAAGTCCTAGGCCTATAGGGTCCTAGGCGTATATGGAGAATTCCTCTGTGTGGAATTTTCTAAGGGATCCTAGCCCGTATTTTCGCGAGGTTTTTGAAAAAAACACGGAAAACTGCGAGCGGCTAGGTCGACAGGAGCGACCGGTGTTTGAACCTGGCATCTCCCGCCTTCCAGGTTTGAGAGCAGACCCTCTTAGTCACTGGGGGGACCCTGAGTGTTATAGGCTACCTTTTATGCATATATCACAAATAGTTCTTTTACAGGGATACTCATAAGAATTACATTACGCTCTATGTGTATCTCTGTAAGTACTGAACCGATTCCAAAACTTTTTTCATAGTAAGCTACACTATTCTTGAGTATTATAGGCTAAAATTAATGCATGTAGCGCAAATAGTTCCTTTACAGGAACACTCAAAATAATTCTAATACATTACGCTCTATGGGTATCTCTGTAACTATAGAACCGATTCTAAAACTTTTTCGCTAATAGAAAATTCACACATGCTTCGTTTCTCTCGGGACATAATTCTAAAGCCGACTCGGACGAAGTCGCGGGTAGCCGCTAGTATATATATATATATATATATCTTGTTTAAATTTTCAATCATTAATAATATGCTTTTTTATTCATCCACTCAAGTTCAGATACATTTTTTTAAACTTGTAGTGGATGACACTGGATGTTAATACAGTTTTGGTTCCAATCGTCTGGCTAATTTATCTACAGGGCCGCCCAAAAGATACTAAATACATTACGCTCTATGGGCCGAAATTCATTAAACTCGCATACCTCAAAAACTATTAGACATAGAATGTTGAAACTTTATATTCAGCATTGTTGTGACATCTCGTTGTGCACCCCCTCTTTCCGTCCCATTCGACTGGATAGTTCATCTACAGGGCCGCCCAAAAGATTTTAAATACATTACGCTCTATGGGCAGAAATTCATTAAAGCGTATTTTAGAGGTATCAGGCTGCATCAAACGACTCAAAAGTGATATATGCTGCTAAGGGTTACAAAATGAATTTTTCCATCGAAAAAAGTGTCTTTATCATTTATAGTTCTGCTACAGGAACACTCAAAAGATTTCCAACACATTACGTCAATGGCAGTTTTAGGTAGATTCATCCAATTCAAGCACAATACCGTCCTATCATGTAGTTAGGTAATGGTCCGACCACGGTCACGTGCCTCTCTCAAGAATTATGCCAAACGTCGTCAAGCTTGGAGATTTTGGGTGCACGTGTGTATGTATTGAACTCTCAAATTTTAAAAACTAGTCGTAGAATGTTGAAATTTCATTGTAAGATTGTTGCAACATCTAGCTGTGCATCTCGCTTTTTTGGTCCAATTTACCGGAGAGTTTATTTACAGGACTATCGAAAAGAATTCCAATACATTAATGTCGATGGACATCTTCAATATATTACATCTGTATTCAGTCATTGTTTGGTCCATGCATAAAATCTCGCCATTTGTCATCGACCTAGGCAAGTTTTGCCAAAATATCGCCTAATTTGGCAATAGTCAGTCATTTGGTCCATGCCCAAAATATCGCCATTTGTCGTCGACCTAGGCGAGTTTTACCGAAATATCGCCAAATTTGGCGATAGTCAGTCATTTGGTTCATGTCCCAAAATATCGCCATTTTATATCGTCCTTGGCAAGTTTTGGCGAAATATCTCAAAATTTGGCGATAGTCAGTCCTTGTTTGGACCATGCCCGAAATCTCGCCATTTTTCGTCATCCTTGGGGAGTTTTGGCGAAACATCGATAAAAATTTGGCGCCAAAAATTATTTCGCATAGTTCTAAAACTTTTAACCGTAGAATGTTGAAATTTTGTATTTAGAACATTTATTGTAACATCTAGCTGTGCATCTCTTTTTTTTTCAATTCCTACTATTAAGGCACATTTTCCCTATATTTATACATCTTTTTCAAAAATTCAATAGTTAATAAAATAGTTTTCATTCATCCACTCAAGTTCAAATACATCTTTTAAAACTTGTAGTGGACGACACGTGATGTTAATACAATTACTTCAAATATTAATTCATTAATTAAATTAAATTAATTAATATAATAAAAAGGGACTAAAATAAAATTTTTCTTTGTTGACCTAAGTAGGAATTGACTAAACATTTTTTTAAAATATATTACTTGTTTTTTAGAAAATCTCCGCGCCCGAAATTTCTTCCAATAGTTTTACCTTTTTAATCCACAAATGAAAGCAAAAACATTTACAAAAGATAAACTCATATTTTTTTTTGTAATTTAAATGAATTATTCTGAATTACTACATGTACGTCGATATCATGTTGTGCTGATGAGTTACACAATACAGAAAAATTCGGATCTTGTACCAGAAATCTCGTAAAAGATCCTTATTCTGAAGAAATGGATTCCGAACCCCCAGAATTCCTAGAATTTTTTTTTTCTACAAAAGCAATTAAAACTGAGTCTTGAAATTTTTAAATGGTGGAATCGCAGGTGGGGGTGCCTAATTAGAGTCTGGCATCTGCGATTAATTTCTCTCCAACCGGAACTGTGTGACTCTGAATGTAACTAGTTTTAAAAGTACTTGCTGATAAAAATTTACAAAACTGAGGTGTATAGAAACTGGTCTTGAGAACACAAAGTATATCAAAATATTTTTAACCCTGTTGAATTTCTCATCATGTTACATTATAAACATGTCTAGTTACATTTATTTGGAGACCGGGTCTCACCGCCATGTTGAAATCATTAATTTTATTTATGTACTTTGTAAGAAATGGTATAAGGATAATGTTATAAAATTTTTAGTGCAGTTATATTGACACGTTTTACATACTTTGACACTCAGGCTTCTTTCTAAGTACAATAAAAATAAAAAATTATTAATTTTTTTAATTAAAAATCACTTTTGAATTTGAACTTCTGGTAGAATTCTGCTATCTAAAAATAAAAGCTGTATTAGCCCAAATATGACGTGACAACGAACTTTTTTTTAATCTTGAACATTTAGAAAATCCATAGACGTCGAAATTTAGCGAGAGTCAGGTTTTAACAGTGAATGATTAGACAAAAAATATTGCATCATATTTGGGCTTTATAGTGTTTATTGACATATACATCCTACTGCTGTAAAAATTTACAGCTTTATCTTTTGCAATTTCTGAGGAAAAGGTGCACATAAATTTGATGAATTCAATATGTCGAAGATAGGGCTTACCCGGTTCCCTTAATAAAATTAAGATAGGAATATTGAATAATTCATCAAATTATAAAAAGGGAGATGCATCATTAATAAAATGTGATATTTAATAATAATCACTTGCTATAGTGACCCAGAATCCAGATATGAATAATTTAATTTTTGTATTGGAATTTTTCATTTTTACCTCCTTGTCGGGTAATTTTCCAACTCTGTGTTAGTAAAAATTTTATCAAATAAACTTTTTAGTTTTGCTTTAAATTGCCGTAAAAATAGTAAAATGTAAATGTGACGCAAAAGATACTCGATTTAAAAGTTATATAATTAACTACAAATAAAAGCTTTCTTGAAATAAAAAAAAATATTATATGCAAATAAAAATAAAGATAAAATTAATAAACATTTAACTTTACACATAGTTGTAACTTACTAGGGTGGGGGTGGGGGTAATGCCTCCCCCTAGAAATATAACATTTGAAATAAAAAATTAATATGAAACATTTATGTCTCCCAAAGCCTTTTTTGGCTCACGCAGTTGCATTCGTAGGAACTTCATAAAAACATATATAAGTAACCAAATTTGCAGATTAAAGTGTTTATCATTTCCTATTTTTCACATTTTCTTATGAATTGGAGTTTTGTAAACAAATAACTAATTTGATAAAGAAGGTAATTCTGCTTTAACACTGAAAAAACAACGTTAGCAAACACCGATGACTTAGTATCATCATCATAGCAAGAATGCATTCTCACACTGGTGTTACCGAAATTGGTTGCGGCATTAACTCTCTTTGGTGTCTGCTAACACTTTTCTATCTGCGTTTTTCATTTGGCTACGAATTTTTTAATAACTCTGCTTTAGTATTCAAATAGCGAGTACTCAAAGTTTAAAATTAAGTTTTGATTATCTGTATACATTAAAAAAGAGTTGCAGAATTATATGTACTAGAGATAAGTTCGGGCTCATTTTTCGAAGTCCGAGCCCGAGGACTTTTAATCCGAGCCCGCCCGAGCAATATTATTTAAGTCGGAGTCCGGGCCGGAATTTTCAGCTAAAGATAAATAAAATTCAATTACTTCTTTAATAGAATGCAATAAATTTTGTCGTTTGTGCAAATTAAAGACAAATATAGTTGTAAACTCTCAATGCAATTTCTAATTGTTTATATCCATGTTTATCAAATAATGTCGGATCTCATGACTAACTAAGCAATATAAGACGACGTTCTGAAATGCACAAAGAGCTTCACGCACCTTCTAGGCGCCCGTGCCGCTTTTTTTTTTTATAAGTACTTTTATTTTCCTCATGAATCACTTTAAAATCTGTTTCAAAGAGTATGTTCAATAAAGGAGAAATGTTTCATGAGCCCGAGCCCGCCCGCAATTGTGAATTACAGAGCCCGAGCGCGGGCTCGGGCTGAGCCCATCTCATCTCTAATATGTACATTTTAAAATTGTAATGATAAAACTTCCATCGAATTGCATGTATTTTATCATGTACAAGATTTGTATTCATGGCCTACAGTAAATTTGAAGTGTACTAATTCTAAAGTGTTTAAAAAACTTTTCTAGATTTAAAAAAATTGGAATTTTTTTTGTGTGAGGGAGAGGGGACCAGTCGTTAATACCTCCCCTGATGCCCGAAAATCCTGCAGGCAGCCATGACCTATTTGAAAATATTTTCTGTAACTGGAAACATTTCTGCCGCCCCTCCCCAAGATTACATGTCAATTTACGGCTTTACGCAATGACTTTACGTGAAACTAATTTATATCAGATGTATGTTACTGGCGGTAAGAATGTGTATTTTAGTTACATAATTTTGCATAAAAAAGAAAGCATTAACATTTCTCAGCCCAATAAAAATTATTTATCTTAGAACATTCTGTGTTGTAAAAAAAATAATAATAGTTTAAAACACATAACCCTACGTACGAGTAAAATATCTTTTATAATCCATCTGTTTTCTCTCTTACATTTGACGCATCGTTTCACGACAGCATTTTGAATCTTATATAAGAATGTTTTCTTTTAGTAAGAAAAAAAGTTAATGTATACATAACTTACTATAAATATAAAATGTGAAACGCCAATAATTACATTTTCAAGATCGATTCTTGAAAAAATACATACATCTAAATGCTTTAAACGTATGTAAACATTTTTTAAAAATTTAAATATAAGAAAAGGAACTAGTAATGCAATCTCTTGTAATTATTCTACATGAATAAAGATATATATACAGGGTGTCCAGTGCTAACGCTGTCCAATGGCTATTTCCTAAACCGTTAGTCAGACACATAGTTCCAATTGCAAAAATGCTTTAAATTGTAAAATCTATTATATCAGAAGCAATCGAAGTCAATAATTCAATTTCTATTAAAATTACAAAATTTTTTTTATACGGTCCCGCGGTCCTATCAGTTATATTTAGAAAAAAATTCTTTATCCAATTTCATTATCCAAAAAAAAAAAAAAAAATTCGTCCTTCTACGACCAAAATTCATCGATTTATGAAGCAGAAAACATTGTGACTTAAGTCACTTTTCCATGTTTAAAAATGTCCCGTTATGGCAAACCGTTAAGGGACCATATAAATACTGAAATTTTAAATTATGGGTTTAAATTTCATTTTCTGGCATAATGCGAAAAAAGAAGCAAAACTAATTTCAGAGTACTGATCTTCAAGCAGACAGGGCCTTAAAAAAAATGTGTTTTTTATGTTATATTTATTTTTTTTTTTTTTTTTTTTTTTTGTTTGTTCTATTATTTCTCTTTTTTGTGTGTGTGTGTTTGTTTTCGTGTGTTCCTTCTTTTTATTATTAATTTTTTTTTATTCCTTTTTATTTTTGTATTTTTGTGCCTCTTTCCTTTCCTTTTTATCCCTTTCCCCCCCCTTTTTTTCCCCTCTCCGTGGTTTTGTTCGACTTTTCCTTGCCTCTTGTGGCAACTTGCTTGCTTGTTTATCTCTTTTCAGTTCCCTGTGTTCCTTCT
This sequence comes from Cheiracanthium punctorium, assembly GCA_038373885.1. Taxonomy (NCBI): domain Eukaryota; kingdom Metazoa; phylum Arthropoda; class Arachnida; order Araneae; family Cheiracanthiidae; genus Cheiracanthium; species Cheiracanthium punctorium. Next base: position 267,927 of record JAWZYV010020100.1, on the reverse strand, counting down.
GACGAAGGGCTTGGACTGACGAAGGCCAAAACAATTTTTGGCCGAAACGTGCGTATCTTCTTACCTATAACATCTTATGTGTGTTTTTTTACAAAGTTTTTTATTTACTAAATCGGGACTTTGCCCTGGACCCCCCAATTTCAAATGTTGTTCTGAAATATTTTTTTTATATCAAAATTTTATTAAAAATAGAAAAAATTTCATGGATAAAGGGCCCCCAAATCCATCAATGGCGGGGCCCCTGTTTTTCATAAGCGAGCCCTGCAAGCAGAGGGTTATAGTCAAGCTCTATTAAAATCTATCTGAGGTCAGACTTACTAAATCGTATATGTGTAGCATGTACATGTGTAACATAAGAGTGTGCTAGAAAAGTACAAGAAGAGTTTTCTTTACGGGTGCATTTTCAGATTGCAGTCGAGGAAGTTATTTAACGCCAGTTCATTTAAAAAGCTGTTTAAAGAATTCTATTTTCAGCATAAGCTATATTTTTATGTTACTTTATTGGATACACATAGTTAAACATTAATCTTCTTTATGGCAATCTATATTCATAAAATAATTAATGAAATTGCTAATAAATATTACAAAGCTCAAACCATGTACATTAATTTTTCTCAAATTCATTTTGTATACAACCCCTTTTTCGCAGCTCGAAAAGTGCTCTAACATTAACCAGCTGTAACTCGGTGAATTTTAGTCGTAGAAGGACAAACATTTTTTATTGTGCATGAAATTGCATAAAGAAAAATTTTCTAAATATAATTGATTGGACCGGGGGACCGTATAAAAATTTAAATTTCATAACTTTTATAGGATTTGATTTATTGACTTCGATTGTTTCTCATATAGTAGATTATACAATTTAAAGCATTTTTGAAATTGGAACTATGTGTCTCTGACTAACGGTTTAAGAAATAGCCATTGGACAGCGTTAGCAATGGACAACCTGTATATTATCAAGAATATTAAATTTTATATTAATTTTTTTTATTTTAATCATAACAATGATTTCTAATCAGATTTAAATCTACTAAACAGTCTATTAAAAGAAGTTTAGTAGTTTACTGTTTCAGAAAATAATTAAAAATCAATACTTGGATAACAAAAACACTCAAAATAACTGGTTTTTAAAATATAAAAAACTTTATAAAATAGCAACACATAAGGGTTACTTAAACAGACATTACAGCTGTTTCGAACAAAAACTTTTTGTTCTTCATCAGTGGAACTCAGTTCCCCGTTCCTGGATTTAAGTGAATGTTCAACACTGATGAAGAACAAGAAGTTTTTGTTCGAAACAGCTGTAAGGCCGTTCAAGTAACTTTTATGGTTACATGATTTTACAGTCTTTCATTATTTCAATTCTTGAATAATTATCAAATTTTAATTTCTGAAGGGAGGAAAAAACCTTTTTTTGCAGAGCAAAGTATTTTAAAACAATTTAGAACTTACTTCTTTAAAGTGAAAAAATAATTGATTAAAATTGGTATTCCATTAGATCTGTTACAATGTACATTTGTCTCAATTTGTATAATAAAATTATTTGCTCTACTATTGCAAGGAAAAAAATAAGTGTAAGAAGTGTAATTAATTTTTAGGACAATAAAAGGTAGACTGTATAAAAGTGGATTCGAGGGATGTGTAAAATATCTGGAATGTGCAAGCTCGAGCTTTTTTTCCATTATATAAAATCAATCTATGTGTATCAAAGAGTAAAATGTAATATTGGGGCTCATTTTTTAAAGGAAAGGAATTTGAAATCTGAGTCCATCCATACCTGCAAAATATTTAAATCAGAACGCAAGGCTGTAATTTAAACTAATAAATGAAACATAATGACTTTATTGCTAGACTAATTACTAGAATATAGAAGTTTTGCTTAAGAGAATGATGTGAATAAAAGATCTAAAACATCTGTCATTTCTTCTGTAGTATAAATTCATTAATAAATGATATAAATTCATTAGTATGAACATATACATTATATCCTTGATATCTTGAAGAAATGTGATTTCCCTTACAAACTTACAGCTCCTTATCTCGAATTTTTTCGACGTGCTGGTACGTTTTGAAAGGCAGCAATGTTATCTCTTCATCACGAGCGGAATATCAGCAAATGAACACCAAAATATTCCAAAATAACTAGACTTACCAGTATAAGCCAGATTATTTTACATTATTAGTAGGGTAAATTAAAACATTAAAGCAAATTATTAGTAGAGAAGAATAAAAAATCTGAAATTTATTACTATTAAATGAAATTCGTCATCATATTTACTTATTTCATTTGAAACAAATTCCATCTAATTTAATCCAAGGTACTAGTAATCCATGCGGTATTATGGCAAATTATTTTATATTATAAGCAGGATAAATTAAAACATAATTTTTAGTAAATTATTAGCACTGAAGAATAAAAAAAACCCTGTAAATTAGTATTAATAAGAGAAATTCATCAACATATTTTCTTCTTTTATTTCAAATTTAATCATATTTAATGGAAAAGCACTTCTATTTCATGCCCTTAAGTTCTGTTACTTGCATAAACAAACAATGCAGAGTCCATTTAATTTTAGAATTCACGATCACCCCTTAATAGCCAGTCTGGGAGTGTTTGCAACGTCATTTCGCCAGTATTTCCACGGAGGTAGAAAATATCCCTCAATGTTGCATGTGACTTTTCCATTTGGATGTCTTGTATACTTTCTAAGTTCATACAGCTCGTCCGATCGCGGATTCTTCCTGCGTCCGTGATTCTCCAAATCAAAAAGCTTCTTAAACATAACACAAGCCAGTAAAATCAGAGCAGCTTCACACACATTATATTTGCATACTAGATAGCATGTCATAAATGGTAAGATAACATCCGCGTACAATGCATGCTTCCTATAGATGCCTTTCGAATGATCAGCAGATTTTTTCCATACATACGAAACCAGCAAAAACAGAACGGCAAACAACCACCAATTCTGGTTGAACACGAGTAGGCACGTCACAGGTGGTACTAATATATCCTCGTACAGACTATTCTTCCTGCTTGCATCATTCAAGATATCAGCAACCTTTTGAAGGGGAATGCAAAGCAGTGCAAGCCAAATGGCAATACACAAATTCTGGAAATGCACCACGAATGGTATGAAAACATTCTCGTACAACGGTACTACTAGATACCAGAATCCGTAATAAGCAGAAAAAGCGATTAAGGTCATGGATAATAAACATACAAGTATCGGGCGAATGTTTCTTTTGCGAAAAGTACCCCGAAGACACAGCGGGAGCATTTCAAAATATCGCTCCATTCTCCGTTCACCAACAGAAATGTTAGCCGATATTTAAAGCTGCGTCTGGCAAACGGATCTTGGACTACAGAAAATCGGGAGAAAATCGAATCTAAAGAGAAAACGTCAGAGAGAGAAAGCGAGCGTAATCACGAGCCAGAGATCGCGTGCGACACACAGGGTTGCCACATGAATGAGAGAAATAAGTGTTAGTTCGAGTTAGTGTCCTTTCTCAGCCTCAAAGATATGAACAATGATAGAGTCAAGGACGTTGATTTTATTCGAGACAGAAATGTCACAAGTTTTATTAATGACTATGTCATTTTATCTCTCATCCCTTATATTGAAAATTGTTCGAAAAAATGTGTCCCAAAAATGCGACATAAAAAAGCGACATAAAAGTATGCGGCATAATTTTACATATATTTAAATACTATTAGTTCACAACAGCTTTAATCTCTTGTTACAATATTTCGTAAGTTGTAGAATATGCATCACATGTATTTTGTACATATATTTAAATACTATTAGTTCACAACATGTTTAATCTATAGTTACAATATTTCGTAAACTGTAGAATATGCATCACAAGTATTTTTTACATATATTTAAAAACTATTAGTTCACAACAGCTTTAATCTATTGTTATAATATTTCGTAAGCTGTAGAATATGCATCACATGTATTTTTCTATAAATAGGTTACAATCATAAAAATTTCAACATAGGGTTACCAGGCGAAATACACGAAAGATGAGAGATAAAATGACGTAGTCAATTAATATCGTTTTAATATGGCTATAATGAAACTAAAAAAATTAAGGGGGTTCAGGGAGGTCTACCCCTGACGAGGCTCGAACCGCCGATTTATTTCACAAAAGTTCAATATGTGAACCTTTCGTGAAAGCGACAGATTAATGCAATTTCGTCGGGGGTGAAGGTGGGGGGAGGGCAGTTAGTTTGTTCCCCAAGAAAGGCAAAACTAGCAATGTTTCTTTCTCTAGTAAAGTCTTCTCCAAGAAAGAAACATTGCAAGTATTGTTTCACAAGTAACACGCTCCTCGTCGTTGGATTGGACGAGGTTTTACCGACGATAATCGCCTTTTTCCGTGGCCACCTCGCTCTCCGGACCTAATTCCAGGCGATTTTTTTATGGGGTTACATAAAAGATTGTGTGTTCGTGCCAAAGACGAAATTTACGTGAAAGGATCCCAACAGCATTTGTTACCGTGTTGAAACGAGTGTGTGAGTGTAGGAATTATTCGACTTTAGACTTGACATTTGCCGTATCACAAACAAGGGCAACCGCCCCAATTCAGAAAAAAGAAATTAATGTAACAGGTCCTACTTTGCCTCCATAAAATGAATGTATATGTCAATCTTCTAACTAACCGCCCCAACGACAAACTAACTGCCCTCCGCCCATCTCCACCCCTCTACAAAATTGCATTAATCCGTCGCTGTCACGAAAGGTTCACACATAGGAAATTTGTGAAATAAAACTTGTAACATTTCTTTCTCCAATAAAGTCAACTTTGTGGCTGTACTGTTTATATATATTTTGTAAGCTTTGCAAATCCGGGAGGGAATTGTGACACACCCTGTGTATATCAGAGTAAGATTATTTATTTTCGCGAAATCGTACCCTTTACATAGTGTCGCAATGGAGCCACACAGACCACACACTGGTATACCACACAGACCCCGCGGCTCATAGGGGCCCCGAAGCCCGAAGAGACACGGGCTTCAAAAGCACTAAAATAGTTAAATGTGGTTTTTTAGGCACGCAAGCCTAATTTTTAAATATTAAATGTTCTAATGTTATATTCCCTTTAAATTCTTCCGTACGGGCTTCCCTTTTCAATATCTAACCGTTGCCCCCCTCATCCAAAGGAGCCAATCGGGGCCTGCACTGATTACACCGTTTGGAACAGCCAGTATGGGGGGTAGTAAAATCAAATCATAAAATCAATAAATTATGCATTTTGTACTGTCTTTTAAATTGTGCATTGAATCATTTTATTTTAAACTAGCTGCGTGCCCGTTCTTCGCACAGTAGGAAACGGAAATTTTTCTCACATGCAGTGGCGGATTAATGCAAGTTTGTCGGTTGGGGCGGTTTGCCTGTCGGTGGGGGCGGTTAGTTAGAATATTGACATATACGTCCATTTTACGGAAGTAAAATAGGATCTTTTACATTAATTTCTTTTGTCTCGGGGGGGGGGCGGTCGCCCCCTCCGCCCCCCCCTTTAATCCGCCCTTGCTCACATGTGTAATTCGAATTAATTCCAGAGATGTGGAATCTAGAAAAGCAAAAACTTTTGACTCTTGACTTAAAGTTTGCGTCATATGTACTAACATGAGATCATTGCAATATAATGACACAAAAAAAAACTATGTCAGCGTCATTCGCTATCCAAAAAGTGAAAAGTTTGACCGTTTACAGTGAACTACTCACTTTCAAAATGTCTTATTTCCACATCATGCTGTTTTTTAGGTTCACGCTTTAGCGGTAAATACCTCAGACACTACATAAAACGGACATTTTTTTAAAAATTACGTCACCCTCTCTTACAACCCTTTACAAAAGGAAAAGAGATAAGACTGCGCTATTTATACAGTCTTTAAAATTGTTTTTCTAGATTTTGCAGTTTAATTTTTCTTCTCACAAATAAATCAAGTATTTATATGCGGAAATCGAGCCAAGCAAAGAAATCGTCTGCGTGGGCATAAGAATATGTATGTACACAAAACGAAATCTTTGGAATGCGAAGCTTTTCTCGCGTTTTCAGAAGAGCGCTCGTTGTAATTGCTTCAGAACTTACTTCGACTTCTAGTCGTACAATAACAGCAGTTTTTGGCACATTTTGGCTTCAAATATAAGGCAATAAACAACATATGTTCTGATTCGAATTTCGAAGGGATCCGTCCTGGCAAATGACCATACAAAATTTGGTAGGTCTACGATTTGGTGGAATTCAACCAACTTAAATCAACTGACTTAATTTAGTGAAAAATCTGAATTTAGACCGTCTTAAATCGCCTTAATAACTGTATTATTTCAGTACCGAAAATTAAAATTCAACGCCGTATTTCAATAAAACCTTGTTTTTAAAAATACGCTCTCATTAAATTGCTCCAAGCGCTAGAATCATCTTCTCAAAATCGCATATCAACCATTTTATTTTTCGCCAAATTAAAAAGTTGCACATTTTAGTCTCGGAAAATTTCCAAATCCTATTTTTCTTTTGAGTATAAAACATTTCATTACTGCTCTGATTTCACATGCACACGATATTTTAATTAAAAAAATAACCTTACAAATACTCTTAAAAAAATCATTATTCTTTTATTTTAACTTCAAGAGTCTGAATCTTTTAATAAACTTGCCAAATATGCAGGGACGTACCCAGAAAAAAATTTCGGGGTGGGTCCAAAAATTTCAGAGGGGTCCAAACGGTGAAAAAGGCAGAATTTTAGACAACAAAACTTCATCATTATTATTTTGTTTACAAAAACTGAAATTTCGGAGGGGGTCTGGACCCCCTGGGTACGTCCTTGCAAATATGGCAACCTAGATATACTTAAATTCTCACTTTTTCCACTGCGTGGTTACAACCGCGAAATGGCGAAGAGAAAAAATTAGCCTTTTGCGATAGGTTTTTTTATCGGTATCTGCTAAAATAAATCGAATTTCGAAAAAATCGCTGCGAGGTATGCCAGGACCCGTCCTGGAGAATTTCCATACAAAATTTGGTAGGTCTAGGATCACCTGTCTAGGAGCTAGGCGAGACACAGACAAACGGACTAACATATTACAGTCTGTTTTATTATATAGATATTTGCACTTTGTTCGATTTCCTCAAAAACTTAGTTCACTAAAGTTTATTATATAAGACTGTGCGTGGATTTTTACATTCATTTAATATTAAATCAGCAGGAAACATATTAATTTATATTGGACGTACAAATGTAAACTATTTGACTTACAGAATCAAAGTTTTAAACTAATTTTGTATATACTTTCATAAAATATAGTTATTTTTAAAATCATACTAATTGAATGTTAGTTATTTAGAAAAAAAAGTCCTGGGAAGAAAAAAAAAACACTTTGACATCCTTAAACCAGCTGGTTTAAAGTTGTGCACGCACAGATATCCAGAAAAAATTAAGAAGAAAAATAAAAACCTTAGCTAGTTTAAAAAAAAAAAAATCTATTTATTCCCCGATTTTGAATGATTTTTTTACAATTTTCCGTATTTAAACTGAGCCCCGTTGTGCATGCCAATCAATTCCATATTCCACAGAAATATGCAGAATATTGAAATATACATAGTTGTTCCGAAATGTCCTGTAAAATATCTTTAAAAATTGTAGCTTCAAAATTAAAAAAAAAAAAAATATGATAAAAAATAGACTGTCGAGTTTCATTGACAACTAATCTGAAGTTTATGCCCTTATGTTTGTCATAAATGCTACTCTTTAACAATTTCTTTATTAAATATGAATACTTCAATATCAGAGATGAAAAAAGTTATTTTCTACCGTGCAGTGGCGTACCTAGGATTTTAGTTTAGTGGGGGCTGGGCTACAAATTCTGCTGAACTCGGTTATAGTGACCTCGATTATAGTTATAACTCTCTAATAACGCTAAAATATTCTGTGCCTCTTGACTCGCCCATAGAACAACATGCGCACAAGCAAAGTAACTCGTTATAGACAAATAATTATCTGATCTTTTCAGAATCGATGAAACAGAGTTCAACTGTGCTTCGTACACTAACTGTAAATATTTATTTAAAAACTAACAATTTTTTGTGTAAAAGTACTTTAGAAATAATTTAAAGACAATTTAAAAAAAGAAAAAATGTAATTCATTAGGAACAATTTTCAGTTTTTAATGCTTTTCACTTCTAACTTTCTACCTTTGGTGGGGTGTGGGCCTGAGCTCCCGTAGACTCCTCTGTTGGTGCGCCTATGCTACCGTGAAACAGCGAAATTAATAAAAAATGACTGCTGCTACTATATGCATGATTTTTAATCATGCTCTAAAGAAGAAGGAAAAATCACGTTGTCTCAAATTACTTTTAGACTAAAACAGTATGTTTCGCCAGATCAGAGATTCTCAGCCAAGTTTGACAACCTTCCGCAAACACTAACCAAAACTTTTAGCTTCGGAGAGAACATTGACTCACTGTTTGCGTAACCAGATTTTTTTATTATTTTTAATAGGAGCAAAAGATGAATAAAAATAAATAAGCAGACCATCCATGGACAGTACTGTTATTTCTTCCACGATTTCTTTTTACAGGTATGTCGGTAGAAACAACTTTACAGAACAACAGCGTTAGGAGAATCGATGGATTCTAAGCTCTTGATATACTGTACTTGCAGTGAAAAGTACATTAACGATTTGAATCGCGGTGGTTGCGCCGTGAGACCAAATTATTTTGCCGTTTTCATAGTTAGGGATGGACGCGAGATGAGACCGCGAGACCGATCTCGCATACTGTCTGACATCAAAATGTCTTTTTTTTTTACTTAATTGTACGAAGTAAAATACGCACAGTTGTCCCTCATTTATCGCAATCTCGCATACTTTACGAGAACAAAATGCCTTCATTTTTGCTTAATTGTGCGAAGTAGAAGACGTACAATTGTCTAGGGATGGACGCGAGACGAGACGAGGTTTCTCGCGTTCTCGAAACTTTTCCGAGGTGACAGCTCCAGGTGCTAGACGCTACATCGATGCAAAACTGCTTGACGGGACGAAATCTTAGCTATTTCTCGTAGCGCATGGTCACGAGTCCATCCCTACTGCTGGTCGCAAAAAAATATCGTTAAATGGTCCCAACTCTGAAAATGCGCAGACGTTGCCATCAATCTATTTAAAAGCAACTAATATCGTCTGGAAAAATAACGGTTAATAATTGCTTTGATTATCTTTCATACGATTGCATATACTTCATGGTTTATATTTCGCGTAAAGTCCAGACTGCTTCTTTCTCAAACTTTACACTTTAAATAAACCTTATTTTATGATAATTCATTCAATGAGCAACGTTGGGCACGGAAGAGAATTTTACCGACGCAAGTGTTTTTGGATAAGTTAACTGTATGTTTACAACTATTGGTTAAACCTGGGTTAAAAATTGAAAAGGTAGACTTAATCCCTGCAGAATTTCTGCGCACGCTATTGTATTTAAGTAATTAAAAAAATATGAAAAGTAAATTTGGATAAGTTAACTGTATTTAAGGGTAAATCTATCTTAAATGTTCATAGATATAGAGTGACCGAAAATTTTGGAAGGGATTTGGTTTGGGGAATTAGCTACGCGTGGGCTCTAGGCCGATGGGTGGGGTACCCTCCGTGGGGGTCTTTCTAAGGGGTCCTAACCCGTATTTACGCTAAGTTTCGGAGAAAACCACGGAAAACTCCGAACGGTTAGGTCAACGGGCGCGCGATGGGACCCGAACTCGAGACCTTCACACTTCGCCCGTCTACCATTTCCAGTGGCATAACCACTGTGCCATGGTGAGGCACATTTTGGAAGGGAACTTATCGAAATGAAGTGTAGAAATGGGAAGTGTTTCTTAGTTAGACACGAATGCTTTAAATTTAAAAAAATAATAATCAAAGCCCTACCCGACCATCGTCCCTACTTTTTTCCTTATTCCATAATGTTGGGAAGTGTATCATTATTCATGAGTGTGCAGTATTTTTTTTTTCCTTGTTCCATAAAACACTTCTTTGGATTCGAAATTCATGTTAAATTGGTTGCGTACCCGTTCATCACACGGAAAAATATTTTTCTTGCTCATACGATTGAAATTATTTCTTCGTTGCGGAATCTCAAAAACTACTAGATTTTTTGAGATGAGACATAAACTTTGCCTTACAGATGCTAATTTGAAATTGCAAGTTGCGAAACTACGAAATAATGACGCACAAACTAATGTCAGCCAGCGTTAATTACGATATAAAAGAAAGAATCTAAAAATATATTTTGCACACAAATCTGTCACTTTTAAAATACAGTAGATCGTCGATAATCCGGACTGTCGACAATCCGGATTGAATATTGGCCGGTGAGGGAAGGGGTCTGGAATTTTGAGTTATATTGAGCTTTTTTAGAAAACGGGCAAGCATCCCAGTGCCTACTGGTGAAAAATTGTAAATCAATTTTTCTCAAACTCTTTTACTTTGTTATGTTTGTTGCCGTCATCACAGACAGAGGGTTTACTTATTAAACACAAAACAGCTGCCTGCTTTCTTTTATTGTATATGGTACTTTTGCTTTTTGTTCATGCCTATATTTTCTGGTAAATACATAAAGTATATTCAACTTCAAAATTTTGAATTTTTTTTAAATTACGGTTACTTTGATATAAAAATATTTTTCATTTTGTTTAAACTGCATTAAATTATGATAAAGTATAAACTGTAAAGTATTATGCGCAGTGTATTAAACACAATTTCTACATTACATATGTATATATATTCTTTCATTAAAATACATTATAAGTTCACATTAATTAATGGTTTTATTTATTTGCTTAATTTGTTCAACCACCAAAGTGAGTTAGTTATATAACCAGTTTTATAAAGGTTTTCCTTTTGTTGTGAACTTAAACGGCTTTTATCTGATACTTTTCGAAATTCCAGTCATTTTGATAATCCGGACAGGGTTTGGTCACGATTAATCCGGATTATCGACGCTATACTGTACTTCATTTCTACTGCACACAATCTTGTATTTAGGTTAGACTTCCCTTAAAAAGTTCATTGGTGCCATGTCTTTTGACCCCCTATTTCTTGAAAGCCAATCCCTACAGTACCAAACCGAAAGTACAGTTATACAACTCAGTAATAAATTTTAATTGTCTTTCTTCCCTTCGACTACCGCCTCTATACTGTGAAAGCTCGGAAATATTTTGTGTGCCCTGTATACAGTGTGATTCGCTACCAGACTGACAAACTTAAGGGGGCGACAACCCCCCCCTCCCGAGAAAAAAGAAATTAATGTAAAAGATCCTATTTTACTTCCATAAAATGGATGTATATGTCAATCTTCTCACTAACCGCCCCCTCAGACAAACTAACCACCCCCCCCCGACAAACTTGCCTTAATCCGCCACTGAGCGAATCACCCTGTATATGTTATAGTAATCACTTTTACTGGGGAGTATATGATTATTCAGTTCAATAGTAAATATTAATTTTTGTTTTGTCCTGCTACTACCGCCAGTAGACCGTAATAAGATCGAAAAATTTTATGTGACCCTGTATATATATTAATGCTACTTAGACCATTTTCAATGAAGAGAGTTTGTATTTATTCACTTCAGTAAGTATTAACTTTAAGTATTAACTTTCTTTTGTACTGCCATCATCGCCAGTAGATTTGAAAATATCGTAAATATTTTGTGTTTCCCTGGAAATTAATTCTAGGTTTACCATTTTGAATGGGGATTATGTAGTTACACATTTCAATAATAAATACTAATTCTGTTTTATCCTACTACTGCCTATAATCTTGAAAAGATCTGAAATATTTTGTTTCTCCCTGTATATTAATGTTACTTTTACGATTTTCAATGAGGAGTACGTAGTTAAAAGCTTCAACAGTAAATCTAACTGACAACCCTCTTGAAAAAACGGACGAAAACGTATCGACACAAATTTTGTCCACAAAAAATGTCCATTAATGTATGCTTCATATGCTTTCTTTTGAGATAGTATGCACACGTTTCATATATTAAGTGTTATGTATTTCTTAATAGTAGTTGAGATGTGTACAACTAATTTTTTAAAAAAGTATTAATTTTTTTCCCACGAACCGGCGGCTATGGCTCTTAGACTGTCACCGGTGTGGACGAATGGTTGAAAAACACTGATTCAAAAAAAAAAAAAAAAAGATTATTTTTAATCCCCTTAAAAAATTTAAATCCCCATCTTCTCAAGAATATGATTGGATTCAAAATTTCTCCCAAAATAAGTATTTCTTTTCGATTAATAACACATATTTCGAATACAGTTAACATTGTTTTAAATAGATAGAAGTGTTTAATAATGTTCTAAAAAATGATCTAGACTACAAATAAAATAAGTTTTAAATCTGGGAGAGAAAAGGGACAATCTGTTTCTAAAATTTTTGGTAACCAGATACTCGGGCCCATCTTTTTGGGCCTTAAATAAATAAATAAAATATCAAGATCTATCTTCAGTTCACGGAAATTCGCCCCAAAAAAGCGATTTTCGTTTTCAAATCCTAAAGTATAGTTTATTTTACTATAGTCAATTTTATACCAAATTTTCGAATCGTACCACATTTATTTCATGACATATAGCGAAAACACTACGTGAGATATAGCGAAAACATATGTTAAATTTCATCTTTAAATGCTTATTTCTCAAAATAGCAAAATTTTAATATTCCGCGCAACGTACCTTTAAGACACTTTAACATAATACCTTAAAATTTTCAGGGCTTGTTCATAGTATTTTTATGGAACCATAACTACAACGATAAAATATATAGAATTATATTTATAAACAAAAAAAGTCAAGAAAAATGCAAGAATTTTGATGTTTTCTAAATAATTAAATAGTGTTTTTTTTTCATTTTTAAATATCTCAATGGTTGTAATTCAAATTATTAGTAGAGTATTTTCTTTAAGATGAAATTTGTCGGAAAATATTGAAAACTGTCGCTGTTATTCCACGCGGAGTGCATTATAGCAATTTTGAAGAAGTAAAATTTTGTTTTACATTTATTTATTTTGAAGTAGTAAATAAACTGTATTTCATTTTATACAAAACAGTATTTTATTTTTATTATACAAAGCAACATTTTATGCAATCACCCTGCAAAAATCATTTTAATTCCTCTTAATACTTTTTTCTCAAAATTTCTGAAGAAAGAGCACTTTTTTGGGACTTCATTCCTTAAATGGGTGAATTCTCTTAACCTTAAGGTTTAATGTAAATTCTCATTAAATATAATCTAAACAGTGATTTAATTTAAATAGTCTCAATATAGTCATTCAGAGCCACAAATTCATACACGAGCGCAGACAAAATAACATAGAGAAATCAATAAAAAGAAAATATTGACTGTTGGCGAGAGAGTATATCCGTTGGCTGACTTTCCTGCGCGGTTTCGGACAAACGTGTTTGTGGCGTGCGTTTCTACGTGTGGCCTTCAGACTCTGGAAGCAGCTGTGAGTGTGTTTTATCCTTTCTTTCTCTTATCACAATGTCGATTGCTGGCGCTTTAGCATGGTGATGCTCCTTTAAGTTCAGAATCTGTTGCTCTCGGCGAGTTGTGTAATAAAGCTCAGAGGACGGTTCAGAAGTTCGTTCCAAAAAAAGAAAGCAGACTGTTTTGAACGCTTATAAAATCACACATCGAACGAAAAAAAAAAAAAAAAAAAGAAATAGAATGAATCGCTTTGCTCGTACTCGTACAACAAGGGAGAGGTTGCGTGCCACTTTGCGCATCGAAAATTTTTCTATGTATTTATCCAAAGGCATTTTCAAAAGTCCCGTCTTAGAGACGAAGTCAAAGCGAAGTAAGTGGAGTTTAAGTATTCTAGCCGAGGACGGAGATCATTATGCAAATTTTATAAATGTTCTCCTTAAAAGGGAAGATCGTGAGATGGATGAGCTGTCTGTCGAAGTTGCAGTATCGATCATCGATTGCTTTGGTTTGCAGGCGTTGACAGAAGAGAAAAATCTTGTTTTCAACGGATCATACGATCGCCAAGTTTTTTCCGTCACCAAAAATGAGATGCTGAAAAATTGCTCACTGAATAAAAAATTATTCCTACCAAACGACGTGCTGACATTGCAGTGCGAGCTGTTGATTCATGAGGATGTAATATTCTATTTTGAAACGAAAAAAGAATTCGATGATAGTCGCTCAAGTCTTCATTCGCTTGATACTAATGACGTTCGAGAATACTTCTTGCGCAGTCACTTCACTAAGCAGGCATTCGACTTCACCCGATGCATGGAAGATTTTTCAGTCCACGCTTGCAAGGGTCGGTATGTCTTCCCAGAGTACCAAAGTGAGCAGTCAAATGAAAAATGGAATTTGGTTTTAAATGTAGATGATAACGACTTTGGTTATGATTTTCTCGGTATAGGGTTCAAGCGAAGTGAAATCTGCAAAGATGAATTAGTGGAAGTGAAACTATCGATAGTTGATGGCTCGAGAGCTGATGTCGATGGGGAAACTGTCGACAACGTATTGCTTTCAGGCGTAAAGCTGTTGTACTTTACTGATTCCACGGAGAAGGAAGTTCTTTCTTTTACCAAAAAAGATAAGGACCGCCTGATTCCGAATGATACCCTATATTTGATTTGCGAAGTTTCATTATACAAAGAAAATGTTTCAACTTTTGCTACAAAAGAAGACTTTGACAGCACTATTCAGTTGCATGATAGATTAGATGGCAGAAATCTTTCTCTGATTATGAAATATGCTTATCTTATTTTCCTAGCTGTCGCATTAGGGATTACAAGTGCACTTAATTATGGTATGTATGCAGTGCCAATTATCTGTTATTGTGCAGTTAATTTACTGGGATGGATCAAAAGCATGGTCATCACTTTCTATCAACTATGTCAGTTTATTGGATATCAGCTAGGGGTTTTTAAGAAGCCATATTCGAACTTTTTCGTTCACTATTTTGAACAAAAAATGAAATCAGGTTCCATGTATTGGCTTTCTCTAATAGCTACAGGAATATACGGCACTTTAAAGTATATCATGAAAATAATTATAAATCAGTTTTCAAACGGACGGAATAATAGAGCACTTACAAATGATAGGAATGCAGTTGAACTATACAGACGAAATGAAATCGTTCCATATGGAGATGGAAATTACAACAGACGAAATTATACAAATGCATATGATTCAGAATTCTATACAGATCTCAGAAATCGGAATTGGAATAGGGATTACCGCTACTAAATTCCCAGAACATTTGATGAAACGATTTAAAAAGCTTCTGCAATGTCACAACATATTCCCTTTATCCTCATTCTTTAGTCCGTATAGATTTTCTTCTCAAACAATGCACATAGAATTGATGAAAGCTTTTTCTAATAATTATATTTAATTATTATTTCTTTGAAATTTATGGTACTCTAGACACCAATTGAAATAACTGTTAAGTATTTTATTGGAAAAAATAATTTTCAATTCGTGAAATTCATCCATCCAATGAGTCACACGTTCTTTGTGACTTGATTCATAATTTATGCAAAATATAGTTATCAGTTAAATTGTGCATAAAACAATTTCAAAATACACTGCTGTTTAAATTTTGTGCAACAAAAGGAATAATCACTTTATTTTAATTCAAATATTCAAATTATGTCTGCTTAAAATTTGAAAAGCAACTAGTGATTTAAAAAGTGTGCATAAATATCTGAATTCTGAACATTATTTTAAATATGCGTTATTTCTCGTATGTGTGAATACGTGATTAACATGTGGTAGCTCACTGCTATTTCCTAATTTTGTTTGACGTAAAAAATGCAGTGTAATTTAAACTTTCAGCTTAAAAACTCTATTCTTTGATACTGAATGTCAACGATAAAGCTTACAAATAGAGAATTGTTGTATTTTAAAAATCATTTGTGAACATTAGTTAAGGAGTATATATATGCATTAGAGAATATGAGTTGTCATTCAAAATTTATTTACAGCTGACCTTTATGAAAAATTTTCACCTCATGAGTGCACACATATTGTCAATTAGTCACTATAAAAGTATATAATTCATAAAATGATAAGACTTCTGTAAAACAGGTTTTGTGTGTTCGTGTGTTGAGCTGTTTTAGAGGGCTCAGATTTTCGTCAAAAACATAGGAACATTTATTTTTATTCAAACTACATTAAGCAATATACTACATCTGGATAAACTCTTGAAAAATATGCAAAAATGGAAATACAGTGAAACCTTGATTTAATGTTACCCTCATTTAACGCTTTCCTTCCTATAACGTCATTTTCTACTGAAGATAATTGAACAATTAAGAACTGAAGGTCAAAAGACAAATTTACAAAAACTCATATGCTGAAAATGGAAAATTTGTTTTGCAAATAGTGAAAATAAAACGCAGAGTAAAATAACTGATTCATTTAAAAAATAATTTTGAAACCTATCTTCTAAATTATTGTGAAGGGATAAATAAAAGGTATGTAGCATAAATTACACTTTTAATTCATTGACAGAGGTTTGTTTTTCTCAAACTCCGATTAAGAGTTTTCCCGCTTATAACGTCATTTCTTTTCCGTCCCTTGAATGACGTTGAATTGGGGTTTCACTGTATTTAAAAATTCTCAAAATATATTGGAGTATAATTTGTCATTTTAATGGTGTAAAGGTAACTTTTTTATGTTAATCACCAATTTTTAATTAATTTAAAATCAATATTTCGTATTTTATTTCCTTTAGATATTCTCTATTCATTTAATAGATTCACTAAATGTTAAGGGGAAAGTATAGCCCCCAACTAAAAATGATACAGTATACTTTATAAATTCTCAAACATAATTTATTGATTTTTCATAATTATTTTAATGTGCTGATTCACTGTGGTAAAAATGTTAACATATTTTAAATATTCAGATAATTTTCAATCTACTATATAAAAAAAAAGATTCAAAATCTTATTTATTTGAATGATCTTTTAAAATTCAATGTAATGATTCATTTTTACTTTTAATTATTATTACTATTACTTTCAATTAATAAAATTATTTTACTCAGCAAACACTAATTACGGGACAACTTGGTTTATGACAAACAATCTGGCTGGGTTTTTTCTGACCTATTTGGTTTAAATCAATTCCATCCTCGTTTTATTTTATCAGTTTTACTCTTTATTTAAAAATTCAATTATGTCCTAAATTTTAATCAATGAATTCATCCAAGTAATCGAATAAATTTTACTTCGAAATAATAGTTTTGGTCGAATAGCTGGAATTTTACTGACCATTCAAGTTTCATTTAAAAGTATATTTCCCCGTTACAAAAGAGAAAAAGAAATAGGGGAAACGTTTATGAGCTCTTTACTGTTTTGTTACTGTTAATCTCTTTGTTTTAGGCTTATCTTTCAGCGAATCAACTAAGTCATATCAATGAATTAGGAGAAGATAATTTTTAAAATCAAGACAAAAATCTTTCTTCTTCACTGCAGCTATATGGTTATCTTAAAGTATTATATAAAAGAAATCCATTATAGTTGGAGCTTAGTTTTAATCTCAGTTATACTTCTTTATTTTTCATTTATATACTGTCATTCTTTCATTTCAGACAACTTCTTTGTTTTAATGTTAATTTTGCATTGCTTTAAAGCATTTTAATTTACAGACAAAAACAGGTAGTTTTCATGTTACTATATTTACATGTTATTATTATCATAAAAAGTTATACTTACATTACCGAATAACTGACAAATTTTATTCAGTATTCACTGCTGTTAAACATGTCTATAATGACAGTTTCATTCTAAAATTTTTTAACTGTAAATATTGTCTTCTATTCATATTTAAACAATAATTAATTTTTTTGGTACCATTTATAAATAAAAGAAATTTTGAACCGCCGTTTTATTATTTACACACAAAAATCAGTTCCATGTGCTGCGCTCATTTCACGTAAAGAGCAAATTGTTTAATAATTTAATTAATTTCTTAACACATCCATGTAAATTGTCACAGATTTAATTAAATATCAAATTTAATGAAAAGTACTTGGCACATGTGTAAAATTACCCCCCTCCCCGCTTAAAAAAAGGTGTTTTAAAAAATTATAACTTTCGCTAAAAACTTTCTATTTTTCGTCTGTTCAAAACCATTCATTCCTTAAGTTAATACCATTTGTAATACTAGTTTTAAGTTTTTAAAAATTTTTTATCATCATTTTTAGTTTTTTTAAGTTGAAGTGTAACAAATACTTATGCTTCCATGGTTTTTATTAACGCACGGGATTTGTTTTATTTATAATGGTTTATCGACACGAATGTGACTTTCAAAATTATTATCTTATATTAAGGTTTTGATTGTTATTCAGTTTTTTCGTGTCTCACAGCACCTTGTTTTCAAGATTATTGCGTTATGTTATAGTTAAATATCTATCCTGGGTGAGGAGAAATAAATTCATTTTGTTGTGAAACTGTGTTGTATTTAAATTGTAAAATTAGTGAAGCATAGGGCAGTTGTATGAAACCCGTCAAAGAAGCATTCTAAATTTAAAGTTTCGTGATCAAAGCTAATATTATTATCATATAAAAATGTCATCATCTGATAATAAGAGATAGGCTTCTAAAATGAAATGTTTTGAAAAAGAAGTCTGTTAATAAGTCAATACCTCTATGTAAATCTATCCAAATAAAATTATCTGTCTACAAGCGTTTGTGTTATCTGATTGGTTGTTTCATTAGTTATTAAAGATAGTATTACTTATGTCAATTTAATATTTTAATTTGGAGTATCTGCTTGGCATTTCCAAACAAATTTCTTTCTTGAAAATCTATGAAGAAAAACCTGATTTAAACGAAAAAAAGTTTCTTGCCATTTCTCTTTTAACAATCTAGTCAACACTAGCGTTAATACAGAATATAAAATTCAAAGCAGGGATATAACATTCTCAAAACCTCTTGAATTCTACTTTTAATTAATAAAAATTAGATTATTGATAAGAAGTTATGTAATTAGCTGTAATTTTGTGTTTTAATGACTATGCCATTTTATCTCCCACCCCCTTTATTGAAAATTGTCCCAAAAATGTGTCCCAAAAATACGACATAATTTTAATACGACATAATTTAAGGAATAAAACTAAAAATTTTTAAGAAAAAGGATTTATAAGTAATATATTAATACTATTATCATATGAATAAAGATCGTCAAGTGCACATATCGCCCGTCACTCTTATCTCAAGATAAGGTAAGTCGTAACACAGTTAATATTTTGGAAAAAGTATTAAGGAATAAAAGCTTTTTACAGCATTTCACTTTCACTGAAAATAACTAATAAAATAACAACTTCTACATTAAAACTTTCTAAAAATAAATATTCAATTAATTTTAATAAACATTTAACTTTAACTGAAAACACAACTTTAACTGAAACTTAACTTTAACTGAAAACACAACTTTAAGCTAACACAACTTTAAACTACATATATTTAAATACTATTAGTTCACAACAGCTTTAATCTATTGTTACAATATTTCGTAAGCTGTAGAATATGCATCACATGTATTTTTATATAAATAGGTTACAATCATGAAAATTTCAACATGGGGTTACTAGGCGAAATACTCGAAATATGAGAGATAAAATGACATAGCCAATTAATATCGTTTTAATATGGCAATAATGAAACTAAAAAATTAGGAGGGTTTCTGGGTGGTCTCCCCCTGAGAGAAAGTTGAGTAAGATGACGAACTCGATATTTCTCCTACGCAGTCGCAAATAGCAGCACTTTTCAAGGCAATTCCAAGACCCTAGTATTAGGCTGTGAAGACCAATGTATAAGTACTTTAATTTGAGATCGTTTTGTGAGCAACAGTGACTCGTATATTTCTGTTAACTTGAATTCTATAAATTTGAAAATTTTGAAATTTACAGCGTAAGGAATTACCCGACTGCGATAAGTTATCCATATTCTACAATTTAAAAAAAAAATCCAATATACAACTCCTTATGTCAAAAGTCGAGTGCCTTATATTTTAATTACGATGAGCTTGGGTACAATAAAACAACTTTAAATTGTAAAAGGCAGTGTGGTGTAAGATGAAGAATTCTTAGACGTTCAGCAAGAAATGAGCGAAGAGCGACTCAGGTACAAATCTTGGACATCTCAGTGATGTTATCATAATGAAGAGAAATAAAGTTTTAAAGTTTATAAACTTTATTACCTGCGGTTTTTTTTTTATTTTTGTATCTAATTGAGTTTTTGTTTCATTGAGGGTGGTATGTTATTGATATTTTAGCGTTATCTGTGTTATTTTCATCAACTATCAAAATGAAATTCTTTTTCTGCTTTTTTAAAAGTAAATCTTTATGTAGTAATTTATTCATTATCTTACCTCATCGAAGTAACTATGGGGTAAGATGACGAAGAACTTTTTAAAAAATATTTCGCATATTAATCGCTTTAATTTTTTATAAGACTCAAAGGCTCATATAAGTCTTTCCGTAAATTTCAAGATTTTAAGCTGCTTACCGAAAAATATTTGAAGCTTAAGTTTAGTATCTTACCCTATTTTCTCCTATAGTGTACTTATTCACAATGTTTCATTTGTTAAGCAAACTGAATGATATTGTTTCAGAATTTCAATATTCATGAATATGTCACGATCACACCCAACAAAATCTCAAAAAAAAAAAAAAACTATGGTAATTATGGCCTTGTGTGAGGAATTATGATTGCTTTGCTTTCTCTTGATACTTACTCATACAATTTTTGTAACAGCAACTAAAACTAATCTTATTGTATTTGTTTGTAATTAGAGTTAACGCCGGTGAGTAAATAATTGATAAAGGTGCAATTTCTATTTATTAAATCAATGTAGCTTCTTACTGCTAAGTCGTGTTAAAATCACACCTTTTATTACATTAAATAATATGCTGACCTTTTAAAAACAGAAAAAAAAATCAAAGAAATTAAAGTTAAACTCATGCAATTGTTCCAAGGATGTCATCTTTCCATGAGTTAATACTAAAGTTTCAACCACATAACAGCAAATGTACTCCATTAAGAATTAAGAATGAATTAGATGATGATGATGGAAAGAATGAATTGATGAAACGAAACTTTTATTTAATTGTAAATGTAATCATATTTACTTATTATTTTATGCAGTTAGCTATTGACTTTCGAACTGTTTTTGAATAGTTTCGATCTCTGCTAATATTTCAGTCCGCTACTTTGTGAAAGCTGTGATTTTTTAAGTAGCTAAGAAATTGCATTCTATAATAATACTGAAATCTGTGTGGCTTTTCTCTTTTTCAATTTCATACTTTGATATTGTATCCGTTTCTGGTGCATATGAGACGAAACTATGGTAAGTATGAAGAACGATCTCTTGTAATCCTAATCGTTGTCTAAGTGCTAACGTTTGTTAGTTCATATATCGGACAGTAGGAAACATTTTACCTGCAGTTTACTTTTCTTATTTTAAATCTCCTACGGAAACGTAAAAACTTCTTGTGCGTGAAATGCCGTTAAACAATCGGCCTTCACAAAGTTATTGAGCGAGCTTAGATATAGCTGAGATAAAGAATTAATGTGGCAAAATGTAATCTTATTCATTATCTTTAGGATTTTTGAAACCGTTCTGAAAAGCACTGTAAGTTCATTAGAATTTTCCTTTAAACTATTTATGGAATAAATACTTCTTATAAATTTTGTATGTTAATTTGAAATGATATAAACTTCTTTAAAATTTGCAAATTTCCTGTTCTTTTTGTCCCATCAGTTTGAGCTTCTTGTGTAAAATTCACTTGCCTTCAGATACACTAGTGTTAGAGCTGAATGTTGTTATAAGTATTCCATACGTAAGGAGGTTTCCTGACATATTAAGATATACCTACCTCTCACCGATGACAATTGAGTTCGGTACTTTGAAGCCTTTGATAATTTCTTGAATTTAGGGGAGAAATGCGCACTTTCTTACGCGTCAGATAATTTCTCAGCTGATGTTTTAACTTTTGACGAGGCTTTTGTCACAGATGATCCGATTGCGCATACGCATATAAACTCAAAAAATTGAAGAAATATTATCAACTAGCTGAAGTACCCGTCGTTAACCGGTTAGTACATAATGGACATTTTCAAAAAGCTTGAATCTTCGTCAGCATTGTAGTTGTATACAGAATGGAAATAATATATTAGCAATAGTATAGAAATAAAAATTATATCTTCTGTGTATTGTTAAAAGAATACAGTTTTGGAATAACAAAGTGATCAGTAAATTTTATTATTATAGAGAACTTCTTTCTATTTTAAAAAATTAATATTCTGGTTGAATGAGATTTTCAAGTCAAGAGGTCATTCCTATCCTGTAACTAAATTTGTTTGATTCACTGTAGATATTTTAATATTATTCCTCGAAAATATTTTGAGCAGTTTTTACAAAATCTACAAAAAGCAAATGAACACTTTAAAAATATATTTAAATTTTTCAGAAAATTCCGATTTTTGTTGTTTTAGCCGTAACTGATTGTGGCGTTGCATTTCAGAGCCCGCTCCAAGGCAAGCGCTGTTCGAAAAAGCGCGCTCCAAGTCGACTTTACAAGCCGAAGATCCTCCGTACCAGCTGGCGCAGGCGCAGACTCGATGGAGAAAAAAGAGCAGCTTTGCTCCTCGGAATGCAAGTCAGTTTTCGATGGCTCGCCCGTGAATGCCGTTTGGGGAATCCCTCCTCACTGCAAATGCGCTGAATGTTTTATATTTTAATCTTTCTATTGATACACCTTCTGTTGATTTTAGTTAATAAATGTTATTGTCTGTTCTACTGTTAAACGTTCTTGTTTTATCACACCAACAAGTAACACTGGTGACCCGGAAAAGAGTTTCAAAGAAAGTCAACTTAAAGCTTTTACTCAAGATGACGGATACTGCATCTGAAGAGGCTAACAAACATGCAAGCAATACTCTGAATAGGGTCTCTGTCAAGGTGCCGCCCTTTTGGAAAGAAAATCCAGCTGTGTGGTTTCGTCAAATTGAAAGCCAGTTCATAACTTCTGGTGTAACATCAAGTATGACGAAATATCATATTGTGATCGGAAACATCGAAACAGAGGTTCTGTCTCAGGTTAGTGACATAATTGATTCTCCTCCTGATGATAATGCATATAGTGTACTTAAAAAACGCCTGATAGCTATTTTTTCTGATTCTGAGGAACGTAGGTTAAGAAAACTTTTGCAAGATGTAAATTTAGGAGACAAGCGTCCCTCCCTCCTCCTCCGCGAAATGCAGGAGTTAGCGGGAACGAATGTTGGTCAGGGATTGCTTAAATCCTTATGGTTGCAGCGTTTACCTACACAAATACAAGCTATTTTGGCTGCTTCAGAGGATGAATTAAATAAATTAGCTGTAATGGCTGATAAAATTGCTGACGTAACGAATTTGTCATCTTTGAATAGCACAGAGTTAAGTTCAAAACCGGAGAAGTTAGAAGTTACAAATAAAGCGCTAAACGATTTGCAAATACAGATTAACGAATTAAATAAGAGAGTTGATAAACTTTTTACTCTGTATTCTCGAAATAGATCAGTTTCTCGAAAACGTAATACATCTACCCGTCGTTCTGACATTGAGGGGAGGTCTTGCTGGTATCATTTTAAGTTTGGTGAAAAGGCAACTAAATGCACGAAACCTTGCTCTTTTTCATCGGAAAACTAAATAGCCAGGCATTTTCAGCGACGAATGTTGAGGCTTTAAAAAATTGTCGCTTAATAGTACGCGAAAGAAATTTGGGCATAGACCTACTAGTTGACACCGGAGCGGATTTAAGTGTTATTCCACCTACACCTGATGAGCGCTTTTATAATTCAAAGTCTCTTTTAAATTTGCTGGCTGCAAATGGTACTAAAATTAATGTATTTGGAAAAAAGATATTGAATTTAGATATCGGCCTTCGTAGAATTTTTCCTTGGACATTCACAATAGCTGATGTATCTCGACCTATCCTCGGTGCAGATTTCTTGCATAATTTTGGAATAATCGTCGACTTAAAGTCTAAAAAATTGATTGACAGCTTGACTAGCGTTTCTTCTCGAGGTAAAATTTCACAAGTACTGTGTCAAAGAATAACTCTCGTGCATCCGTCTGAAAGATTCGATATGTTATTAAAACAATACAGTTCTTTATTTGATGATAATTTTGAAACGTCTAATACGTCAAATGTCTGCCATACAATAGAAACCAAAGGCCCACCGGTTGCGGCTAAAGCTAGACGTCTGTCACCAGACAAATTAGCAGCAGCTAAAGCAGAATTTTCATACTTAGTACAAAAAGGAATTTGTAGCGTTTCGAAAAGTTGTTGGAGTAGTCCACTGCACATGGTTAAAAAATCCGACGGTACATGGCGTCCATGTGGCGATTATCGTGCTTTAAATGCAATTACAATACCTGATAATTATCCAATACGACATATTTAAGATTTCACATATAATTTATACGGAAAGAAAGTTTTTAGCACATTAGATTTACGAAAAGCATATCATCAAGTTCCAATGAATAAAGAAGACATACCAAAGACCGCTATTATTACGCCATTCGGCTTATTCCAATATAATTTTATGACCTTTGGATTGCGAAATGCGGCCCAAACCATGCAGCGTCTTCTGGATCAAGTTTTGGAAGGATTAGACTTTTGCTTTGTTTACATAGATGATCTGCTAATAGCTTCTAACGACCTAAATGAACATTTACTTCACCTAACAGAGGTATTTTCTCGCTTAAAAGAACACAAATTGAAAGTTAATTTGCCAAAGTGCACATTTGCAGCGGACCAAGTAAAATTTTTGGGACACATGATTGATAAAACAGGTATAACCCCTTTACCCGACAGAGTGAAAGCAATCGAGGAGTTTCCAAAGCCAAATACTGTCGTTGAACTTCGACGTTTTTTGGGTATTTTAAATTTCTATAGAAGATTTTTACCCCATTCAGCTGAAACACAACTCCCATTGCATGCAATGTTGGGACCTGGTAAAAAGAATGATAAATCAGTATTGAATTGGTCAGAGGAATCCGAAAGATCCTTTGAAAATTGCAAGAGAGTATTGAAAGATATAACGTCCTTAAAACATCCAAATTTAAAAGCTCAAATTGCAATAATGTGTGATGCTTCAGACAAGGCCATAGGCGCTTGCGTCCAGCAACATAACAAAGATGGATGGGAACCTCTGGGATTTTTCTCAAGAAAATTAAGCTCTACAGAAATGAAATACAGCACTTACGATCGTGAACTTTTAGCGATTTTTGCTGCAATTAAATATTTTCGTTATCTTTTGGAAGGAACTAACTTCATAATTTTTACTGATCATAAGCCTTTAATTAAAGCATTTTCACAAAAATATGATAAACTTTCTCCACGACAAATCAATCAGCTTAATTTCATTGCGGAATTTAGCACTGATGTTCGTTATATGGCTAGTTCAAAAAATACAGCAGCCGATGCCTTATCAAGGATTTACGAAGTGCAATTTTCGGAACCTTTGGACTTTCCAGCTATAGCGCGAGCCCAAGAATCCGATGAACAACTTAAAGAACTCTTGTCAAATCCTAACAACGTTTTTAAGTTACAGAAACTACCTATTCCAAATTCTGATTACTCTCTATATTGTGATACTTCTACAGATACCATTCGCCCTTATATTCCGGAAGAATTTCGAATACAAGTGTTTAATACAATGCATTGTCTTGCTCATCCTGGTATTAAAGCAACAGTGAAATTGATCACGGATCGCTTCGTATGGCCAGGCATAAAAAAGCAAATTGCACAGTTATCGCGGACCTGTATTCCCTGTCAAAAAGCTAAAGTTTCTCGGCATGTACATTCTCCTTTCGGGGAATTTAAAGTTCCAAGTCAGCGTTTTTCGCATATAAATATGGACCTGATTGGACCTTTACCATCTTCGCACGGTATGTCATACTGCTTAACGTGTATAGATAGGTTTACAAGATGGCCAGAGGCTTTTCCACTTCCGGATATAAAAGCTGAAACAGTCATAAATGCCTTTTACAGCGGTTGGATTGCGCGGTTTGGAATACCCGAGCGCATAACAACTGACAGAGGTACACAGTTTAGGGGTGAGGTACTACGATCACTAGCAAAGAATTTTGGAATAAATCTGTCACATACCACGGCATATCACCCACAGTCAAACGGGATTATTGAGCGCTGGCATAGAGTGCTAAAACAGTCCATAATGTGCCATACCTCCATTCATTGGACTGAAGCTTTACCCATGGTTCTTTTGGGATTACGCACGGTTTACAGAGAAGAAATAGAATCTTCACCAAGTGAACTAGTATATGGAGAAAATCTTAGACTACCAGGACAGTTTTTTACAGCTACAACAGCAGATACACCTGATAGTAAATTTTTTGCTAGGTTAAATAGGCATATGCAAATTTTAAAACCAGTTCCTACTACTAGTCATAATTCAACAAAGATATTTATTTTTAAAGATTTTCATACATGTTCACACGTTTTTCTCAGGGTAGATGCTGTCAAGCCATCTCTATGTACCCCGTATACAGGGCCTCACAAAGTACTTAAACGAGGTGATAAAACCTTCAATATCGTTGTTAACGGCAAGGAAAGGACAGTGTCAATTGATCGTTTGAAACCTGCTCATATGCCCTCTCTAAATCCTCTTCCAGCACCATCTTTTAAAGATGTTTCTCTGCCAGATCATACAACTGAAAAAGTACCATCAAATGATGAAACACTTCCCTCTACGGCCACTGAAACAGTGCCGCCAGATGTTACAACACCCGTTTATCGAACCCGGTATGGACGTAAGGTCCAATTTACAAAAAAGTACCCTGAACTCTAAAATTCTTCTAGTCTTTCTCGTTTCAGATTTTTTTCCAGGAGGGGAGGTGGTGTGGCGTTGCATTTCAGAGCCCGCTCCAAGGCAAGCGCTGTTCGAAAAAGCGCGCTCCAAGTCGACTTTACAAGCCGAAGATCCTCCGTACCAGCTGGCGCAGGCGCAGACTCGATGGAGAAAAAAGAGCAGCTTTGCTCCTCGGAATGCAAGTCAGTTTTCGATGGCTCGCCCGTGAATGCCGTTTGGGGAATCCCTCCTCACTGCAAATGCGCTGAATGTTTTATATTTTAATCTTTCTATTGATACACCTTCTGTTGATTTTAGTTAATAAATGTTATTGTCTGTTCTACTGTTAAACGTTCTTGTTTTATCACACCAACAAGTAACATGATCATGCTGCTAAATTGAGCTTTCATTGTATTCTCTTAATCCCTTTTTAAGGAATGGGAGAACAATCAATTGTAATCAAAATCTATTAAATATTTAAAACTGCTTCGGCATCTGGAGTTAAAATTAACTTGACTCTAACAAATTCCAAATGTTATTCTATCCCACTCCCATTTTTCAGGAATAGCGCAAAAATGCACTGAATTTTTATGAAATCTCAAATTTTTTTTAAAAACTTTAAAAGACTTTAAAAGACGCAAAGAGACCACCAGTGACGATTCAAGTGGTTCAAGTGACCACTCAAACACAAGTGGTTCACAGTGACCACTCACTGGTGGTCACTGTGAACCACCTTCGGTGGTTCGAGTGACCACCAGCCCAGCAAACACACACCTGCTGGCGGAGTACCTTTCCAATGCCTTTCTGCCTTTACGTCCAGCACTGGCCCGGCACTGCAAAAAGTAACTGAATTGTTCCAAAAGTGGTCGCCCGAGAAGTACCTTGCCAGAAGCCCGGGAAGGCAACGGCACTCTGCTGGCATACTGCATGTGCCGGCCGTTACTCACAATAAAAGCACTGGCCCATGGAGTTTATAATACCCAAAATGAAACGGCCAGGTGCCTGCTATTATTAAAAATAAAGGCACTGGCCTGGTACCTTAACAGTGACTACAATATAATGGCCCGGTACCGGATTAGTGTCTATTTACAGTGACGCTGCTATAATTAAAATATGAGCCAGTGGCGGATCCGGGGTAGGGGGGCTTATTCATCAACTCATTTCAAAAAAAAAAAAAAAAAAAAAAAAGACATTGCAACCGTGAGAAATAAGTTGACTTAGCATTCCTTCGTAGACATATAGAATTCGTGCTTCTAGTTTCATACTTGAGGCCCGTAAAAGAGTGCGGGAATAAAACATTTGATTCCAGAGCAATCGAAAACGCATAAAGAAAATAAAATTCCTAAATGAACCCCATTCCTTATTTTTGAATATTACATGAAAATATTGGTTCATTATTGCTTAATAATTGCAGAATAACTGCAGGAGCTCTAATTTGTTTTATTGTAAATTTAAGCATTACTTAACTTTTAATATAAATTAGGTAATTAATCTTTTGTTTTATCACTGCTATATTTAATATAATAAAAAAATATCAATAGAAGCAATTATGTAGGCTGTTAAAAATTTAAATTTAATCTAAAATTCTCTGAAAAAAAAAAGAGTACAGAATCTGAGCTCTCATGCAAATTAAACCCTGACTGGTCTTCCTGTAATACTCTCTAACATATTTCTGCACCTTAATTCGGTAGATTTTAAAAGGGGCTTAACGTAGAAAAAAGTCTCCAACTATGTTTTTCAGGAAAAGTTTAGCAAAATTATAAAAAATTAATGTAAATTATAAAATTCATAATTCTGTACATAGTGGGGGTTATATCATTTTTATAGCATACTGAACTCGTTTGTATTATTTCAGTTTATAGTACTAAAATATTTGCAGGCACAATATGAACGTCTCCCCTTACACACCCCCCCCTCCAAAAAAAAAAAAAAAAAAAAAAAAAAAAAAAAATCTTAGCAGTGACCCTGCCTTTGGGTGGCCGGAACTTATATCCCCTAACACTTCTACACAGTATGAATGTGAAACAATATTATTTAATTAAAATAACGAAATTTTATGCCGACACTATGAAATATATATACAGGCCCATTACTGCAAAATAGTGCTGGCCCGGTACATTTTAAGCAGTACCACGCCGTTAACTTTTCTGTGCATGTCATAGACACATGGCAGTTCGCCGTTACTAGTTATGTACCGGCGCATATGCACTTTTCAGACACTGTTAACTCCAGTGACTTCCAGGCGATGGCAATCTACCTTGCTCCCGGTATACAGCACTTTGCCAGCACGACGGGTACCCGGCCGTCATTTTGCGGGCAGTAGTGTGTTTGCTGGGATATGTCCGAGTACACTTCTGACAAATACCTGATTTCGTCCTGTTTGAGCCATTTCTGTGCAGCGGTTAATGACTGTCTAAGAAGAATGCAAGTAGACGAGAAGTAGGCTGAAACAGCGAAATCAGCATGACTGTAGTAATAAATTGCTACGAATGTACAATGGCTTGGTAAAGCAAACGGCGGTGGAACAGCTCCAAAATGATAAGTCTTCACTCCGAGGCAGGACAGGACAAGTAAGTAAATTTTGTATCCCGAATAAATCCACCAAAAAATACTTTGAATAAGAAGAACAATGGATAATTTCAGATTAAACCATTTAAAATCGGTTCTGCATTTAAAAATTTAGGCGTAAATGTCAGCCATCTGCTGAATAATGTCTTTAAAATTTGATCGTTTTGTGTACTGCGAAGTTCTAATGAGAACGTTTAATAAATCAAGTATTGCATTCGCTACAGCAGTTTTAATATCGCTGGCGTAATATTTACCGAAAAAAATTACCTAAAGCCACAATCACAAAATGAAATAAAAGATGCTTTCAATATTTTCTGGAACTTTTTCTCCCATCATCAAAACCTACAGCATAAATCCAAAAGTATATGTTTAGTACTGAATATGTCTGTCGAGCTTGTTTTTCGACAAACTTAACTCTAGGCTCATATATAAGAAATACTGCAGTACTTTCAAACCGCTATTTTGTAAAAGCTTTTTTTAGTACCTAGGAATTGCATTAGTGGCTTTTTTTTAATTTTATTTCATACTTTGATATCAAATCCGTTTGTGGTGAATATAACACAAAACCATGACAAGAATGAACGACCGCTTGTAATCATAGTTGTTGTTTAAGTGCTAAAGTCTAGATTATATATTGGTTAGTAGGAAACATTTTATGTACTGTACGGTAGCGTGAATAAACAACTGGGGACACAATTATAGGACGAACAGGACGATTTATTACACTTCCACAAACACATCCATAAAAACACAGGGGTACATTACATTACATTACATTTGCGGTGTTGTGAGGTGTGTGCTACAACCACACGGGTCGGCTTTAAACAGGATTACATTTACATGCATTCTTCAACACCGTCCCTGTCTCTGCGCCTTCTCGAACTAAAACAGAACAACTTCTGACGTATGGCGTCATCGCATGGAGAAGGGTCAGCTCGACATCATAAAAGTACAGTACACTTTTGTTATTTTAAACTAGCTGCGTGCCCGTTCCTCGCACGGTTGGGAACGTAAATTTTTCTTACATGTGTGATTCGAATTGATTCCAGTGATGTGGAATCTAAAAAAAAAAGAAATATTTTTTTACTATTGGCGTAGCGTCCGTGTCAGGAGTACTAACTTGAGATTAGTACACTTTTCTTATTTTAAACTAGCTGCGTGCCCGTTCCTCGCACGGTTGGGAACGCAAATTTTTCTTACATGTGTGATTCGAATTGATTCCAGTGATGTGGAATCTAAAAAAAAAAAAGAAATATTTTTTACTCTTGGCGTAGCGTCCGTGTCAGGAGTACTAACTTGAGATCATTACAGTATCATTACACACAAAACTATGACAGTGTCGTTCGCGATCAAAAAAAGAAAAGCTTGACGGTTTGTTGAGAAAACTCTTCAGAATGTCGCATGTCTACATCATATTTATTTTTAGGCTTAAGTTACAGAATTAATACCCCAGACACTACATGAAGCGGATAACCATTTTACTTTATAATTAAAAATCATTCGAATGGGACTTGAAGTATCAAGTATTCGTTATAAAACGTGAGATCCGAATATGGAGAATGACAGTTGTTGCTATGGAACGTGTGCGCCGATGTCGTCTGCAAAATCAGGTGTACTTTTCTTTAACTCTTGTAATTGAACTTTAATCGGATAGTTCAGATTTAATTGATAGGAACCCACAAAAATTAATTCAGGCTACCATGTTAGAGAAAAAATCTGGATTAGTGAATTTGGACGAATATACGTTTTTTTCTTAAAAAGTTAGCACTGTGACGTAAGGACCAAATGTTAATAAGTAAAATAAAGGTCTGAATGCACATTTAATTATCTGACAAAATTAAAAACCATTTTGTCTGATAGATTTCGAGATGCGACAATTTGAAAATTCGTAAACGGTACACAACTTAAAATTTTAATCAGCCTCCTCACTAATTCGGAAATCGTAGTATTTGCTGAATTCATTCATGACGTGATTTTTTAAGGAAGAGTCTATAAAATCTGAATGGATTTCTAATACGTGTTTAAACTCGTGACATCAAAGTGACGTAGATCTCAAACCATTTAAAACTCGGTACCACATATGAAATTATTATTGTTTTTTTCTTTTTTCAAATACGAAGTTTTCATATTTGTGTTATCAAGACAACCTGTAATGTAATGGGTAAGTCACGAATCTTCTACGAAAAAGCTAATTGAATTTAAAAAACTATTTCATTCTAAAAATCATGCAAAATATCGTTCGCGAACTAATATTTTTATTTGGTTTAAAGTTTAAAAGAGGGTTTAATGTTCATTTCACAATCTGACAAATTTATAAAAATATATGTGGAATTTCTTTGAAATTATCTCAAAAATCAGCAAATAGTGTTAGCATTCAGAACAAACTGTTTTTGAAAGAAAACGTTTTCTTCTGTCCGATGATATGTAGGCCGTTTTTTTTGTGGTTATTGTTTCAGCTCCTACTGCTGAATATCTTTGAAAAATCCATCAAAAATTGACAAAACCCTGAATAAAAAAATTTCTAGGTCAAATTTTGAAAAAATCGCTTCGAGGTGCATAACTTCTTGTCTAGAACTTCCTGTCTACCAAATTTGGTAATTCTACATGTACGTAAGGCCGCCAGCATACACACACACAAACACACAGACATCGTTTATAATAAGTACACTAAGTTGTTCTGCGAGCTTAATTGTAGCAGGATAAAGAATTAAGGTGGTAAAATGTAATCCTTTTCATTATCTTTGGGATTTTTGAAAATATTCTGAAAACCACTGTTTAGTTCATTAGAATTTTCGTTTAAACTGTTTGTGGAATAAATACTTCTCATAAATTTTGTATATTGATTTGATACCTCTTTAGTTTACAAATTTACTGTTCTTGTGTTCCATCAGTTTGAGCTTCGTGTGTAAAATTCACTTGCCTTCAGATACACCAGTGCTAGAGCTGAATGTGGCTATAAGTATTCCATAGGTAAGGAGATTTCCTGACATTATTAAGATCAAACTCTCATCGATGACAATTGAGTTCAGAACTTTGAAACCTTTAATACTTTTTTTGAAGTTAATAGGGAAATGCGAACTTTCGTATTTATCTGATAATTTCTCAGTTGTTGTTTTGACTTTTGACGAGGCTTTTATCACAGATGTTCCGAATGTGCATATGCATATAAACTCAGAAAAGTGAAGAATTATTATCAATGTGCGTAATGAAATATGTTCAAAATCATTGGTGAATATCGCAAAATAAGCATCTTTGAACACTGCAGTTACAAGAAAGCAGAACGTGGTCAGTAAGCATGGATGAAAGAAATCATTGATTTTTAAAATGACATCAGATATGTCCGAGTACACTGTTGATAAATACCTGATTTCGTCCAATTCCGCCTGTATGAGCCATTTCTCTACAGCTGTTAACGACTTCTTAAGAAGAAAGCAAGTAGAGCAGAAGTAGGCTGAAACAACACAATGAGAGTAGCTGTTGTAATAAATTGCTACGAATATACAAAGGCTTGGTAAACCGAACGGCGGTGGAATAGCTCCAAAATGATACGTTTCAGTTCGAAACAGCACTAGTAAGTAAATTTTATATCCAGAATAAATCCACCAAAAAATACTTTGCATAAAAAGAACAATGGATAGTTCCAGTTTAAAAGATTTAAGATCAGCTCTGCATTTGGAAACTTTGGCGTAAATAAGAGTCGTCTGTTGCGTAGCGTCCTTAAGTTTTGATCGTTTGGTGTACAGGGAAATTCTTATGAGCATGTTTAATAAATTAAGAATTACATTCGCTGCGGTGGTTTTTATATCACCGTCGTAATGTTTACCGGAAAGAATTATCTTAAGATGCAAACATAAAATGTTAAGCATTTACGAACTCTGTAACTAATGCAAGACTTAGTGAAATAAAAAGATGCTTGCAATATTTACTGGAACTTTTCTTCCCATTATCGAAACCTATAGCATGAATCCAAAAGTATTTGTTTAGTACTGATTATATCTGTCGAGCTTGTTTTTCAACAAATTTGACTCTAGGCTTGTACATAGGAATTACTTGAGTAGTATTGAAACTGTTGTTCTGAAACAAGCTTTTCCTTTGCTGTGTAAGCATAGCTATACAGAAATCTTCTTAAATCCTTTATAAAATCCTACATATTATTTATCAATCAAACTTCAGTTTGCATGCGTGACGGTAGCTTAAAAATCAATTATTTAGTAGTTGGCTTTCCAGTATTTTTTACTGGAAGTAGTGCAAGACGTATACAAGAATAATTTTGGGTAATTGAGTATCGTGCAATCTTGGAGAAAATAATGAAGTAACTTTATGTTTTGTCATTTTGTCTTTTTTTAAAATGAATAAGTTACATAAATTTAATATTTTGCTTTCATATTATGCACGACTGTATGTTTAAACAATCTAAGTGCAATTTTGTTGAAATAGGTTTCCGCCTTTATCATCAATTTTATATATCTTATAGATAAAGTGACGGTATAATACTTTTATAGAATATCTGATGGTATTTCAGATACATTTGAAAAGAACATATCGCTGTAATTTTTAATACTACAGTCAATCACTTTTTTCCCCTAAAACTGTAAAATAATTTTTAAAACTTTTTCTTCACCAATTTTTGAAGTGCACGAAAATTGAAAAGTGACCTGCTCACACACACACACAATAAAAGAAATGTAATGATTTCCCCTTCTTTAAGTAGCTTTACATACTGCATTCAAATGAATAATGCATTTTATAATGGCGGTATCACAATCGGTACTTCACGAGGTGAATAACAATTTACATATTAGTACTTTTCTAAATTGCTGGATTTTTTTTTTAACGGAAAACCTTCAAATGACCTGATACACTAGGAACACTTTTACAAAAGACTTCATACACCGTTTATTAGGTGCCATATAAATAAACATAATATTTAAAGTACTGCGTTCATTATTGTGAACAAAATATAAAAAGTCAACTACGTAATTTTTACTGGAACAGTATTCCTGAGAATTTAAATGACGTATTACTATTGCAAAGTTTTCGATATCTTCATAAATGCTTCGATTCTATAGGTGGAATTTCTATTACATGTGCGTGCATGCCTGCCCGTGTATTTTTCGTTTCTAGATTACCCAAATGTATGTAAAAGTACCAATAAAATTACCCCTCATATACACTCACACTGAAAATCTGATAAAGCATTCCTAAAGATAACAATAATTTATTCAGTTTAATTCAGTCTAATTTTAAGCTTTATACAGTTGAAAATAAAATTTTCAAAGTATTAATTTAAGCATCCCATTTCGAATATTTTCAAATAAGGTAATTTCATACTTTTGTACACTGTCTAAGATTATGAAAATGCTTGCTCGCATGACTTTCGAATTCTATCTTTACTAATATAAATTCAACCTGTAAAAAACAGTAATGGTTCTTACATCAACGAATCTTCCAAAGTTTTTCGTCTTGCTGTGAACCAGAAAATGTCACTCACTGCGCGATTCTGTGGTTAAAAAACAAATTAATAGTTTTAAAACTGGAGCTCGCACGATGTAACAAATTTTTCGTTTTTGGCAATATTGACTTCACATTGCAGTCAAATCCCACAAATGCGATAGCAGCAGATGTTTTTTTTTAAAAATAAAGAACAGTCCAACTTGTATTACAATAACATTTGAATTGCGTAAGTCAAAATTATATAGCAATGATCAACTAAATTCATTTTATTTTTTAAGGAATATCATTACGAGCATGATGCATAAGTTAAAAGCATCGCCGATGAAGGTTAAAATTATTTCATTACAATTTAATTTTATTACAAAAACTGTATATTTTCTGTAGGTATTGTTAAGCGTCACCATGGTGAAAATTATACAAAGCATATTTTGATGGACCTGAATAGAGAGGAGAATTATAATTTTTGTAAGAAGTTTTTTAAAGCTATATGAATAATCCATTACTGTATGACCATAAATATTTCCTTAATCAATACTATTAACATTTTAGTATTAACAATTAGTATTTGATCTGTTTACCGATAATAAATAAGAGAATTTTCATATGGATCCAACACAAAAGCGCTACGAATTTTCTATCGGTGGAATTTTTAATCGATTTACTAGGCTTACTACATTGATTACCTTAAAAATGGGCAAACTGCTTTGCATGTTGTGCAAGACTGCTAAGTCTAAAAACGCTTTATCAGATTTTTAGCATTATAATTTATGGTATAAATGGTGATTAGTGGTAATAGTTGTTTGTTTCGGGCAAAAATAAACAAGATGTCCCTGTAGAGCAGTGTTTCTCAATCTTTAATGGCTGACGGCACACTGAAAATATTCAGAATTATTTCCGGCACGCCTTAACATAAAAATTGCAAAGGTTGTGTGAAACAAAAAATTGATAAATACAAATAACTTTAAAAAATTGTTTATTTACCAAAAAAAATAATAATACATTCAATGAAAGGGCTAAGCCTGTTTTTGCATGGGTCTTGCTGCAAACAGCTGTTTCAAAAATTGGCAGAATGGTTTTCCATGCTATCAAATAAAAGTTTCGCTCTTCTTGGTATATAGCTTACTTAAAATGAACAAGACAGAACATGATAAATAGAAAATGACATATCGCTGATATGACACCACGCAGTTTTAATAATTTTTTAAAAGCCCTGGCGGCACATTAGACTATATCTCACGGCACATCAGAGTGCCGCGGCACACAGGTTGAGAAACACTGATGCAGAGTATATGCATACACACGGATAGACAGTTTTGTACTGAATTTCAATGAAAACTTTTTAACATTCTTTTCTTACTATGTTCACTTTATTATTTACACCACCCTAATATATACCCCTAATATAACACCCACCCTAATATAACACTAGTGCTCGCGCACAGCCAGCTGCGTCAAAAAAGCGTCTCTAGATCTGTGGCACGCGATCAACGTTTCGATCGTCCGTCATCTTCCTGGTGGTTAAGTCGAGCGATGGCAACGCCTGCCCTTTTTTCAGCATTGGGCAATCTGTCGATCTGGTCTCGCATTCTTCCATTTTTCAGCAGATGTCAGTGCTGTTAAAAATAATCGTGATCATTTTTTACGCGAAATGACGTACTAAAAAGTAAAGGATTCTCGTTTAGCTATGTCACCCGCAACTATTTTTATAGAAATTCAATCTATTCTTCGTGACTGGCAACAATCAAAACGTCAGAGTTTGGTGATCCCAGAGTGGGATCACTGCGCGTTAAAGGGTTAAAACTCATTACTAGACTCAATATATGAAAAGTCATATGAAAATTTAATTTTTTTTTTTTTTTTTTTTTGCTCAGCTTCTGAGCAGAAAGCCAAGATGAAATTTTTGGGGATGTAGTGGCATACCACTTAACAACATATGAAAATTTAAAATATGTGCTTCTGATCAAACGTGCCGAAAAAAATTAATGCTGTTTTTTAGCAAATGCAGTGCTCATTCATAAACTATAGACGATACGAAAATTTTGATAAAATTTTTGGAATCAGCTTAAAAAGTTACCCCTAGAAAAAAAGTATTTCACTTCAGTAACTTCTACAGGTAAGGAGTTATTTAAGAAATTCAGAGAAAAAATGGCGTATCATGCAGAAAACTTAAAAATTTGCATAATTTGCATAATTTCTTCGTAATTAATTACCGTAGAACCTGCAAAATTGAGTTCTGTAGTTATCTTAGCCTATAAATCATCTATATGAAATTTGAGGAAAATCTAAGTCGGTGTGGTGAACTGCACTGTTTGATCTGACGTGGAATGATCCAAATGTTACTATGTTTCTTGTGACACCATTTGTTCCCTTGTTTGTAGTCATTTGTTTTTTTCAGAGACTTGTATATAGTGGCGAATCCAAGGGAAGGGCTAGTTGACTTTAGCCCACCTCCAAATGCATTGCTTAAGGGTAACATTTGCTTCATTGTACACTTTCTTTAACTTAAGTCAAATAAGTTTTTTTATAAGTTAACCCCAGCCAAAAAGATATTTACATTGTTTCAACGTAACATTCTGCTTATTCTACATATTTTAAAGTCAAATAGCCTTTTTTAAAAAAAAATCATCCCCTCCCCCCAAAAAAGTGTGTATCCACCATTGCCTATAGATACACAGATACAGGGTGCTTCACGAAGGGTCCCTGTATTTGAAAATAAATAACTCAAAAAGAATGATCGATAGAAGTGGTATGTTTATTAAAAACTCGTAAGAATTTGATCCCGAAACCAAAAACTTTTAGTTAGAAATTGCGTCGATAGATAAGCTCTGCAATCAGAAATACGGATCTTTGAAAGACAACTCAAACTCCAAATACAATCATTTTTCAAAGATTTAGCTGTAACAAGCATAGCATTTATTGCACCTTTCGGTACCCCAAAAGGTGCGATAAATACTTTCGGTACCCCAAACCTAGCAACCAGACCGCTCCATTTTTCCAAAACTTACCGTTAGGGCTGCAATCTTATAGAACGACATCGTTGGTCCTTTTACTTTCTAGAAACGATAGCGACTAACTGGTATATTGCACTTTTAATGCAATTTACCTACACTTAACTAGCACTGGATGATCGATCAGGCACGGCATGGGTCATGAAAGGTGAAGCTCTCCCACACCGTACAGGAGACGCTTTTGGCTTTCTGGAGGAGTACTTCAGTGATAGAGCTATAGCATTGAACAACTAGATAGTTAAGGGAAAAACTGAGACTACTCTCTGAGGACATACTGAAAGACATTGTTTACGGTGAAAGTCCTTCAACAACCGATGAGCTAGAGGTGTCTATTTGTCAGATTTGTCTGTTGATATCTGATAACACACTACAGAGATTTACTGAAAACTTTATTCTTCGTTTTCCGCATGTGTGTTCGCGTAAAGTAAAAAGAGCGTATATTGAATCGGTTTTGACCTATGTACTCAGCATCTGAGCTTTCTGGTATTCGTATTGTCCTTTACAGCGCTATCTATCGATGCAGTTTGTAACTAAAACTTTGGGGCGTGTATCAAATTCTTTCGTTTTTTCAATAAACATACCACTTGTTTCATGTTTCTATCAATTACCGTGTTTGAGTTATTTACTTTCAAAGTTTGGGGTCCTTCGTGAAACACCCGGTATAACAGTATCAATTCCTAGCAATTGCAATATCTTAGACTTGAATGTAATACTTTACTATGTTTTCTGTAATGCATGCGTGAATTTAGTCATATAACCGTAAATTTCTAGGCCTTAGAGAAATTTAGTCTAGAACAGAACTCTCATTCTAATTTTGCTCTCCCTTAACGAGCGGACGTATATTTTCCAATTGCCATTATTCAGATAGGGCTTCGAGCAGGAAATGAGCTGTAAACCGAAAACCGGAAAAAACCATTATTTTGGTCGGAACGAAAACCGGATCTGAACTGAAAAAAAAATATCGGTTTATTCCGGTTCGATATATCTTCAATCATTTTGTTGCTGCAACCAACTTATCAATACTGTATACTGTTCTCAACTTACCAATTAAAAAAAGAATAAAATCTTTTACATTTTGATAGAATTACATTTTTTGTTTATGACATTATTATATTTTTGTACAAATACGAAGTACATAAAATAACATTATTCATTTGGAACTGAACCGAAAACCGTTATTTTTGGCGGAACGAAACCGGAACTGAACCGATATATTTATTTTTAGTTGAACCGGAACGAAAAAAATTACGGTTCAAAGCCCTGAGCTCATCACCGGGTGTTTCCTCTATATGCAATTATAATGTAAACTTCCTGCGTACATATTTGTTGATATTTTACAGATCTATGTTTTTTCTCCAAGTAAAATGCTTTGTTGGTAAAAAAACATAGATCACATAAACGGATCCGTTCTCATATAAACGGATTTAACTTATTTTCCCTCCAGAAATCAGATATCATATTTATAGTGTACTAGCTGAAGTACCCGTTCTTCGCACGGGAATGAATGGACTTTTTGA
This sequence comes from Cheiracanthium punctorium, assembly GCA_038373885.1. Lineage (NCBI taxonomy): Eukaryota > Metazoa > Arthropoda > Arachnida > Araneae > Cheiracanthiidae > Cheiracanthium > Cheiracanthium punctorium. The sequence continues at coordinate 228,495 of JAWZYV010020100.1, read as the reverse complement.
TATTACGATTTGTGGTGATTACTATTCATTGTAATAAACAGATATAGCAAAGTGGATATCGCGTTATATTGTGTCCAATAATCATGCATACCGAATTGCAAGGCAATCGTTTGTACGGTGCAGAAGGCCATGCGGCGTAGCGCAATCTAGTGGCGAGTTTTAGCAAAACGGATACGGCGAAAATATTTTTCGCATTCAGATACCGATGTATACGAATTTTCATGACTATCGGCTGGACAGTCCTGAAGTTCATGTGTTGACGCGACATTTAGTGGCAAGTTATAAGAAAATGGATAGCGCCAAACTCTTCCCCTTGTTCAAATATCTATGTATACCTATTTTCATAGCGATCATTTGCACAGTCAAGAAGTGATACACTGCAGGGCCATCCAATGGTTCAATAAAGTAATGATTTGCTACAGCGCCGTCAAGTGGCGAGTTATAGCAAAATGGATAACGCCAAAATATTCTCATTGTTCAAATAGCTATGTATACTGATTTTCATAGCGACCGTGTTCAACTATCTATGTATACCAATTTTCATAACGATCATTTCCACAGTCAAGAAGTGATACACTGCAGGGCCATCTAGTAGTTAATTAAAGTAATGATTTGCTACAGCGCTGTCAAGTGGCGAGTTATAGCAAAATGGATAACGCCAAAATATTCTCATTGTTCAAATAGCTATGTATACTGATTTTCATAGCGACCGTTTGAATGGTCAAGAATTTGGCCTGCTGCAGCGTCATCTAGTGGCGAGTTAAAATAATAATGCATTGCAGTGTCATCTAGTGGTGAGTAACATCAAAAGTAACGCAGTTAGAATATATTCTTCGTGCTCAAATGTGTAAGTATAAAAAATTTTATGCCGATCGGTCGAACGGTATAGAAGTTGATGCTTTTCAGCGCCATTTAGCGGCAAGTTACAGCAAAATGGATAGTGAAAAATATTCTCCGTGTTCTAATATTCGCGTGTACCAAATTTCATCGAAATCGGTTGGACGATATTCGCATAGCAAACGGCTAAACGGAATAGAATTCGACGTTCTGCTGCGCCACCTTGTGGCAAGTTAGAGGAAAACGGATAGCATAAAAAGCTTCTCCATGATAAAAGACTTAGGTGAACCAAATTTCATGGTGCAACGGTGCTCAACGGTGCTGGAGTTTTTCAACCTCATACACTCATACCAACATTCATTTTTATCTATAACCAGTGTCATAATATATCCCAGTCTCAAATAAAATCCAGTTTCAAATCTAAGCCTCGCCAAAGTGCCAACATACGCCATTTTGCAAGCGTTTTTTCAGGAAATCATTCGAAGCATTGACTTAGCAGCAATAATATATGGGAAATGGTTCGACCGCGAAAAAGTAAATCAAGCCTTTATTTGAAAAGTTGAATCCCTTAATACAGCCGAATTTTTTAAAATTATCAACTATAACGTGTTTTATTCATCATTACTCCGATGTATTAAATGAGAAGATTTCAATTTTCTGAAATTTGGCGGAATTCCCCCAACTTAAATCAATGTACTCATTTGGCGAGAATTCTGGAGATAGATCAATTGAAATCCCTTAATAACTGCATTATTTCTTCACGGATCATTAAAATTTAACGCTGTATTCTAATAAAACCTTTGCACTTGTTTTCAAAAATCTATTTCCTTAAGCTCTCAATAAATTGCGCCAAGCCGAAATCTGTGCAAACCGCTAGAACTTCACTTTCACAAAATCGGCATTTGAGCCATTTTATTTTTTCGCCAAACTAAAATAATTTACCTATTAGCCTCGGAAATCTTCAATTTTTATTGTTTTGCGTGTAAAGCATTACATTCCTGCTCTGATTTCCCATGCACACGATATTATAATTTAAAAAAAAATAACCTTACGAATATAAACTAATAAAAAAAAATCATTATTATTCTTTAATTTTTACTTTGAGAATTTAAAACATTTTATTCGGCAAAATCGCCACACATGGTAACCACGATCCTTATTTCACACTTTTTTCACTACAGGGGTTACAATTACGGAAAGCTTTTTGCGTGAATAGCATAAAAAATCTCTTAAATTCCGGGAACGGGTGGACTTTCAAAGTTTTAAAGTGGACTACGATTTATTCTATATTATTTTACATATCTGTGCTAAATTTCAGGCCGATAGGTCCATTTTTGTGGATTTGTATACGAACGACATTTTATTCGGGAAAATCGCCACACATGGCAACCACGATCCTTATTTCACACTTTTTTCACTACAGGGGTTACAATTACGGAAAGATTTTTGCGTGAAGAGCATAAAAAAATCTCTTAAATTCCGGGAACGGGTGGACTCTCAAAGTTTTAAAGTGGACTATGAGTTATTCTATATTATTTTACATATCTGTACTAAATTTCAGGCCGATAGGTCCATTTTTGTGGATTTGTATACGAATCAAATCCACAAACAAACAAACAAACAAACAAACAAACAGAATTTCATTTTTATTTATAAGATAATGTTTAAGTGTATGTCTATAAATATTAAGAAGATTTTCTTCATGAAAAGCTTTAAATGCACAATTTTATTTCATACAAAATAATTAGATAAATACAAATAATTAGATTATAAAAGCCATAAAAACAATCTGTAATGGTTAAAGGCAAGCGAAAAAGCGGATGAAACTCAAGATATGTCTAAAATATTAAAAAGCATATACCAACATGGGCGCCGGCAGCTTATGGGCAAAGGAGGGCAAATGCCCACACTTGTGTGAGGAAATCCTGCTAAATTATACGTAAGCATACAAAATCTGAAATCTGATCTTATATTTTTTGGTTGATGTTAAACAAACCAGTAATTTTACTTAAATTTAACCACAATCTACAAAAATACTAAAACGCGTCTGTATGTGCGCATGCGTTCTGCTCTGACACTTTGCCCACCCTTACAAAAAATTCTAGCGGTGCCCATGTATACCACCATTTTACTAATCATGATTTATGTTTCAAGTTATATTGAAACTTTTTTGTACTTTATAAGCCTAAAATCTAGATTACAGCAACTAGACGGTTATTGAAAATAAATGTACATACACGTGCGTATATTATTTTGGACGCAAATGCAAATTTTTAAGCTTTTAGAATGTCTGCTTATTAACTCTAAGACAACTTTGAGTTCTTAGTCCTTAAGTGTCGTCGAATGTCGAAGAATGTTGTAAAGCTTACTACCAGAAATAAAGACATCGTTTCACAGTGGATCTCGGACCACTGTGAAACGATAGCAAAAAGGCAAAACGATCCATGGCAAAAAGATCGCCGACTCATTGGCCAAAACAAGTGCATTGACACTGCAAACAGTTACATCCAGTGTGTCTTTTGGAATAATAAAGCGAATAATTAAAGATGTAGTGTCCGTGGAATTGGTGGGAACAAAAACCAGAACTGAACCGAAGAAAAAATATCGGTTTATTTCTGTTCGATATATCTTCCGACATTTTGTTACTGTAATCAATTTATCTATATTTTCTAATTTAACTTCAAACATATAATTATCATTATTACATGTAGAGCCTGTTTCTGTTTCTCAGAGACTTCCTCCCATTGACGCATACGTCAAGTCTGAACTCTGTTTACAATTATAGTAGAATAGTTTCTGAATTTCCGAAGTGAAATGAAACAAAATGGAAAACATCATAAAAAGACAGCGCGCCAAAATAAAGCTTCAAAAAGTACCCATCTTAACGTATCACCCTTTTCCAAGAAGAATCGTCTAAACCGAAAACTGTTATTTTTGGCGAAACGAAAACCGGAACTGAACCGATGTATTTTTTTTAGTTGAACCGGAACGAAAACCGGAACCAAAAAAAAAAAATTACCGTTTGAAGCCCTGGAGTATAGGCTTGATACTGGCCAAATATAAGTTTGCTACTGGCCATGACAGTGTCCTGAAGCACTACACCGCCTCAACATGGTTCCTATCCTCTCTGTAACATGTAATCTGCGGAACAAATCGTGGATGTTGACCATCTGATGGCATAGCGCTCTCCCATGTTGCCAGGCGAGAGACTGTTTAGATTCATAGCCTATTTACTGTAGCTGATTGTTTGTGTTTTGATTCCTTTTTTATACTATTTTTCTGCTGTAGTTGGCTTTCAATTTGTGCCGTTAGAAATAAAAAACAATGTCTAGAAATCTGTTTTGCATTCTCCGTTTGAAATACGCTATGAATTCTTTTTCAGGTTAAAAATTCATAAATAGGTGTAACGTTTTGGACAGGAAGGAAGTGGTAGATTTGAACTAATTAGACGAGAAGGATATTTTCTGAAGGAATCGTGACTATAAAAATTTCTTTTAGGACTCTTCTTTTTTCAGATGCAGATATATTGAAAAATATAAAAAGCGTGACATCATAAACATTACAATCTCCGTGCAATTTGAGATTTTAGTTTCGCTTATAGATTCTTGAGATGGAGAATGTTTTATGCGTGTGATTCGTGCGTAAGTTATTGTGGGGTAAAATACATACCTCTCGTTTTTATACATGCTGATACACATACAAAACACTTGCTTAGTCAGTATTAAAGAATCTTCAGATTGATATATCATCAGGATTGCTATTTCAAAACAATGTAACCCTAAATTTCTTCAGCATCTTTTTCTGTCTCATTAATTTATTCATTGTCTCAACTTTTTCTAGGATTAATTAAAATCGGTTAAATCGATTAAAATAATCAATAAAATCATCAAAATCTATTAAATATTTTTCATTTAAGCGATAAAGTTACAATTATTCAGTGAGCCCTGCACTTTTTTTTTTTTTTTTTTTTTTTTTTTTGACGCAGGCACTAAAAACATTTTGTATGCCCTTAATAAGAAGTTCTGTGATAAGCTACTTACTGCTGGTGTTAAATGTTGCAATAAGTATGCCGTAAGTTAGAAAATTTCCCAGTACAGTTAGGATAAGGCTCGAATTGATGAGAATAGAATTGAATAGCTTGAATCCTTCAACACCTTCCTTCAATGTGATAATAAAATGCAATTTTTTCGGTTCCTTCACTAAGAGATTATGAGCTGTATCTTTTATATCCGATGCAGCATTCACCACCGATGAACCGTATAGGCAAATGCATATAAATTCAAAACATGTGGTCAAAATCGTAAGCAGCCGAAGTGCAACTGGATAGTCTTTTTTTTTGCTGAACACTGAGTAATATGTATCCTCGAATATAGACATCAAATCCATGATAATGGCCAACAGCAGGCTCGGGTGAAAAAAGTTATTCATCTTTGAAATAATAGCACACACCTCTAGATATATTTCTGACAGATATTCTAACTCTTGAGAATTGCTGTCTTGCAGATTTTTGTTGAGTCTGTTCAAAATTTTGCTTATCAAAAAACAGACTGAAGAGAAGTATCCTGCCACAGACGCATGAACAAAGCAAACGTAATTCATTGCGAGTGAAGTGAGGGCAACCGGAATGCCGTAGGGAGGAGGCAAAAAACCGTAGTATTCAGTTTCACTCAAGTGCGGAAGGATCGTATTTATGAAATAGCAAACACCGAAGTACAGCAATATATCGATAACACAGAGTGATGAGATTAGTTTGAAACTGAACTTTTTCGCTGATTTTCCGTCTCTGCAAACTTTAGCGTAAATTTCGCCCAACTGCTTTAAGGTATTCTTCATCTGCTTTCTTTTCCCGTAAAGTGAAAGTCGGACCAGAAAATTGAAAAAGGACAACATCAACGTAGACAACTGGGCTTTGCCTTCTCTGAAGTCCAATTTTATTATGTCTCTCATACGAGTGCATACCATGTAAAAAAAATTTCCTTCCATTATGATGGCGACTAGCAATGAAAATATTGACTGCAGGAAATACTTTCTTGAAAATTTCATCCCATTTTCGAATCCTATGCAGTGAGACCACAAGTACCAGTTGATCACCGAATACACTCTGTGAGCGGATTTTCTGGCTGATTCAACTCTTCGCTTATTCAGAGTACTAACTGGAGTGATTTGACGAGTGCTTCTGAGAAAGAGACGCCGTTTGTAGTATCGAGGCATTATGAGCGAACAAAACGTATCTGTCTGCTTTAAAGGTGATGCTGGTAATGTTTCTAATTCAATCTTCCAGAATATATGAATTTCTTTCAGACGCAATTTCTTATAGTCATCGTGAACTTAAAGTAAGTGAAAAGTTAGCAGCAATAATAAAATCTATAGTAGATGAATTCCAATTGATCAGGTAACCTAATCCATAAATGCGAGAAACTGTTTTTAGTCAAAATAAATGTTATTAAATGAAATTTAGATGTACTTTTTTTAATGAAAGATAAATTGCAAAAAATAATTTTGTTTAAAAAAATGTTTTCAAATAAAACTTCTTGTACTTAAATTAGTATCAGTAATGTTGATTTTGAATAAGGAAAAAAATTATTGGAACAATAAATAATCAAAAGTAAATCTAAATTCGAAAAGGAAAGAAAACTGAACTTATTAAGCGGGAAAATGTCTAGTTAAATTTTTTAACCATTTCTCAGTAAGCCTTGCATAAACTTGTTCTTTGGCGTAATGAGTGATTTAATATTTTCAGCGTTTAATAAAACGGAAGAATTTGATGTATCACACTCATTAATATGAAACTCACACAAACATATTTAGCAATCGACTGTTTAACAAATTGGCATCTTCCTTCATTAAAACCTGTAGTTAAATTTCATATCTGTTTAGTAGTCAGCGAATTCTTTACTTACAGCTCGTTACAGTACAGTCATGTAAAATAAATTGGCCTAAGGATCTGTAAGAAGCAGTTACTGTAAAATAATAAAGGAAATGAAATGTACGTATCTAATTGGCTTTTCTGCTGTAGGCATTTTTACAAATAGTTTTTAATTCTTTCACCCATTATGATTTCGACGTAGATTATTTATTTACCTTTTAAAAACTATTTTATTACTATTCATACCATTTCTGTTTGTATTCGTTCCGTACAAGTGGTAGGTTAGTAGGACTGTCCAGTGGCCTCTAAAAATTGCAAATGCGTCACCGTCTGTCTAAATATATTATTATATATGGATGAAAGAATAAGAAAATGATTGCGAAAGACTGATGTTATTTAAAAGAGAGGGGGAGGGGCTCTGTTGAATTCTGATTAACAGATACTTGAAAAGCAACGTAGAGTAAAATAAAACCCTGTGCAAAACCTGTACTAGTATTGGTTTTGTTAATGTTTTTATTTCATTGCGGCCATTAGATATTTCAATAGCTTTTGTCCAGAGTTAGTAAAAGTAAATCGCAATTTCGGATAGTTTCTGAGCTCAACTACAATTTTAACGATATGTATCACGGCAAAATGGTAAAAACGGTCCATAATCCTTTTAGAAATTGTTGGAACACGAGCATTCGTGATTTTTTGCGAGCGTTTTCTATTTTATTTACTATATGCAGTTTAATTTCGTTCTAGTATATCGTTCAATATTGCACAATAAAATATATTTAAATATGTTGACGCGCGTCTCTTTGTTAGACCTATTTCTTTGGTTTGGATAATTTTAAGTTTGAATAATATTATTTTATCTTTTCCGTATATTTTATTTTATTTGTTTAGTCGTGACTTTTGAACAAATTCGGTTGCGTGATATTTTTACACGTGTACCCCAAAACTGTATAATGAGTACATGGGATTTCAATTGTTCATTCTAAATATTCTAAATTCATCTGAACTATGAAAGCGTTTAATAAGCTAAAAGAAAACAAAAATAAAAAAGCACATTTCAATAGAAAATAATAATCTAAAAGAATTTAATAGAATAAAATTGTAAGTTTAACTGTGTCTCACCGTAAGAGAATTAAAATTTATGAAATCTTTGATAAATTTTATAAATAATCATTAAATGTTCCTACAGAATTCTACTGCATTTTAGTATGCATTCACTTTCACATTAAGGCACATGAAGTTCTAGGATAATGTTTTGTATATAAAATAGCATTTCATCCTGAAAGTGTAAAGCAACACTTTTAAATTAATATTTCCTTTAAAACAGAAAAGATCAGGCTGTGTTAGGGACATACCATAGTGATTGCAATGCAACAACTGTTTCTAAAAAACCGAATTGATATAGACAAAATAGTCTTTTAACTTTTTCATTTGATGGCCCTTTACAATATTTAGAGACCTTTCTATTATAGGCGAAATAAAAAAAGATGGGTAATTCTCTCAAAAAAATTATTAATGTTATGTTGATTTTGTTAAAAATTTGTGAATCTCTAACTATCTTAAATGAATACTTACCCTCGCAACAAAATGAGATTCGTTGTGAAATTAAGTTTAAAAATATTTTAGGCTAATGCTGTGATTCTGCATATCAACATTCTGTATATCAGCGAAGATGAAGACCTTGGCAATCTGCATTAGATTGTCATAGTACAGGTTCAGTGTCATAAACAAGGCCGCTATCCTTAACAGTTAAGAAAGGATAATGGCCGAAAGTGTTTGTTTGTTGTGTTACGGCAAAGCTACGTAAGGGCTATCTGTTTCTGGGAGGGTGCTTTGGTCGAAGGACTTTTTAATGGCTTATAATGGGTATTCAAATTGCATCTGGAGAAGACGAACCAAAACTCTAGATCGTTAGATCGACAGCCGGTCAGATTCTGGACTTTCACACTTCATCCGTTTACCATTTTCAGTGCCTTAGCAAGGATGGCCGGGCAATTAAAAATGTGTTCCGTCGTCAATTCTGTATTAAGGCAGTTATTTGCAGTTTCTGTGCGTTTTTCTGCTCTCTCTGTCAATTTTCAAACCTTTTTGATGTCCAGTTCTAACCCTGACTATGGTTTTAGTTATAAGTCGATCTCCATTGATGCTCTGGAGCTGGTGCTTTATTGGAATGGAATATTCACTCATATTGTATTTGGTCACGGCAGTTTCATCCGAGAGGGTAACTTTGGCACTTTTGTCAGTCGTATTATTGTTGAGATCTCGAGCCTCTTTCGCTACTTGATCTTCGTTTTCGTTGCCCGTAATGTTCGCATGCCCGGTAATCATTGACGTTCAGCTTATGAATCCTTTTTAGGCTAGAGTGGATCCTGTTGGAAAAATAGGAGATTCCATCTTGGATTGCCTGCAAGATTTCTGTTGATTCACAGAAAACAACGAATCCTTATGCTTGCCCGGAAACAAGAAGGGGTTTATAGGGGAAGTAGGGGTACAATGAAGCATGCTATCTAAAATCAATAGGATTTGTCACAGTTGAAACTCACACACATATTATACAAATATATGTTCCCGTTACTGATATGATTTGGAGACAATAGCATTTTTACAACGAGAGATATAGAAAATTATTGGATTTTCTCCACTGAAAGTAAATTTCGTATCTAAAAGTAATTTTGTTTTACCACCATGTTTCCAAATGCATAATTCTTTATTTTTCAAATATTGTGATCACTATGGTGTGGTCTTCATACTTTCAAAGCCAGAATTAAAAAAATAAATATTAGGAATTAGTAAAAATTTATGTATTTTGTAGCCTCAATTTGGAGTATAATGAAAAACTTGTAGATGGGGTACAATGAACCATATTTCATTGTACCCCGGGTGAATGAATTCATTAGAATAAATACACTCTTATTAAATATTTAGTTTGAGGTCTACATCGATCACATAAAGTTATCAAAGCATTGTTTTTAATTGTATCTTCTTCAGACTCTGAAGAAGATACAATCCATCCAGATTGTCTTTCAATTAACCTTCCAAACAGTACAGATTATGAGCTAATCTCACATAACATGTATGCCACAAATAATAAACTGAAATCAAACGAATGCGAAGTTCTGTTCGTAAAATGACAGAACCAAGCTTCAAATTTGTGCGTTTTTCGGAAATATACATTTTTGAAAAAACTCAAATTGTGTCAAAACTACCATCTTCCGTTCCTTCAAATAGTACAAAAAGGGAAGCAGAAATGTTAACTTTTCAGTTTGATTAGTAAATTTAATATAAAATGAAAAACTATAGGCTAACCTCTAATAAAAGTACTATGTTTTCATATCAAACTATAACAGTTTAATTAAATTTGTTTTTTATAGTTAATTTCATATTTATGTCTATTAATGATTATTATAAATGTACATAAAACATATATGCTGAAATTTGAATTTTGATTCATAATGTTACGAATTTTCGGGGCAACCCGCTGCTCTGGGGCTTAAAATGGTTTAAAATTCGTATTCTACGCTTCAAATAGATAAATTTTGCTTTTTGTTGCATCAAAATCGGCCAATTAGAACCGGAGATACGGAGGTTTCGCTTTCCCATATGTTTTTTCTATGGGCTTCTAGAAATCTCGAGAAATATTAGTCCTAGAGCTTAGATCTCTTCACTTTTGAGGACTTATTTTTGGCGCCAAATTTGGCGATATTTCGCCAAAAGTCGCCAAGCTTGGCGACTTTTTGGTCATTTGGCGCGATTTTCCCAATGGGGCCTGGAAGTTGTTTTTCCTGCATTAAAAACGCATAATAACCTAACATTTCTCTTCTATGACGTAATCAATATTCACGCTTTATGTAGAACCCTCGAGAAATTGACTTTTCTGGAAACCTCTTGTACCTCCTGCGTCGGCTATTTATAGAAGCGTGCATCGCCCCGAAGAGTCAGTTGCGAGTTGAACATTCAATGTGTGAAGAGCTCTGAGTACGCTTGTTTTGTGTGAACTGATAGTGCTATAGAAGCTGTGTTTTAGCTTGCTTTGTGAAGCTGTTTTTAAAGTGCTGTGTATAAATTCTTCATTGCTGTGTCTTAAGGGATAGTGTACTATATCCCTTGAATATTTCCACGGAATTTTAGCCTGTAAAAGTGACTTATTTTGTGTGAGAAATACAGCATTTGTGAGAGCTTCTGATCCAAGCGGATTGTTAAAAGCACGTTACTGCTAGATTGTGCTTGTGAATTGTGTGCAGCTGATTGTTCTACGAAGTTCTAGAAGAAAGAAAGTTTGTGTTCCATCCTGACAAGTGACTTTTTACTTGAACTTTTTACACCAACTGGACTTTAGAACGACGAACCCCAGGAGTAGCAGAGTAATTCCGCAACATTTGGTGTCAGAATCGGGATTCTAAAGAAAGACTTTAATTTTCCAGTTTATGGTTTTGACTAGACAAAAAAATGGAAGAACAACTTCAAAAGCTCATGAATATGATGCAAGAAATGAAAGCCGGACAAGACGAGATGAAAGCCGGATTGGTCGGACTAGAGAAGAAAGTGGAAGATGGACAAAGAAAAATAGAAACCGGATTAGATGAGTTAAAAACCGCTCACGAAGAGATGAAAACCGGGTTAGAGGAAGTAGAGAAAAGAGTATCACTCCTGGAAGAAAGTCAAGCGAGATGCGAGGAAAGGATTGAGGAAAAGATCGATCACAAGCTAGAAGAAAAACTGGACAGTTTAGTAAAGCTGGGAAAGGTACCAGAAAACATCAGGTTGTCGTCACGCCACCCAGCAGTGAAACTAACGCCTTATGACGGAAAGACTCCCTGGGAGGCTTACAAGACCCAATTTTCAATCGTCGCCAGAGCCAATGGTTGGAGCGAGTCCGAGAAAGCTAATCAACTGGCCGCTTCCCTTAGCGGAGATGCAATTAATGTATTGCAAACTATCGGAGCGACGAAGATAGGAGATTTTGACGCCCTTGCCAGTGCCTTGGAGATGAAATTCGGAGAGAAGTGCCAGAAAGAATATAGTAGAATCCAACTTAAGTCAAGGATGCAGAGATCTGGCGAGACCCTTCAAGAGCTGGCTTCGGACATAGATAGGCATTGTCATCTAGCTTACATGGACCACCTTGATAATGTCCGAGAAGAAATGGCGGTGCGTCATTTTATTGAAGCCATCCGTGATCCAGAAACCCAAAACTCACTTATGTTGGAAGATTATCAGGATTTGAAATCTGCTCTCGTCTTCGCAATGAAGCTAGAAGCAGCTCAGCGGGCCGTCAGGAAAGATCGGCATGCTGTTAGAGCTGTCACGGTCCAAGAGGGAGCTGACAAAGACACGGAGAGCGTCGAGAACAGGTTGAAGAGAATTGAAGATCTCATAGAACGAAAATTAAGATCCGATAGAACGAGAGATGGCCCAAAGAATGTGAAATGCTGGAAGTGTGGCGTCGAGGGGCCATGTACAAAAGCATTGTGGTCGAAAGTCTCATGACCAGCAAGAGAACTCTAAGATCATGAAAGAGGGAAACTAGGAGGTGGCCATCTCGCGGGGCGGAGGTTGCCAGATAGTCAAGAGCCCCACCTAAAAGTCTTGCAGATTTCATCAGTGAATGGCGGCAGTAATGGACTCTTCGTACTGGGATATGTTAATGGTTCCCCATGCCACATGGTGATTGATACTGGAGCGAACGTAACCATCATAAGGACGGATCTGGCCAAGAAATTAAATTTGAAGATTATCTGGACTCCGCCCTCGCTGACCCTCCAGACTGTGACAGGTGACAACATCGAAGTGGGCGGAAAAGCGCAAGTAGAAATCACGTTTGGGAATGCCAGATACGACCATTTGGTATATGTCGCCAATATTACAGACTATTTTATTCTCGGACTGGACTTTTTAAAATCACACAAATTTAATTTGTACTTTAAGAATAATGAGCTTCGTTCAGAGTCAGAAGAAATAGCTGCGTTCGATATTAGAAATGAAACTGTTTTGCCTGTTCAGCAAATAATAGCCCAGACTGATATCACTCTACCTCCCAGAACTGATTCAATAATTTCTGGAACAGTAAAAGAAAGCAATAAATTCCGTTTTGGATTAATTGAACACCCAAGCAATAGTGATTCTATCAGAGGAGTACTTGTGGGTGCAACACTTGTGGACTTGTCGAGAACAGAAATTCCAGTTAGAGTAGTAAATGTGACGGACAAGTCGAAGGTGATAAAGAAAAATGAAGTGTTGGCGACATGCACTCCTGTTACCTGCATTAATAAGAACATCAACCAAACGACAGCTAAATCTTCCGAGTGCCTGACGAAGGAATTATTACAAGACGTGGAGTTAACGGCAGAACAGAGAAGCGCTGCAGAGAAAGTAATAGCTGAATTTGAAGACCTCTTCTCTCGTACTTCCGGTGACTTTGGCCGTACGAGGTTAACGCAACATAGAATAGACACAAGCAGCCATTCTCCCATCAAGCAACATCCTAGGCGGCTGCCGTTTGCTAAGCAAGAAGAGGTGAGCAGACTTTTAGAGGAGATGCAGCGTGATGACGTCATCGAGCCATCGACTAGTCCGTGGGCCTCGCCGATTGTTTTGGTCCGAAAGAAAGATGGTTCCACCCGGTTCTTCGTTGACTATAGACGTCTGAATGACATTACCAAGAAAGACAGCTACCCTCTTCCCAGGATAGACGACACATTGGACACTTTATCGGGAAATGAATGGTTCTCCACTCTGGATCTCAAGAGTGGCTACTGGCAAGTAGAAATCCATCCCGATGACCGTGAAAAGACTGCGTTCACCACGGGACAAGGATTATGGCAGTTCAAAGTTATGCCTTTTGGACTCTGCAACGCACCTGCTACATTCGAGCGACTAATGGAGACAGTGTTCAGAGGACTTTCCTACGAAGCATGTCTCGTTTATTTGGACGATATCATCATCGTCGGAAGGACTTTCGAAGAGCATCTCGAGAACATTCGAAAGGTACTGCAGAAATTAAAAGAGGCAAACTTGAAACTAAGTCCATCGAAGTGCAATTTGTTTCGTCGGGAAGTACGTTACCTCGGGCACATAATATCCGCCCACGGAGTCCGAACCGATCCCGAAAAGACGTCCGCAGTCCAGAACTGGAGTCTTCCCGAGAATATCCACGACTTAAGAAGTTTTCTCGGTCTGTGTACTTACTATCGAAAATTCGTGAAGGGCTTTTCTCAAATTGCAAGACCTCTTCACAAATTGACCGAGACTGGACAGAAATTTCTATGGACTGAGGAATGTGAGGACGCATTCAACGAACTGAAGACGGCTTTAACATCTTCGCCGATCCTGTCGTATCCTCACCCTGACAAGCCATTTATCCTGGACACAGACGCAAGTAAGGAGAGTGTTGGAGCAGTTTTGTCCCAGGAGATAGATGGCCAAGAACACGTCATTGCTTACTGCAGCAAATGCCTTTCAAAGGCAGAACGTAACTATTGTGTTACGAGAAAGGAACTTCTTGCTATCATTAAAGCCGTGGAGCACTTCCATCATTACCTGTACGGCCGAAAGTTCCTGCTCCGAACGGACCATGCCTCTTTAACCTGGCTTCTAAATTTCAAGAATCCAGAGAGCCAAATAGCCAGGTGGATACAGCGATTACAAGAATATGACATCGAGATACGTCATCTGAAAGGGTCATCTCATGGAAATGCAGATGCTTTGTCGAGAAGGCCCTGCATAGACAGTTGTCGCTATTGCTCCAGGGTAGAGAAAAATTACCATCTGAAACATCCCGTTGTTCGCCAAGTTACATCATCGGCATCATCTCAAGATCCCTGGAGTGACGAAAATGTTCGGGCGGACCAATTAGCAGACAGCGACATCAAACCTATTGTAGAATTTATGGAAAAATCCAGCGCTAAGCCCAGTTGGCAGGAAATATCATCTTACAGTCCCGCAACAAAACAGTACTGGGCTTTATGGGATTCGCTTCGCCTGAGAAATGGAGTCCTGTATCGTAAATGGGAGTCTGACGACGGCAAGATGCTCCGATGGCAGTTAGTACTCCCTCGCTCGAGGATTCCGAAGGTTCTAGAAGAGCTTCATAATGGCTTAACTGGGGGCCATTTTGGCGTAATGAAGACCCTGCAGAAAGTTCGCGAGCGCTTCTACTGGGTTAGGGCTCGAGGCGACGTCGAAAAGTGGTGTCAAGCTTGTGACGCCTGTGCCGCCCGTAAAGGCCCGAAGAAACGAAGCCGTGGAAGACTACATCGTTATAATGTAGGAGCGCCTTTTGAGAGGATTGCCCTCGACATCCTGGGACCTCTTCCGCGAACTTCGGATGGCAACAAATACATCCTAGTTGTCATTGACTACTTCTCTAAATGGCCCGAAGCGTTTCCTATTCCCGATCAAGAAGCTACGACCGTAGCAGAGGTACTGGTGCAAGAATGGATTTCCAGATATGGAACCCCTCTGCAACTTCATTCCGACCAAGGAACGAACTTTACCTCTGCAGTCTTTAAAGGACTATGCCAACTTCTCGGAATGGACAAAACCCAGACTACGCCTTTACACCCACAATCCGACGGCATGGTGGAGAGGTTCAATCGTACAATTTTGAACAACCTCTCGCTAATGGTATCTAGGAATCAAGAGGACTGGGACAAGAAACTCCCCCTGTTCCTGCTGGCCTATAGGAGTGCCGTCCATGAGACTACCGGCTTCACACATTCCCAGATGCTGTTCGGCAGAGATCTTCGTCTTCCCGCCGATCTAGTGTTCGGCCGCCCTCCAGATGCGCCTTCATCGCCAGAGGAGTACGTGGAAAACCTTCGGGCACGGTTTGAAGATGTACATCATTTTGCTCGGGAGCGGATCAACCTGAACACGAAAAGATGAAGACTCGCTACGACACGAAGGCTACGGGACACGAGTTCAACGCAGGTGACAAAGTTTGGCTATGGAATCCTACTCGACGGAAAGGCCTGTCTCCCAAGCTGCAATCGCCGTGGGACGGTCCTTACACAGTCCTAAACCGGCTGAATGACGTCATCGTACGGATTCGTAAGTCACCAAACTCGAAGCCAAGAGTTGTACATTACGATCGGCTAGCCATCTACCGCGGTTGTAATTAGCTCAGACTATGGTCACTATGGCGTAATTCCTCTTTTCTTTCACCTCTCATTCCTTTCCTGTCTTTCTCTTCTCTTCCTCTTTCTTCAACTCTCTTTCTCTCACCACTTACGCCATGTTTAGTGTGCATATTTGTAATATATTGGATTTTATTAATGTGTATTTGTTATTACATTGATTACTTATTATAGTGTAATTATTTATTATGATGATTATTTATTTATTAATGTGTATTTTTTTATTGTGCTATTGATTACTTGCTTGAATTATGTTGTTAAGATCTTGTTAAGTGTTATACAGTGTAGGTACCTGTGTGACCTCCTAACTAGCGATTGTACTGCCCGGGACGTGCAGTCCTTGGGAAGGGGGCAATGTTACGAATTTTCGGGGCAACCCGCTGCTCTGGGGCTTAAAATGGTTTAAAATTCGTATTCTACGCTTCAAATAGATAAATTTTTCTTTTTGTTGCATCAAAATCGGCCAATTAGAACCGGAGATACGGAGGTTTCGCTTTCCCATATGTTTTTTCTATGGGCTTCTAGAAATCTCGAGAAATATTAGTCCTAGAGCTTAGATCTCTTCACTTTTGAGGACTTATTTTTGGCGCCAAATTTGGCGATATTTCACCAAAATTCGCCAAGCTTGGCGACTTTTGGTCATTTGGCGCGATTTTCCCAATGGGGCCTGGAAGTTGTTTTTCCTGCATTAAAAACGCATAACCTAACATTTCTCTTCTATGACTTAATCAATATTCACGCTTTATGTAGAACCCTCGAGAAATTGACTTTTCTGGAAACCTCTTGTACCTCCTGCGTCGGCTATTTATAGAAGCGTGCATCGCCCCGAAGAGTCAGTTGCGAGTTGAACATTCAATGTGTGAAGAGCTCTGAGTACGCTTGTTTTGTGTGACCTGATAGTGCTATAGAAGCTGTGTTTTAGCTTGCTTTGTGAAGCTGTTTTTAAAGTGCTGTGTGTAAATTCTTCATTGCTGTGTCTTAAGGGATAGTGTACTATATCCCTTGAATATTTCCACGGAATTTTAGCCTGTAAAAGTGACTTATTTTGTGTGAGAAATACAGCATTTGTGAGAGCTTCTGATCCAAGCGGATTGTTAAAAGCACGTTACTGCTAGATTGTGTTTGTGAATTGTGTGCAGCTGATTGTTCTACGAAGTTCTAGAAGAAATAAAGTTTGTGTTCCATCCTGACAAGTGACTTTTTACTTGAACTTTTTACACCAACTGGACTTTAGAACGACGAACCCCAGGAGTAGCAGAGTAATTCCGCAACAATATTATTTGAGTGTTTGTGAAGTGTTATTAAGTGTTTCATTGTATCCCGACTTTACGGGGTACCACGAAACACTGTCGACCTTCGCCTTTTGTAATATTTTAACTATTAAGATGCTATTAACAAACTCATAAATATTTACTTAGATGGGAAAAAGAGTTGGTTAAAATTGTCCATTAATTCTATTTTTGTACATGCAAATTTGTGAACAGGGGGGGGGGATAGTAAATTTTGTTTCATTGTACCCCAATTTCCCCTTTATGTCAAATGCCTCATGCTTTTTTGCAGATGCTCACAAGTGAAGTTAGATGTTATGGCTCCTGCGCCGACTTTATGTTGTTAAACAGTGTCACTTCTGGTAGTTAGAAATACACCTGAGCCTCCATTAGTGTCTCATTGGGAGACCCATCTGTGTATACCTGTACGAAGTCCTCTTTTGGGTACTGTTTGACAGTCCTAATCCCCTTAGCTTTGATGATGTCAGGGTCGAGAACAATTTTATAGTTTGAAGGTAGCCTGGAAGGAAAAGTTTGTTCGTGGCAGATGGAAAATTTATCGTGATCGAGGCCGAGAATTTCTATAGTATCTTTGTCAAATTGTACATGAGATAACCTTTTCAGTCTTGTACTGTCGTTAAATTTTTCAAAGGTTCTCTTAGAAATATGTTCAGGTAAATGACTTCTTGCTTTGTCTGTAAATTTTATCACATTATACTGTCTTCTTTATAGATCAGTCAAATAATATGAAAGGTAGGGGCGATCTATATAAATAAAATTAGACTTTTGTATGTACATTACTTTTATTCCAAAAATTTTGCGATTTCTATCTGTTTCGAGCAGCAGGAAACCCAGTGCGACCGTAAAAAAAAGTTTTTGTCTAGCGAATGAAATGAAATTCGGTGACATCATAGGTCGTCACTCAACTTAAACTACAGGCTTTAAATTTTTAAACACTTTTATTGGATTTTGATATTTGGCGAAAATTGTTTCGAATAACTTAAATTTTTGAACGCTTCATCACGTAATAACGACTAAAGTAAATGAATTGTAATTGTGACATGAAATAGGAGGAGCATGCATCTTTACCAGTTTATTTAAAAATTCCATCATTCAAAATTTTCCTTTAAAAAAGTCTACTTATATTTAGGCATATCACAAGGTGATATGCCTAAATATAAGCCTAAATGTATGCCTAAATATATTTAATAATAAATCACATAAAACAAACTGCTTATTGTTTTATGTGATTTTTTAAAGGCAAAATAGCATATAAATACAGACATTTTTCTACAAACACTTTTCATAAAAAATTTCGCTTATATTACTTGACTTGTTTATATTACGCATTATCGCAATTATCTTATAATCTATATATATATATATATATATATATATAAGAGGAAAGTTTGTTTGTTTGTTAGCTATACGCTTTCAGGCCGTTCGAAGGATCTGGACCAAATTTGGCACACTGACTAAATAGGACAAGAGAAAGCTAATGCCGTAAAAATGAAATGAATCGGATTAATAGTTATTGTATGTTTTGTATGAGTTATTGTATATTTTGTATGAGTTATTGTATGTTTTGTAAGGTTTTTGGCTATTTTCTCGCATTTTACGTTATCGCGAGCTAAATTTCTGTCCGAATACTATATTTTTTATATCATCGGAAACTACAGAGTTTTCTTTTTCAAATACAATTTGTTACAAAATCGTACTTACATTTGCCGATTTTGGGGAATTTTTTAAAGGAAATCCTGTTTGGAAGAAAATGTACTGCTTTTAAATATATGCTATTTTTAAACCGTCGCATCGAAAAATCTAATGGGCAAAAATTTTCCATCTTTTTCCGCTGATTGAACATTTATTTCTCCCTCTTTTAAATTTTGAACCGTGCGGAAATGTTTATTAGATTTTTTTATATGATTTTTTTTCTGAAAAGATCACATATTAAAATTCTCTCCAGAATGCAAGTTCTGGAACGAAGGTAGCAAATTCCCCCACTCGGTTCTTCATTTTCAAGGTCGGAATTTTCTTGTCACACCAGGCAGAGCGAAAGAGAGACGGGAGGGGGGTGTGAAGAGAGGTGGAGGGGGAAAGAGAGATGGGTCGGCGAACGTGCTAATCCAACCCCCCCCCCTCTTCGCGCCCCCACTACGCTTAATTCAGGCAGATTGGTTATTATATTGATGACTGGAAACTCTTTATTTGCTTTCCGTTTGTGCGTTGGTAATTTTGATAAAAGACTACATATCAGAACTCAGATAGGTAGAAGGGAAGAAGCCTACCCACGTCCAATTTCCGGTGATCTCTGTAAGCTAACAGATGCCATATTTATTGTTTTTCTCGGTTCAGAGGGAAGTCCCATGTCCTTTTTATTATCGTTGCAGCCGGAGGATTCACATTCTTTCCCTTTACAATCTCATACCAACTACTGGGCTCTATTTTTTTTTAATAGTTGCTTAGATATTAACCATAAATGACTGTTAGAATACATACAGGCAGAAGAGGAGAAGCCTAGCCACGTCCAATTCCCGATAGTTTCTACGCTATCAGGTGCTTTGTTCTTTTTTGCAGCGGGAAATCTCATGTCCTTTTTTTTTATCATTGCAGCGGAAGGATTCACATTCCAGCTTAGCAACGTCCAATTCCTGGCAACCTCTGTATTCTATCAGGTGCCGTGTTCGTTTTTTTTCGTTGCAGCGGGAAGTCCCGTGTTCTTTTTTTTTTATCATTGCAGCCGGAGGATTCACATTCCTTCCCTTTACAATCTATATTTAAGGTAAATGGGCATTTCTCTTCCATTGCACGGGCAACGCCGAGCCACGCTGCTAGTAGTAAATAAAACCCTTCACAGCGGCCACCCCCTCTGAGCGGCCAAATATTCTCGGTACGGTGGGGTTGCCGCTCAGGGGGGTTTCACTGTATTTACATTTCTAGAATATATATCTCTTAGTACTTTCTACTCTTATTATAATTTTAAGCATCTTTTTAAGTAAATGCAAGAATTTAAAAATTGTTTCTCTTCCATATATTTTTTGAACTAAGGTATTTAGAATTCTTGACAGCTCTAGGCTCTTCATATACCAATTAGTCTTTCTCCCATAGTTGTTGCTAATTTCTTAATGTAATGCCATGGGGCAAAGTGATACAATGCTGATTATTTCATAATGCCCGGGGAATATAAACAATGCCCAATTTATTATTTGTTCTGTAATATATATTTCAAAATTTAGTGCTAAGTAAAAACTCAAGTACTTTAGTGGTTCCTATTGGTTCTGAAAAGTACATTGTTTCTTCGTGAATACACTAACAACTTTATTGTATGGTATCAGTTTCTATGGTCATTGCAACATTCGATTTTAGCAGAACTAGAATCCAATGTTGCAACAAGAATGCCGTACCCGTAAGTTAGGAGATTCCCAACAGTAGCCAATAGAAGACTCTAGTCGATAACAATTGAAAACCCTTTAATTTGCTTTTCGTTGCAGCAAATAAATGAGATATTTTTGGTTGGTTGGCCACCAACACTTGAATGGTTCTTTCTATGTTAGATGCAACTTTTATAACAGAAGAACCGAGGAAACATACACAGGCAAACTCAAAAATTAAAGAACAAGTAAGTAATCCTTAAAGCGACAGGAAAAGTTGATGGAACAAACATTAAGTAGTAATCTTCTTTAAACAAAGAGCAGTGGCGGCTCGTGGAATACAGCATGTACTGCCGGGCTGCACTTGAAATTATCAGCACATACTTTAAAACAATTTATTCTATAAATTTTCTTAAAGTCAGATTAGAATTATGGCATTCCTTGGGTAAATTTTTAAAAAATCTCAAAAAAAAAAAAAAAAAAAAAAAAAAAAAAAAAAACGTATTGTAGTAACGGCCGGATCGCTCATTCAGAAAAAAAACCTTTAATCTTCCCGCAATTCAACTGCGAAAGTCGTTGCTACAGCCCTCAGCGCTGATTAAGGAATTGGCAGCACCGCTGCCATGGTAACGACTACGTAAGCAATTTCTCCGGCTTAGGATAGCATAGGGTGTTTTAGCTAAGACTCAGCTGAAGAAAGGTTTTGTGACTTTTGCTGCACTTGTGAATTCGACGAACTGATTGGCTCGGACGAGAAGTGAGGGAGAGAATAAAGACACAGAATATATGTTCTAGCCCAGCATTTTTCAGCCTGAGGGGGCGCGCCCCCCGCAGAACGTTTGCAGGGGGGGGGGCAAGAAAAACTAAAGATCAAGTAGTGATGCATGTTTTAAAAAATCATCTTATTTATTGTCATTTTTACTCAAAAGTATATCCATTTTCGCTTAAAATGTTCATTATTAAAGATTAAAAAACTCAATGTATGCTGAAAAATGTGAGGGGGCACGACGTTAAAAAAGGTTGAGAACCGCTGTTCTAGCCCATTCTAACGGAAACAATAGTTTTGTTTTTTTTTTCGTCTGGGAAGGTTGACAGTTTTTAGCTTTATTTGTTACTGTGTCCATGTGTTTTTGGAATCTATGATTGAACCGTTTTGAAACATGGAGCCCGTTATTATCCAGTTTGCGTCTTGCTTGAAACTCCGTTTAATACCTAGAAAGAAGGTGATAAACGACAACCACTAAAAGAAAATAAACCGACACCAAAATTGTCCATTCATAAGAAAAAAGCAGGTTCGTCTCAGCATGGTCGTAGCTTCCATTCATCATGATATGCACTATTCTCGTCGCTATGGGGCAATTTTTATTTACAAAAAAATGTTTGTTGGCCGTGTTTAATCGTTGAGATAAAAAAGAGCGTTTGGAATGGTACTGGATAGGATGGATTAACCACCATCACACGAGCATGTAAAACACATGAAAGCTCAATCGAGCATTTAAAAAATTCTTTAAAATTTAAGGAGTTGATAAGAAGTGGGAGCTAAATTTCTGACGCATTAAAGGAAAGCTCTCAACTTTATATTGCTGAATTTATCAAGAAGGTAAGCCTGAATAGACGCTTCACGCAATTACCCATCAAAGCTGTATTGTTTTTAAATAAGCAAGAACTGGCATTAAGAGGACTGGCGAGCGAGAAAATTCTTTAAACATGGTGAATTTTAACGAGCTTTTAAAACTAATGATATCTGAATTAAAACAACGCCTTTTTATGAGGACATTACTGACTGATTCGCAAGTTTAAAAGAAAGGAGGATTGATTTGACTTATAAAAAATAAGTAAGTTTTCTTTTTTTTTTTCTTTTCTTCTCAAGTTATCATTACAAAAGAAAATTCTCAGGAAACTTCGAATCATACACGGATTAATGCAATTTTGAAGATAGGAGCGGCTGGTTGAAATTTATGTCCATTTTATGGAAATAAAATAGGATCTGAATTTTTTATGTAATTTCTTTTTTTTTTTTTAAATCCTGGGTGAGGGCTTAATCCGCCAGCTTTCGAATTCAGTAACAAAGATTTTCCATTCCTGTCCGGAGGAAGGGGGGAGGGGGGTCATATGTTTCCGGCTGCACTAACATTTTTGACCACGGGCTGCCACTGACAAAGAGCTTAGAATCACAGCAAATGCTGTAAGTAAGCTTATGTGAATGATATTGCTAATTTTCAGAGCGATATCAGATATTCAGATCAACTTTTCAGTTTTCTCTTCAGCTCATGATGGAAAAGAGGATACTTTTTTTATCACTAGGGTGAACCTTTTTGTTTCATGCAAAACAATCGTTCTGTGGATAATGATGGATGGATCGTCAATCGATTGAATCGAAATCCGTTGATTCCTTTTTGCGTTTTGTTATTTTGCAAAGAAATTCTGAAAATTACTAAGATAAAACTATTTTTTCATAGGCGACTTGCATTTTTTCATTATTTGAAGGGAAAGGTGGCCCAAAATGATCTCCTTGAGCGGAAAACTTGTATAAAGTAACATAAATGTTTAAATAAAACTTTGGCCCTTTGCCATCATATTTTACACTATACACTGCAAATCTTTGAACACATTTTGGAACACTTTTTGGGAACACATTGTGGAACACTTTTTGGAACCCATTTCAGAGCACTTTTTGGAACACTTATTTTGTCCCCTTTTTGAGCACACTTTTTGGAACACATTTGAGAACACTGTTTGGAACCCATTTCAGAATACTTTTTAGGACATTTATTTTGTCATCCTTTTCAGCACACCTTAAGGAATGCTTTTAGGATTACATTTGAGAACACTTTCTAAAAAGTAAGAGCAGGTGCTGATGCGGCGGAAGTGACGTCATCAAGGGGCGTGGCCGGAAGTGACGCAAGGGGTGGAGTTGAGTTGTTTCCTTCCTGGATAGTTGAGTTGTTTTTTTGCTGGATTTGGTGTCTGCTATGTTTCGATTGGGACAGCTTTTAATTTATATAAGTTATTTTATTTAATTATTAATTAATTAATTTTAGTGCTGCTATTTGTTATTGAATTTTTAGTGCTGCAATCTGGTGTTATGTTTAGGAACTACGTTTTTAGTTTTGGAATTGGACTTAGAATTTTTTAGAGTTTGGAACTGATTTTAATGAATAATTTAATTAATGAATTTTAGTTAATTACTATAATTTAGTACTGCCATTTGTTATTGAATTTTAGAATTAATTTGTGGACTTGGATTTTATTTTTTCTCACTTACCGGCGGCGGGATTCGAATCACGGATCTCCCGATCTCGAGGTCGATGCTATACCTTTCAGGCTACTAGCTCATAACAATATCGTTGTAACAAAGAAAGCAATAATTTCACCAGTGTTCATAATCTGTTCTCAAATGTGCTCCTAATATGCGCTGTTCTTAAGGTGTTCCCAATCTGTTCTCAAACGTGTTCCTAAGTTTAGATTAACAAATATCCTAAGCACGACACTTTCAGAACACTTTCGGAACACTTCCTTTATAACGGATCCCATTCGGAACGCATTTCAGAACACTTTTAGGTAACTGGAACACTTTTTTTCAATAAATGTGTTCCCAATGTGTGCTGGGAATTTGCAGTGCATTTTGCATCATAAACATGTTTTAATAATATTTTAAAAGCACAATGAGTAATGAAAAAAATAGAAATTTTAGAAAGTGTCTAAAGAATCAATTTACCCTCAACTCAAGGGCAAAATGATCCTTCATTTGAATATAATTTTTAATTGTTTTTTATCGGCAAAATAAAAGACATAAAAGTAATTATGACTATACATAATGAAATGAAATAAATTTTACAGTCATAAAGTATGCATGGATTATTTTATGAAAATTTTAAAATAAAAAGTGTGACAATAAAATAGAATATTTTAAAATTATAATTTAAAAAGTATGGCCTACAATAAATGCAGAAATAAATTACGTAATCTAATGGGGAATCACGTATTTTGAGAACGTCTAAAGGGTTGCCATGATGACTAGGACCCGGTACTGGAGTTTCTTCACTCGAGGGATCATTTCACCCTGCAATATGGCTTCCCTCTTTATGTCATATTACTGGAACACGTCGAAAAACATAACAAATTTAGCAAGTGTAATTCACATCTAAAAACATGCTCCATGCAGTAAACCAAGTCATATTTCTGCACATTAAAGACTGTACTTCTAAATAAATAGGAAATTCAGTGCTTACGTTATAAAATATATGATAAAACCCGGCTTTTTGCAGAATTCTACTCAGACACGTAATACACCGATCGCTTAAATATCGCCATTGCTTCTTCTTGACTTGGCTCAACTAATTTGTGTTACCTGGTAGATAGCGCTGCCTGTCTGGAAGAAAACATATGTGGATCATTTCGCCCGCTAGGATCATTTTGTGCCACATTCTCCCTATTTGTTTTACAGCAAAAATTTTAACAACTGTAAAATCTTCTAAGTAATACAATTTTTTTAAAAAAATTAATGTGTGCAGAAAGTAAAAGCCATTCTTTATGATTTTAGAACTGACATTTATTTTCGAAATTCTCTAACTTATTTAAAAAACAAACAATTTAGATAGTAAATTTCCTTTTATGTGCATGTGCGTGTGTGTGTATACATTCTGAATAAAATTTATTTTTATTCGCATGTTTTGCTGTTGTTACTACTACTATTACAGTATTACTAAAGTACAGAACTACAGTACAATGTGAGCATATAAAGTTTTCACAGTGCATGCAAAACATAAACTGAACACTAAAATCAACATACTCTAGAAATTAAATTAGCAAAATTGAGCACAGTAAATCATAAGCAGCAGAAACTGGCAGAAACCAAAAAACCAAACATGTACGAGAAAATAACAAATAAATCTATAAAATAATTAATTTTTCTTGGAATGTTAAATTATCATTGTTTATACAGAGCAAAGTCATTAAAAATGTTTATAATCTGAAGTGAAAGAAAAAAAAACTATAGTACAAAAATTTTGAGTAGAACTGTGTCATAAATCTCGTAGATGGGCGTGCTAGAATAAATATGCGGGCTTGCATACTTTTTTTAACGTATTCTACTTGCTGTTGCACCCAGCTTGTTTACTGTTCGAACGTCTCAAGAGCTTCAAACCCATCTATTTCGGTAAATTATTAGAAAATGTTGACACTTAAAAGCTAGCTTGATATAGGCGAAGAAGAAACTTTATTCACGTGATTAAGTAGATATTCAACTACTATCAATACCTATTAAAGTTTCTTAAATACTTTGTATTTAGTTGTTGGATGCTTCATTACTGGTACTAAAAGTTGCAATAAGAATCCCATAGGTAAGGAGATCTCCAACTGCTTTCAGGATTAAATTTGAATTCACGGATGTCGAATTTAGAACTTTGAATCCTTCTATGCTCTCCTTCATCCTATTAACGTATTGTAGGCTTTTCGGTCGCGAAAATTTAAAAGTTAACTTCTGAGCTGTGAACTTAATGTTTGATGCTGAATTTATTACGGCTGAGCCAAACAGGCACATGCACACGAAATGAGAAAACAACACCATTACTATAAACAGGCGGTACACCGCGTACTTATCTGAGGTGAAGACCACTTGGTACGTCTGCTGAAAAACTCTGCTGAGTATGAAGGCAAAAGCAGTGAAAAGGTGCGGCTGCAGGAAATGGTTGACTGTTGACATGGCGTCCGATATTTCGCAGTACATCTTCGACAAACTCTCAAGTTCCTCCTCAGTGCTGCTTTTCTTGAGCCTTCTGTCCAGAGCAGTCAGTGAAGATCTCGTTACGAAACAAACTGAGCAAAAATATGCTGTTACGGCTGGGTAGACATAGGCGAAATTTCTTATGAATTCCCAAACGCAGAACAATGGAACAGAGTGAGGAAGGGGCGGATTTGCAAAACACAATTCAAGAGTTCCGTCGGTGGATTTAGCATACATGTAATACGCCATGTATGAATATATAAACGCATCATTAAGAAATAGTGTAAAGATCATCCAAAGCTTGAACTTTCTCACCGTGCCTTCAGTGTTGGCTACCCTCCCATAGACTTCAGATAGCTGCCGGAAGTTTTTCTTGAACATTTTCCTCTTGCTGTAAAATAAAAATCTGTTCAACCCATTTAAAACCAAAGGCATGATTATAGCTAGGTACCTCCGCGCGTTACTCAAATCAGACATTATGCACTGTAAATATTCGTACACCAAGAAAGCCAGGTTTCCTTCTGTGACTACAGCAAAAAATATGGAAATTAAAGTTGTGAAAAAATTCTCTCCGGAGCAACCAATGTCTCTCTCAAAACCTACTCCGTGAAGCCACAGGTATTTATTAATTACCTGAAAGATGTCTTCAGCAGATTTTTTAATTCTTTTATCTTTACGCTGCCTTATTTGTGAAACTGGCGTGTTATAAGAATTCCTGTAGAACAAAGAGTTTCGATTGCGATTTTCCAACATTATATCCGCAGAAAATGTATTTAATTGTCAGTCAAACTAATGCTGGAAATCAAATTCAGTATGCTGCTGAAATGTCGAGATCAACTTTTTTTCGGAATTTTGATTAATATATCCAATGCAGTTAAGTTTTTATTGATTTTCTTCATAAAACTAAACAAGTAAGATAAATTACAATCTCACTCTATACTGCTTTTGAATTAGTAAAGGTTAATTAATAAATTAAATTAGGCTTGAAATTTAATTAGGCTGTATTTTAACATCACTGCGGCTGCGACTAATACTTTTATAGTTTTTATGTAATTCGAGGCTTCTTCATACTAAAAATATCGCTATAGACTTTCAAAAATGTAAAGTTTATGTACAAATAGTTTTCAGATTTTATTATAAATTCATTTCTTTTATAATTCGTGAAAACTAGTATAAATTTAATAAACCCAGTTAATATAAAATTAATAATTTGATGATTTTCCTTTCATTGGATTAATCATTAAAATAACTGTTACTATCTCACTTAAGGAAATTTAATGTAAACAAACACTATTTACTCTAACATGGTTTTCTTTAAACCCTCCGTACAAAATAACCATTGCATTTTATATACTATCCTCCACTAACACTTTCGTCGATAACTCCGTTAACGTAAAAAATAGATTTACTATTTTTTTAAAAACATTTTTTGAAAGTGGTTACGTATAGTTTATACATTGTTTTCAGACGGTATAAAAGAAATCGAATTTTATTGAAAATGTGACTTTCGAAATCAGTTATAGTTTTTTGATTTATAAAAAACAGAATTTTGCACTCAGTTTAATAGCATTTTCCTTTTTTCTTTGCTAATTGATTAAATGCATAAAACGTTTTCGATGTGGCATACAAATCTCAGTTATTATTATTAATAATTTCTTGCTAATATAATAAATCTCTTTATTACGGAATGAAGATGGAGAAATAACATCAGTCGTTGAAATACCCGATGGTACACATCAATTATGAATTCTTTGTTGCAGTTTAGTTAATTGTATTTATTCATGTCTTTTTTTAGCTCTAATTTAATTCTTGTATTTATTTCTTTAATCCCTTTTTTCTTGAAGTGTAGCACAGTAAAATTTTTCTGGAGAATCAA
Source organism: Cheiracanthium punctorium (assembly GCA_038373885.1). Taxonomy (NCBI): domain Eukaryota; kingdom Metazoa; phylum Arthropoda; class Arachnida; order Araneae; family Cheiracanthiidae; genus Cheiracanthium; species Cheiracanthium punctorium. The sequence continues at coordinate 200,421 of JAWZYV010020100.1, read as the reverse complement.
AAATTCTTTACATTTTATTAAAATGACGTTCTCTACATCAAGCTCTAATTTTCAAACATTTTAACTAATTTGAAAAAAACATTCTTTATAGCTTTGTGGTGTTTCTTTTCTTTGTTTCAAATCAATAGTTCACTAATTTCATTCCTTGCATATGACTTGAGCTTTATTGTGCTTTAACTGGAGCAGGAATATTTCCCCAGATTTTCAAGCTTTCATTTAATCATTCTAAGAATTCAAGATATTAAAATTTTGACAAATTTCTTTTTTACAAACAAGTTCTAAATTATAATTATCATTACAACTTTGCTATTTTTTCAGCTCAAAATAAATAATTTATTTATTTTACTTTTTAATGTCATTTTTCTAAAATTTTGTCTAGCACACAATAGTCATTAAAAAAAAGATTCATTAAATTATATTCATAGTTTTAGCTTTCAGAATTATTTATGAATTACTTAAAAAAAAAAAACATTGTTTCAAACATATAACATTTGTTTAATTTCGTATTAGTTATTTTTCTTTCTCGTATAATACTAATATCTTAAGCCGTTTTAAGATTCGTTAAAATTTGTTACTTACTCGGCATACATAGGGACTTCTTATTCAAGCCAAAAGATACCATGTTTCATTGAATACCTTTAATATTCATTTTTATTGAAATTTTAACGGAGAAAAGAAGTTCTCACAGCTTGAAAGATTTATTAAACATTGGTGAAAATTTCAAGGCTTATTACTAATTTAAAATTACTTTGCCTTGCTAAACAAAGTGTTCCAGTACTATAAATAGGCTATTTTAAATATTAATTACATTAATGTAATACAAACACTGACGTTACTTTATATCCCTACCATAGCTGAAGTTATGGCAATATGTTTACGCTTTACAATTCCTGAAACCTGTCAGCATATAGCAGTCCTTAAAAAATCTCTTCAAATAAATGTTTTTCTTACTGCTTCGTTTTAGTATATAATGAAGCAATATCCATACCGATGTCGCGCTGGTTCTCGTTTACAAAATATAAAGCATCAAATCAAGGATCATTGATTTGATATTAAATGTATCAAATCAATGTAAATTGTGCAACTTTTTGAAAAATATGCCTTTAATATTTTTTTTCAGTAATCTATATTTTCAAAAACCGTTCACCTCAGTACTATTACTAATATTTTATTAATGAATGTATTCATCAGTATTCATAACATTAAAAAGCTGGATAGAAAATATAATTACAGTACTGTCATAAATATGTTTAATTCAATTATATGAAAGAAATCCTCTTTTTTTACGATGTTGTATGGATGAAAACAAAAGCTAGAGTTTTGCACTGATAAAAGTTTTTATAATTATAAAAGTTTTCATAATAACGAAATATAAAAGTATATTAAAATACATTTAAGATAATAAAAAATTATTCTATCAATATAACTCAATTCAGCAATCATCAGTTGTCCTAAAATTATTATTCTATTTTGCTTGATGAACATAAAAATACAATTAACCCTTTATCTACATTAAATCAAGGATCTTACATCAAGGATGTAAGATCCTTGGATCAAGGATGAAGGATCCAAGGATCAAGGATGACGGTACTTGGAAGTACCGTAAAAATAAAATTGTTTTTGAAAACATTTCTTTGATTCATTGTAACCATTACTTCAACAATTCAATACCAAATACTTCATTTAATCAGCTTACACGAAAACTACATGTTCTATTAGAGTAAAATTGTTTTAAATGGACAGCTTTTCGCTCCCTTTCTAATCATGTCAAGCCCGAAAAAAATATGGGCATTAGTGAATTTTCTGACTTTGGTTTTATGGTTAAAAGATTAGCTTCCCAAAAAGTATGTCAATCAAAGTATTACTTCACTCTTCTTCAATTTTTGTGTTATACTCTTTTTTAAAAAATTTGGCTATTTGTTCATGAAATGATCATCAGACATATAGCTACTGCTAGTTAATTTTCTTCTTAATTTTATTTCTTACTACATAATTTAGTAGGGATCATTCATTGCCCAACTAAAAGAAAAGAAAAGAAACACTTTCAAGTTGATTTTCTTGGCAATTCTTAATGCTGTAGATAAACGGTTAAACTATTTTCACTCCCTTCGAAAATTAAAAACATTCTTTTTATTTAAAAAAATATTTTTTTTCATGCGTTCATGCTTCATCTTAATTAGTCGTAGATCATTTGATTTGTGGGATTCCGTGACTAAATTAGACCAACATTTTGCGTTCACAATTATTCAAAGAACAATCATTCTGCTTAGAAATCGGTTTATACACTCCTATGCTGTCCTGCATTGGCCCACTAATGAGATCAAAACTTCCATTGAGATGGAAGGTAATGTTCTCATTAGAACGCCAAAAGTGAAGCAGAGTTAGCTTCGGTCAGATCTTGGGTGACTGCTGACTGAATTGCTTTAGGAGTATGTACGTTAAGGAGAGGTGGTATGCGTAAAATATGTTCGTGATTCTTATACGAGATGTTAACATCAGAGAAGTGATCCAATTCACCCTACAAAGCATGCTTCTTGGCATTCATCATTGGCGCAAATCTGCCAGATTTAGGAAATTTCTAGGGATCGACCAATAGTATCGGCGCCGATACCTCCTATTTTTTTAGGTATCGGTATTGGTTCTTTCATATTTCAAAAGTATCGGGAAAGTATCGGTTCCCGATGCATTCATCCATTTTTACCGATCCTTTTCAACCGATACTTAGCTTTCAGAAGAAAAACAATGCAGGCGCTGTACTACTCAAGAATCTATTCTGGTCATGAGATGAGGCGTCGTTTCATTTGGATATTTGTGTGCGCGATTGTTTTCCAACCGTGTTTTTTTTTCCCCTCTCCATCACTAAATGTGGATGTACCATCATGAAGTGTGGAAGAATGTATGGATGAGGAAACGTTAGATGACATGTGAGCAGGGCAGCCGTCTAGTCTGTTAAAGTATTTCGATTTGGGGACTAACAGTAAAAATGCGATCTGTAGCGAATTCAAAAAGAAGATGTCGAGAGGTAGGCTATAATTTTATTTCAACTTTATAAACGTTTATTTTCTCTCTAAATTCAAACAAAGGGTCATTCATATATATACATAAATTTTATGGAGGAGGAGGGCAGGTGTATGGCTTTTAAATTGGCTTTGAATTTTTGTTTAAAACTGGATTGAAATTTTTATTTAAAAAATTGGCGCGAGGACATCTGATACGGCCTGGGTATGATATCGACATCTAAACTGATGAGGGAGACTGTCCTTGACATCGTTTGATATTTCAGGGTATGAGAGTTTCATATTTAAAAAAATTTTCCCTGTAGAAACTAATCATGTCAAACAACAATAATTTCTAAAACTTCTTTTAAATTTTTGTTTTTTACAAAAACTAATTAGTTATTCATAAAACGAAAGTAGGAAATATGGCTATTACTCAGATACTTTTTTGAGTGGTTGCACGGTCTGATGGTAAATGCTTTTTGAAAGTTCGCCACTCAAGGCACCCCCATTGTGTAGACTTTCAATAACACAAAACGCTCATTGTAAATACAAAAAAATGTAGAAAGAAAAACAGTATGATAATTTGAATAAAATCAGTCTCAGTGCGAAACCGTAATTAATATTAATCAAGAAATGAGCTAAAAAAAAACTAATGATTTAATTAATTTTTATAGTTTTAGGAATAATGTCATTGAAAACTATCATGTTAGAAGTGGGCGCCCTCAGTGGCGGATAGAGAAAAAAATTCTGGAGGGGGCACAAAACATTTATTGTTGCACTTTCTCATAAAATCCCTTGAATCTACAAAGCAAGTCAATCACCTATAGCGTAAACTTAGTTCATCTGCAGGGGAGCACGTGCCCCTGTGCCCTCCTCTGGATCCGCCGATGGGCGTCCTCAAAGTTTTTCCCTTAAGGCTACAAAACGCTGCTTTCCAACATTGTCCTGAAAATGTACACATATCCTGAAAAGGTACTTTGACAGAGAGGCGAGAAAATAACTTCTGTTTCCATTGGTATTTACGGACAGTGGCATAGCAGTAGGATGGCAGGACGGGCAAGATATCACAGGCTCTCGGCCGAAGCCCCCCCCCCCCCCAACACGAGACTGTTGCAAGCTCATTACATTTACTGAAAAATATAATTAAAAATTTTAATTATATTCAAATTTAAGTAACCGACTGAAGTACATAAATAAACAACATACAAAAAATATGTATCAAATTTAAAGGTATCAGTGAGAAAAGTAATAGCTCTGTTTTGTAACCTGTAGTAATAAAATGGGCCCAAGCAATGAATTCGCTACGGGCCACAGCGATGTAGTTACGCCACTGGTTACGGATATCCTTTTTTCATGAAGATTTCGAGGCTGGCAATCGCAAACTGATCAACTATGTCTTTTATTTTTATCTTTTTAATATTTTCTTCTTATTTCGTGTTCTTATTTCTACTAAGATCACTGCCTACCTTTAAAAGGCAATTACGGTCAAAGATAAGATTTTTTGTTTTAACAGGAACATGGTTAGAAAACAGTTAAGAGCATGGAGGTTTTTTTAAATACAGCAGCTATATATATTCTTTCGTTACTATTATCTATTGCATGCGGCCCTCGTTTTTGTTTTATATTTTACAATTTTTTATAGATATTAAAAAATTCATAATTGCAAACTTTTAGGACCGTTTGCATGGATTTAGAAATTTGTATGTAGTTATAATCAATATGCGGCTAGGAAAAGTTAGTTGATACTATTTTGCCTGTTTTAAAATTTTGCTATATTAAGAAATATTGAAATTATTATTTTCTAGGTTTTAGATATCTGTGTGTAAAGTAGAAATTTGAATTCTTGAATTTTTTACAGAGAAATTACAGAGAAGTTTTTATATTTATGGAAAACCTTTGCACTAAAAAAACACACTTATTTATTTATTCAATTCTTTTTTTTTTTGAGGGGGGGGGGTGGATTATTTTTTCCGAAACTAACAAAGATTTATCAAAGATTTGAAAGGATTTAAAATTTTTTGAAAAGTCTATCTCAAACACACGAATCTTTGAAAATTTGATCTCAAACACACAAAATTTAATAAAATGAGTTATTTTATATTGCTTTAATTTTCTCTGATCTGTCCGTACTTAGGGAAAGTAATTTATTTCAGACATTTTTTGTAATCATTTTATTTATTGGATTAAGATTAATTTTACAGCTAGCATAGAATATTATTAAAAATACGATAGTGCAATCAGCATTCAGTTTGTGTACTTCATTATTTTTGCATAAAAAAAATAAATAAATAAATACATCTTTTACGAAGCGATCTTTTGACGCAGAATTCGCTCAGATTCATCACAATATGTGTGTTGTCAATCATATTCATGAAACAATCTGGAGTTTTAGCTTATAAATTTTGTGCGTAATGAGGCTTTGTTTTAAATTTTGTTTTGTTTGTCTTTAAAAATAAATTTTACTTATTAAAAAAAAGTCTTGTGTTCAGTGTAAAATTAGAATTTAACTGTACCAGCTAATTCAAAACATGACGTACTGCAATTTCTAGAGATAGTTTGACAACCTAGATAAGGTACGTTCTCTGAAAACACTGGTAGGAGAACTTTTTGAGAGGTTTTAACGCATATTCAAGACATCTGGAGAAAACCACCAAAAACTCTACTCCGTTAGATCGATAGCCACTCGAGGAGAATGAATCCCAAACCTGCACACTTCAGACATTTCCCTTTGTTCAGCGTTTATAAATTCAGCCACTGGTCGGCATGTTTTAATAGAAAAGTAGGACTATAAATACTGTACACTCACTTCAATGTATTCACTGTTTTTCTTTTTAATGCTTTCTAGTGGATTCAAATTTTTATCTATGGACTCATCATGTTGTTAGTCATTTTAACGAGAACTGCACTCTCGTTGCAAAAACTGCCCACAGATATAGATTTAAATGTTATTAAATTATGTAAAGTATCGGTATCGGCTATTTCTAAGAATGAATTTATAGGTAAAGTATCGGTATCGGTTATCGGTGAAAATGTGGTATCGGTCGATCCCTAGAAATTTCGCTTGATTGGCGAGCCCTTTTCTTTCTTAAGAGCGTGTATTTCTTTTAACCATGGACTGTTTTCTGTGGTAAATCCTTTTCTTTATTTAATACGTGTGTTTCTTTTAATCATGAATTGTTTTCTAACAGATAGCGACAGCTGTTTATGATGAAAATGAAAATTTTTAAATCGTTCTATGACAAACTATTTTATGTTAATTAATGCTAGTTATTAGTTATCATTATGATAAATTCACCTATAACGATAAGTAAAAATTTATCTAAACAGTAAATGAGAAAAATAAGCTTTTGTTATAAAATACCTACTATATGAATGGGTTTAAATTATTGATTATTATTAAGGAAGGATTAGGAATGATTAACATATTTTACTGATCAACAAAAAGAAAACTGGTAATTAATTACATACATACATCTCAAATTCAAATTTTCTACATTTACTTTTGTTAACTTGCGTTGATCTAAATATATTTAATGTTGAACACAGGATCAGATCAAAAGAAAAATTTCAAGGTTGGAGACAATAAGGATGTTGAAGTATTATATCATCTTTTTTCCCCCTACTCTTTTTTAATCTTGAATTCAAGTTTAACCTGTTTGCTCCCATCATGGAAACAACACAGCTGTGATGTTTCTTCTATTACGAGTATTGATTCACAGCATAGGTTTGCGAATGCTCTGTGATCGGTATTGTTTCTCAGGCAGAAGAAAAACCTTCATCAGGAAAGTGAACAGGTTAAACATGAGTTAAACTTCGATTTTTTAAGTTCAAATATAAAAGTGGAGAGAAACGTTTTCTGTTCAAACGTTTTTAATTACAATATTCATTAAAACACCAGCAGAAAAAAAAAGAATGGTAAAGGAATAGAAAGCATGTTATGTGAGGGAAAACCTGCAGGAATACACTTTCTGTTGAAAGGAAATAAAAAGTTATTGTTTTCTAACAAGTATTAATTTCAATATTATTAATTAAAGAGTCATTTTAAAACAAATAAGAATTTTTTTTTGTAACTCTCGAAAAGAAAAAAAAATAAACTGTTGTGCTACGCTACTTGAACGTACATGACGTTAGTGATTCCTAACCTTTTTCTCCCTTTACAAACATCTTTGACATTTCGATAAATGGTGTCTAAAAATGGAAAGACATGCATAATGACCAAGTTGGTCCAACGGTACATTTGATGTTTTTTTCATATACCTCTTTAAACACCTCAGAAAATTATTTTCACCTGGGAAGACGTAGCATATGTTGCAGACCAGTTGATACTTTGTTTGCCATCAAAAGAAAGAAGACACGTAGGGTGTTTGGTTTTCTCATTTTCTTTAGGAGATAAAGATACATTTTTAAATATTAGTTAGATATTTGTTTTGGGTGCAAAAATAGCGAACTATGACTTATCAGCAATTTTTTTTTTCGCTAATAATATTTTCTCGATCGTTCGGTTTTGTAAAAATAAAATGAAACAGATGCATCGCTTCATTGCGATTATTCATAGGTATGATCATGAAACAGAATTTCTCATTTCATTTCATATTTATTGTCTTGTTTTGATTAATTCTAAATGCTTATATATGCAATGTACTGATTCTTTCTCAAAATGAATTTTTATGTTTTTCCGTGTAATCTATAATCCAGGAAAGCATAACCTATAGCCCGCAAATCCCATAAAAAATTAATTTCCATGAAATGCATTTGTTCATTTTCTGTGCGGATACTTTTATTTCCCAAATAAGCGTTTTTAGTAAAACTTTCTGAAAAAAAGAGAAGAAGAAGAAGAAGAAAAATGTGGCTACTTCTTTTAATACAACACAAGTACTGGCAAAAGGGCTGCAAAGTTGTGAAAAAAGTAAACTATTTTTTAACATCAATTTTTAACAACCTTCAATTATCATTTTAAACAACTTTTCATAAAAGCAATTCTAATTATGTTTTGCATTAAATAGAGTATTATTTAGTCATAAGACTATTCTATTTACAGTGATCAGTTTTAAGAATCCTTTAATGATAACTTTTCAATTCCGAAAATCATCTTTGATATTAGCATTTGGCTGAAATATTGTATTAGTATTTGTATGGATATTTATTGTTTCTGTTTTCTTTCAAGTAAGCCATATATGCACTGCATAGTAAAATTCGTGTAAAATGCCTGTTACGTTGTACGGTTCAAAGATGATTATTACGTTATATAGCGAAAAGTACGGAAACGCTTCTCCAGCACTGTTTTAACACAATTAGACTTTTCCATATTGAAAATTCTGTACTTTCATGATTGCGCATGTTTTCTTCAAAAAGTGGTCTGTTATCTTTTTCTTTATTTGTTTTTAAATTCCATTACAATTACTTTGTTTTATTTCCCAAAGAAGATTTACACATTACTTTTAACTATCAATTACACTGTCAAATATATCACACTTCCACTGTTATACTCAATCACTGAAATACTCAAACAATTCTCAACTAAATTTTTTCCCCTTGAAAGTTACCATTTTATATTATTTTATTATCCACTTTAATGTAAATCAGCGGTTCTCAACCTTTTTTGTCGCTTCACCCCAACAAAGGCTACTTACCTTGGCGCCCGCCCCCCTCACATTTTTCAGCATACATTCAGTTTTTAATCTTTAACAATGAACATTTAGTCGAATTTTCTACAAAATAATGTTATCAGTAATGTTTGAATGAACATTTTAAGCGAAAATGGATATATTTTTGAGTAAAAATGAGAATAAATAAGATTATTTTTTTTTAAAAACATGCATCACTTCTTGCTCTTTGGTTTTTCTCGCCCCCCCCCCTGCAAATGCTCTGCGCCCCCCTTGGGGATCACGCCCCACAGGTTGAGAAACGCTGATGTTATTTCTCATTTTTTCCCCTGAATCTTCTATTACCTTTCAATCAGGAACGAAACTTTATATTCTTTCCTTTTCTCAGTTCCTTTTCAAATGTAAATTGCTCGTCACTAAGTCATTAAATTTCGCGACTTTCGTTCTGAAATAAAGACAAAAAAGTCAATGTTTTCGCATTTTTACATCTCATTCTTTTTTGGCAAAAGAGAACAAGAAAAATAAATTATTCAGAACGCATAGACCACAAAGCACTTTCCAGCTTGTCTTTATTTGCATTTACACTGGTGCTCAACGAATCCATCGTTGCAGATGGGAGTGAATCCCACTATTGTTCTTATCGTTTCTTTTCGGCTTGACCTCGCTATGTTGCGCTAGATAGTAAAACGGTAGACCATAGCGAGCTATTCAAAGACCCAACCCATGATGGGAAACAACGACTGGCATAGCAGAAAAGAAATCTCTTTTGGCTCTCCAGCAAAATGATGGAAATACAATCCTGGCACGGTTTAACCTTTAACTCCACGCACTGGTGTATAAATGCACCATTATAATTGACCTTGAATTGACCTCACTAACATCTAATATTTTTTTCAATGGGCGGGCACTTGCCGAGTAGGCATTGTCCACTACAACTGCCCGAAAATATTGTGACCATTTGATTATGGAGGAATCCAGCGGGTGTCGAACCCGGATTCAAAATGTGATAGAATTGTTCATAAGCCACTACGCCACTTGAGCGGTTGAAATTTAATATGGTCAGTAGTTAACATTTTTGTGTGTATTGCATTGTATTTTGATTTTATTCAAGGAATATTTATTAGAAGTGAAGATTATTAAACCTTTTAGCATAAATATTTCTTCTTGTTTAACTTATTTCTGTTTTCTTTTTTGTGGGTGTACAAAATACACCATGAGTGTACCTGTGTTAATATATTAAGCGTGTGTAGTTAAATGTTAAGGTTGAAAAGACGTACACTAAAGTAAGGCAGATTGAAAACTAAGATGCGCTTTTGGTTGTTGTTATGCCAAATATACTGGAAGAAGCTTTAAAAAATATCTGCGATAAGAACAATCACATTTTACTTTTGACAAAGATTTTTCTGAGTTCAAATTTATTACTCTTGAAACAAAAGCAAAACTATTGTACAAAGCTTTCGCTTATAGAAGAAAAAAGAGTGATGTTGATACTTACGTATTATCCCGGCAGTCATTCCCGCCGAACTATTTTTCCGTCAAATGTGCTGGCAAACTGTTGCCAATCGTATTACAAACTATCAATAATTTCATGTATCCGGCATTTATCTTGGCCAAAAATCGCTCGCCGCGGACCGCCGTGATAATACGTAAGTACCCTAATGTTTGACTAATTTTTACGTGATATTTTTTATACAACTTAAATTTTTAATTCATACTCGTTAATGTCTAAAGGTTATATCTCTTATTTCTTAAAGTTTACTTTATGCATATTTTTCTGCATTAGATTTAAGTTAGCAAAAATTGTTTACTTTGTTAAATTGATTACTTAATTATATCTACCGAATATTCAGTTAGTCTCTGAAGATATTTGTTAAATTTAAAGTCGCCAACAGTATGCCAAAAGTAAGGAGATTTCTAGGAGCTGTTAGCATGAGACTCAAGTCAACCGCAGTGGAAGTGACTACCTTTAAATATTCCATGCAGTCTTTCATTGAGTTTATGAAATGCAAACTCCTCAAATCCAAGTTAGAACGAATTATTTTGTTTGTTTAATTGACTACTTCAACTATATCTACCGAACATTCAGTTAATCTCTGAATGTTTTTTGCTGACATTGAAAGTCGCCAGTATTATGCCGTAAGTAAGGCGATATCCAACTGCCATTACTATTAAATTCAAGTCAATCGCAATGGAATTGAGTATCTTTAAATTTTCCAAGAGGTCTTTCATTGAATTGAAATGCAAACTGCTTGAATGCAAATAACATGAGTTATTTTGTTTCTTTCATTGACTACTTCAACAATTTTTACCGAATATTCAGTTAATCTCTGAAGCCTTTTTGCTGACATTGAAAATCGCCAGCAGTATGACGTAAGTAAAGAGATTTCTAGCAGCTGTTAGCATAAGACTCAAGTCAACCGCAGTGGAATTGAGTACCTTTAAATTTTTCATGCAGTCTTTCGTTGAGTTGAAATCCAAACATCTCGAATCCAAGTTTGTACGAATTATTTTGTTTAATCAACTACTTCAACAATTTCTACCGAATATTCAGTTAATCTCTGAAGCCTTTTTGCTGACATTGAAAATCGCCAGCAGTATGCCGTAAGTAAAGAGATTTCCAGCAGCTGTTAGCATAAGACTCAAGTCAACCGCAGTGGAATTGAGTACCTTTAAATTTTTCATGCAGTCTTTCGTTGAGTTGAAATCCAAACATCTCGAATTCAAGTTTGTACGAATTATTTTGTTTAATCGACTACTTCAACTATATCTACCAAATATTCAATTAATCTCTGAAGACGTTTTGCTGACATCGAAAGTTGCCAGCAGTATGCCGTAAGTAAGGAGATTTCCAAGAGCCGTTGCTATTAAATTCAAGTCAACAGCAGTGGAACTGAGCACCTTTAAATTTTCCATGCTTTCTTTCATCAAGTTGATGAAATGCAAACTTCTTGGTTGAGAAAATTTTAACGACAGATTCTGAGCTGTGGATTTGATCTTTGAGGCAGCGCTCATTACCGATGAAGCAAGTATGCACATGCACGAAAATTGTAACGATAGAACTATTATATTGCACGTGCGGAAGAAAACGAAGCGATCGCTGTGAGAGAAAGCTATGCGATAAACTTGCTGAAACACTCTACTGAGTAGATACGCGAATGTCATCAGCAGATGGAAGTGCAAGAAACGGTTGGTTTCTGATACAGTTTCAGATATTTCGAAATAAATCTTACAGATAGCTTCCAATTGCTGATCGTTGCATTTCGTTAGTCTACCATTCAAGGCACAGAGCGACTCACGTAACACGAAGCAAACGGAGGTGTAATAAGCTGTGACAGCCGAGTGCACGTGGCCGAAATTACTTACAAGATGACAAAGCCAGTAGACAGAAACGGAATAATATATAGATACGCTTTTGTATTCTTCGATGAACTGAGTGTCATGAATGCAGTAATATATCATGTAGGCATAAACAAAGACATCGTTTGCAAAAAGCATAAGTATCAGTTTCAGTTCGAATTTTTTTAGAACTTTACTCTTTCCAACTTTTGCATAAATCGCGGCCACTCGTATCCAGTTGTCTTTGAATCTTCTCCTGTAGTAGTAAAATAGACACCTAATCAGAGTGGAAAACACTAGGGGAACGATAGTCGACAGGTACATTCTTATCGTATTAGCATCGGTCTTTATCACTTGAAGATAGCTGTAGAGCATGAAGGCTGAGTTTACTTCGATAATTATCGAAATAAGCAGTGAAGCAAGAGTCGAGTAAAAATACTTTGCCCTGAAATCTGTCCCATTACCAAAGCCAATTCCGTGTAGCCACAGATATCTGTCTATAGCTAAAAATATGTCAAAAAGATATTTTTTGGCTGGTTTATTTTTGTTCACGTTCACTGAAGTTACTATTAATGTATGTGAAAGTCTCTGGTGAAACATATTTTTCTTTTTTTTCATTTTCGGATTTATTTATATCATTAATTTACAATGTGGGTTCAGGCGAATGATAGAATCTAATAGGTCAAAAATAAATAATTTTTAACGTTTAACGTCGTGATCATATTACCTACTTATCAGCAGATTAGCGTTATTTAATCGTTTCATAATACTTTCAAGAAAATCTAAAGATTAAGATCTTCTTATTACAAGGGTATAAGTTCGTGCAGTATTCATTTCTCAGATAAACGTTAAAAGCTTAGCGCATATAATAACACGCAGAATATAGATGTATTTTGCATTAATTTTTTTTTATATCATATATTTTCATTACTCCGCAAAATGATCAGTAAACGGATAAAGAGAATCTCTTTGTCGTCTGGAAACACGTTAAACGTGAGTAAAAATAGTAACGATGGGTTAAAAAAGGTCACATTTCTCGTTAGAATTAATAAAATCTTGAACTCTGCGCAAAAATTGTTTTCCTCGTAAGTATTCATGTATAAGATAAGCCGTGCAAATAACTGGTAGCATTCTCAAAAATATCAAAGCAAAAGTAAATAAGTTCATTTTTCTACGTCAGCAAATGAAGAATAAAAGAAACTTTTAAGTAATTTTTTACTAAGCAGCTTCTTTATAAACTGATACTGAAATGTAAGAAGAACGACTTTAGTTAACATTTTATAGAATTTAATGTTTCATCCTACTGATTTACAAGATTCTCCCATAAACTGGCATTTCAAAGACTCAAAAATTTAAACTGAAAGTCTCCCTACAATTTGAAATGGTTTATTAGTTTCCTATAGTTTTTTTTTTTAGCATTTTTGACATTATAACAAATATCCTAGAAGATAAACTATTCTTAAAATTTTCTTATTAGATATTACATAATGGATAGCCCATTGTCAACATAGCAACACGAAAATAGTCTATTTTCTGTTTCAAAACAAAATTCAATATCCAAAATTAATTTTTTTCTCATATAATGCACATATTTTATGCATATTAATGCATTTTAAAAATTCATGATTCCATGCAGGAATAATAAATATTCGCTACAAAGCATATTTTGTATTATTAATAAACTACTTTAAAATACATGATATATTTTATATAAAGAAATAATAATAACGCAATTACGTACAGGGAAAATACAGTTTAGTGACGCTTATATTTTGCAGCACGTTGAATGTTTTATAAATTTTATTAACAAAAGGCAAAACTTATATCATCTTGAAAAATATATGCGTTAACTGTAGAATATGAAAGCAGAATTTACGTCAATAATTATCGAAATAAGCTATGAAGTTAGAGTCGAGTAAAAATACTTTGCTCTAAATCCGGTTCTATCTTTACAACTAATTCCATGTAACTACAGATATATTTGTTTATCACTAAACATACGTTATTTTTTGAGTGATTTATTTCTGTTCACTTTCTCGAAGTATCTGTTTAATGAATGTGAAAGTCTCGGGCATTTTTTTTTCCAATTTCAGGTACAATTTTCTTAATAGTTAATTTATTACAGCTCTACAATATAACATAATTCATTATGTAGCAACACAATTCATTTGCAACAGTACTATAGAATTATATATTTATATAAAATATTCAGTTCATTTTTCTTTAAACAGACAAATGCTTTAATCCGTTTTAAATGCCGAAATTTCTAGTTCACTCATAAAGTATACTCCTTGTTTCTCGAATACAAAGATATTTTAATGTAATCATAGATCAAGAGAAAATATTGTACATAGATATGTGTTTTCTTTTTTAGGTTTTTTTATCAAGATTCTACGGTAAGTCTTTTTACGTACTCACTAAAAGAGTCTGAATTCTCAGCTTATTGCGTACAGGGCACATATAAGACATAACAAAAACAACTAAAGGCAGGTAGTAGAGTAGGTAGTAGGCAGGTAGTTGAAATCTTGAGAGAAGAGTGTGAGAAAGCCGAGGAAGAAATTGTCGTCGCTTCTGTTAACAGTGAATGTGCATAGCACAAGCTCTGGAAGAGAAAAAAAAGGAACAAGAAGAGAAAGAGCTAAAAATACAAAAAAGATTGACTAAAAAAGCAAACAAAATGTAAGGATGCAAAGAAGAAACCACGATGTCATTTGAAATTTTCTGATGACGACTATTCTCATTCTATCCATACATCAACACTGAAGATGACATGAACTTGGAGGATTTTAAACATAAATTCTGCATCATATGCGCGGAAGAAGGCAAGGATGAACTTTGGTATCGGTGCTTAAATTGGGCTCATACTGAGTGTTCCGGATGGGATAGTGGAGAAGCTAACCTAAGACCTGAAAAATCTGACCTGTGCACTTAAATGTTTTCCTTTTCTGTTTCTTATTAAAATTATTTACTAATAAAATGTTCATGAATGTTAATTCCCATTCCTGGGTTAGTTCGTCCTCTTACATTATCTCATTAGTCATCTTACCCCATGGCTGGGGATGGATGACGAAAATTACCTTTTTTATGAAAACCGTTGTTTCGCCTCTTAAAAGTTGAAACAGGCAATTGAAAAAATTCGTGGCGTAAGGCAAGAGACGAAAGAAGTTATCTCAAAAATCTCGATTCTTTTACTCATTCACAGTGGTCAGTAAAAATCATATTTGCTTAAGTTCGTCATCTTACCCCGCCTTCCCCATAACGCCATATTTTAAAAACTGCAATGATTAATTTCTCCAACAGTGCTTTCTTTAATGACAAATGCTTCTTAAAATGTTATTTTCCATCAGCCGTGCTTTTGCTTGTACTAAAAGTTGCCACAAGAATGCCATAAGTGAGAAGATTTCCAATTGTTGTCAATATTAAGTTAGAATTGATCACAGTGGAACTAAGGACTTTAAACCCATCTATGTCCTCTTTCATTGTGTACAATAAGCGAGCGCATCTTTGTTGGGGAAGCTTCAGTATTAGATTGTGAACAGTGGATTTAATTGTGGATGCCGCACTCACTACACCAGAACCGAACAAGCACATGCAAACGAAAAGCGAAAACAGCACTACCACGTGAATCGCGCGAAGCAAAGCGTTGTTGTCTTCCTCCGCAAAAACGGCATTGTAAGCCTGCTCAAACACTCGGCTCAGTATGAACGCAAACGTGGACAGCAAATGCAGGTGGAAAAATCGGTTGATTTCCAAGATAATACCAGATATTTCGCAGTAAATCTTCGACAAGTTGTCTAGTTTTTCTTCGGCGTCGCTTCTGTTCAGTCTTTTGTTAAGAGCTTCCAGCGATTTCCTCAGAACAAAACAGGCGGAGCAGAAATAGGCTGTTGAAGCTGGGTGAACGTAGCCGCAGTTGTGTATAATTTGGCTCGCATAGTAAACGGGGAGGGCATATGACAATGGAATATTAAGATGATGAAGTCTCTTAATCAAGCTCTCGTAATCTGAATAAAAGTAATAGATC
Source organism: Cheiracanthium punctorium (assembly GCA_038373885.1). NCBI lineage: Eukaryota > Metazoa > Arthropoda > Arachnida > Araneae > Cheiracanthiidae > Cheiracanthium > Cheiracanthium punctorium. The sequence continues at coordinate 184,459 of JAWZYV010020100.1, read as the reverse complement.
ATATCGACATACGAAAATAAATCATTGAGACAAAGCAAGGTGACTAATTTCGACCTGAACTTCATCACTTCTGATCCGCTCGTACCCACCTTAGCATAGATCTCGCCAACGTGATGGATGCTTTCTTTCAGTTTCCTTCTGCTGCCGTAAAACGAAAACCGAATCACGCTGTGGAACAGCATAGGAACTACAGCTGCTAGGTAATCTTTCATGTTACTTCGGTTTGAATTGATCATCTGGAACAATATACACACCAGGAAAGCTAAGTTAGCTTCAGAAACAATGGCGAAAAGAAAAGAGATAAAAGTCTTGCAAAAAGTATGGCCTGTGCAGTCTGGAAGGTCTTCGAAACCTATCCAGTGAAACCACAAGTATTTATTTAAAACTGAATAAATGTCTTCTACGCATTTTTTTAATTCTTTACTTCGCTGCTCTTTGACAGATGAAACTAATCTTGAGTCTGCATTTTCCATCAAAAAGGAATTATATCTGTGCCTGAAAATCATGATCACTACATAAAGAGTTTATATTTGAAAATTGTGATAATTTCCCCTTTAATTGCAAACGAATTCAGTTTGGCATTTTGCACAGCTATCAATACAAGTGTAATTGAACTTAAAATGATGTACCTATCATTCTAATCAGTTGCTTTTAGATCTGAGTATCATAAATAGTTTTCATTCTTTGTTCAATGTCTGATTTCAAAATATTGGTTTTTAAACTTTATAAAACTGGAATATTTAAAGCATTAAATTGAAGTAGTCTAATTGAAATTAGAATGATATAGCCTTGTCAACTGCTCTAAATCATCAATAGTTTCCATACTTTGTTCAACATTTGATTTCAAAATATCAGTTTTAAATGTTATAAAATAAGAATATTTAAGCAGTAGAACACTTTAGTTAAATTCCTTAGGCGATAAACATGCTTGAGTTTTGAATCTAAATATAAAAATTATAATAATAACAGAATTCAAAAAACTGGTACTTAAAGGTTAAAATTAATTAAAAATAGTGTAAAATAATACTTAGATGAATGAAAACACCCATAACGAGCTTTTCGTGTGGTACGAAAAGTCCACCCTTCCTCAGCTGTGAGAAGCTTTGCACCGTCCACTCAGGCAGGAAAGTTCCATTGATACAGATACGGTCCACAGAACTTTGTTGGAGCACAACGTAGAAAATTAGTTTTCACAGAGCAACATTTGGAGACAAAATTTCTTCATTGTATCTTTAAAGTGGGGGACTTCACTGTCAGCCTTTACTTTTACATCTTTTTTCATTGCATTTCTATCTTCATATTTTCCTGTACTTTTCTTTTTTGATAGCAGAACAATAAACTTAACATCGTTTATCTTGAAACAGTCTTTGCATCTAAAACTGAGTCTCTTGTAACTTAGATCGCAAAAAGGATAAAAATATTTTTCTTCTTTTTTTTTTAAGTTTTAAAATACATACTTAACACTGTGGTGAAATTAATAATCATCACTCCACAGCGTTTTAGATTATGTAGAGAAAATATACGATGGCATCTGTTTGGTTGAAAGAGGCTTATTCTCTCCATAGGCAAAATCATTTTGTTGCTGTCTTGACAACAATATTACAAAATGTCGTTATATTTGTTCATACTGGTGCATATATTTTTATTAAACTTTAAATTAAATTATTTACATTATCAGTAATAGGCAGCAACACCATGGACAGCCTTAGAGACAGAAAGTTTGACCCATTGAAACGATATAGACATACTTAATTTTAAAATTTGTCTTATGTAACTTTGTATAGCATTCAAAAGAAAAACTTGCATGGCAACGTACATGAACATGAGCCTAGTTTTTACAAAACACTGTTATCAGGTTACATTTGAATTCAGCCAGGATACATTTGAAAAAAAGTGGCTTACAATAAAATATATATATACATTTTTTTGTTGTTGTTGTCATACAATACTGATCGTCGCATAAATCCAAAATCTATTAAATTTATGAAGATGTCGGAAATATTAAGGCCACAAATGTAGCTCGTGTATAGAAATACAATAAATAGTTGTTCAAATATGCAAGCATTATCTCTTTTGAAAAATACTTTATAAGAAACATGTGTGTATACTCATTTTCTTTTCCTGAAACATTTTTAACTGTTTGCGTGTTGGGAATAAATTATATATATATATTCATTGGCTATTTTCCATAAGGTATTTAAACTGGAAATAAACTCTCTCCAATTGATTTCTCAAAATCTTATTTCAAAAAAATAAATAAATAAAATATGCTTCTCCCTACACGCATGGTAAATTGTGATTTCCACTAGACAGACTTCCAATGCTAAAAAAAGAGCAACCGTTGGCACCACTCGATTTAACTATTATCAAGATAGCGGTCGAACGAATCGCCAATCAAGTAAATGTGTCAAAGATCTTCGGCTGTGTGGCACATGATTGACGATTCCACCGACCGCCATCTTGATGATAGTTAAATGGGGCGATGGCGACGGCTGCACTTTTTCAGCGTTGAGGCCATTTTCGCAGTTTATTAAATTGTCCTTCTTTGCCGATACATATAATTAATGAATCCAGATTTTAAAAAAGTTTTTGAGTTTTAATTTTCGCACCGACAAAAGAAAAGGTATCGTATACTTCGGTAAATATTCTCTATTTGTTCTATACAGTAACTTTTATTTAAAGTGACATACTAAAACAGAACTCGTGTTTTTAAAGTTTAGTAGTAATCCAATACTTTTAATTGAAATTTCAAATCAGCTTGTTGAAAACACTCGACAGACAAAATTTCATTCATTTTCAGTAAGGTTAATAGTGTATGCGTTAGAAACAGGCGCGTAGCCAGGAAAATTTTTCGGGGGCGGGGATATGCGGCTGGAAAAAATTTCGGGGGGGGGGGATATGAACTTATATGTGTATAAATAGGCGGAATTTCATCACTAATCCAAAAATTTCGGAGGGGGATATCGGAGGGGGATCGGGGCTACGCCCCTGGTTAGAAAGCATCGAAAAATGACCATTCCAATGTCAAAGAGAAATTTGAAACTTTAAGCCTAACTTATAAAACATTTGATGTATTACATGACACTTTGATTCAAGAAATAACTTATAAAAGCTTAAAGATAATTATAACTTTTCTTGTTATCTACTAGGGGCCAAGACCCCTAGACTCGCTACGATCGCATTTCGTATGAGGCATTTGGCCCCTAAAAAGACTTATTCGTAAAAAAGACATAATTTCAACAAACAAAACCCAAACGTTGGATAAGATAGAATGTTACCAAGCTACACGTTGCTTGGTTCTTGCATGCTGCTTGGAACATAAAAATTTAAACCTCGCACTATTTGTAATTATGTGAAACCCATGGCAAGGCTTGCGTATTAGCCAATTATGTAGAATTTTCATAATTTGGCGACTTGCGTATACGTATCATTAATAATTAGCTCTAAGAAAACAGCAATTCATATGTTTCCTTTGATAAAAACTACGGAACAGGTAGGATAGCTTGCCACCAATGGCGACTTTTCATTATTTGGCGACTTACACATGCTCACAACCTATAATTACTGTTCATTTAAGGTTCCCGGAAAACCGTTATCCATATTTTCATTTACATAATCGTTTGCAGATTGGCGTACTTAGCACCACGAATTATACCATCTCGCCGCGCTGGCAAATATCCAAAGTGTACTATAACTGCTATAATGGCATAGTTAACGCCTCCAAATATTTCTACTGGTAGCAAATAATCCAACTGGACCAAACCGGCTTTAAAATAATCTGCATTTTAATTATTTTTCATTTTCAAGATATTAGTTATTCTGTTTTGGAAAAACGAATAATCGCTCATTCTAAACTCCTGTTGTCTAAGCGAACTTACTATTTGAAAATTGTCAACTTTTTGTAACACATTTTGAGTTACTAATTTCATATATTTTTTAATTCGGCGTAAAAAGGGCGTAATTCTAACTCATGTTTGTGAATTTCACGCGATTCTACATAATTGGAATTGCTTTGTTACAAAGGAATGAATGATTTTATGCCAAATCTGGCAACCATTATGTTTTATTTTTTCAGTTTTTTATTAATATCTTCTAAAATAATTCGATTTTCGAAATTTAAGTCACCTTATCAGGTTCCTCGGAGTTTTCCGCATTCGGGAACATGTTTCTCGAAATTCAAATCCTCACGGTTTAGGAGAAGATAGGCTAACAAGCTCTGACAGCGGCCTTTACTTTTTTTTAGAATTCTTTCATATCATCGACCTTCTTTCATATTAATCGTGAATTACTAAATCGCATTTCAAAATACCATAAACATGAATATACTTGGATTTTATTTTCATTGGAATCAGTATATTTCGACATACCCCTTCCCCCCCCTAGGTAAAATAAAATCCACGATGTATCGTGGACATAGCCATGAGTTTTACGTTATTACTTGTTCGTAACGAATAATATTTTCTTTGAGTTTCATCGGGTACAGGAACGAAATCAAGACGTATAGGCACTTTGTTCGAGTCCAGTGATTTCCTACATATACCGCACAGTATAAAGTCAGCCGTTGCTTCTTTTGGGAAAGTATTACTAAGACGCGATAAATGTTTTCCTTCTGTGGCTTCATTGAGCACAGAAACCATAGACGATCACATGCATCATGCTTATGTCCGAAAGGATTGTTGACAAACGTAATAGTGAAACGTGCACTAGCTGCTGCTCAATGTGTCTTCATAATCGGCGATCACATGCAATAGATGTCTATAAAGCCCGGTGTTGATATAGATGCGATTTTATCATCCACTTGCATAGGCTCGGGCGCCACAGAAGCAGATCTACTGGCGTTGCCGTTTGTCAGCTCTGGCGACTTCATTCTTTTACGTTTCCGGCACCGCTTCACTCTATCATATGGTGTTTTACGTGCATCACTGAATTGCTCTTCTGAAGCCCTTTCCAACCGTAAACGTTCTCTGTATTTTGATTTAGCTTTTCGACGAGTATAGGCCGACATTGCATTATTTATTTTAATTTTTTTTACTATATATATATATATATATATATATATATATATCACTACAACTATTTCACACTTTTTTTAAGCGATATCCTCAAAATTTTTGCTGAAAAATACAGCACTCACGAATACCTAAAAATCATTTTCTGAGCATTTTGAAATTCGTCCTCCAAGGAGTCCTTTTTTTTTTGTATATATTTCTTGAAAGAAAATATGTATATAGTATGTATATTAATTTATTTGTTTGAATTCAATGGCATAAAATACTAATCCATAATATAACCATACTAATCCATATATAACCATAAATGTGTATAAAAACATCTGTAAATCAGAGAAAATAAGCTCTAAATACAACTTTATACAACTTTGCTCAAAATAATTTTTTTTGGTAAGGTTTTATTACGTTGTTATGGGTTTATGTATGGGCGGCATATTTGGCATCTGCCCCGGATGGCAAAAACCTACGCTACGCCACTGGATTAATTCCGCACACCTGTAAGGGGTTGGGGAGGGTTTCATTGCTAAGGGGTTTTAGTGTATCTAGAATGAACCTTAAAGTATCTTTAAGTGGGAAAGCCTCAGGTTTTTTCATTACACCATTGTTTCTGATTGTAAACTGTGATTTTCAACCATTGTTTTGTGACCAGCCTCTAGAAATTAAGCCAAGATTTAATTTCGGAGGGGGGGGGCTGCACCCCCCCACACCCACCGAAATAAAATTCTAGCTACACTACTCCCCTAGTTAGTAACTTCACGTTAATTGTTGATAACGTAAGTCTCTTAAATTTACAATCGAAAGCAAACTCAAGAAATAAAATTATTAAAAAGTCAAGAAAAGGCTTAGCAAAACAACTGTTCTTTCGGAAATAAAAAGACGTTCTTCTATTTCAAGGAATATAAAATTAATACGGAGAAGTGAAGTTTATAAAAGCATATATTTCATCAAAAATACTGTGTATAGCATGTACAGATCTTTTGCAGGCATAAACGATAAACTCTCTCAGAGTTTTGTCATAAGGATAATGATTACAAATAAATGTTTGAATTTCTTATTGGCTTTAACCTGTTCGCTTCCCATCGTTGCAAAGACGCGAATGCTGCTATTTTCCTTCTGTGTTCATCGTTGCTTTACGATACAGGTATATGAATACTTCAGCCGTAACAAAGCGTGTTGCAGTGCCATGCAAAGTGCTGAACCATATCGACGCATTCAATAAGACGTATGTCTGGTAGCAACGGTGGACACAGGTCACAGAAGCAGAACCGAGCTATAGTATATCCCGAACTTGCAGACTTAGCAAAAAAATATTTATGTGTTATGTCAACATCTGTACCATCTGAGAGGATTTTTTCAAAATCAGGGCAAATATTATCTGATAGACGTGCTTCATTAATGCCTAAAAGAATGGAAAAAATTTTATTTTTAAATGCCAATCGAAGATTTTTAAAATAGTATTATACGTATTTAAAATAAGGTATTTTTGCATCAATTCTAAATGTCCTGAAATTAATCGGAAAATAAAATTTTTAAAAAATCAGGTCAGTACTCATAGGATTATATATTTTCATTAGCTTTTAGAATTATTTTGTTTAATTCTAATGTTTGAAGTTTTTTTTTTAATACAATATCTCCAAAATGCTCTGAAATTATCCGAGAAATAAAATTTGAAAAATTACTCCAGTAATTATATGATTATTTGTTATTGTTCTTATTAGCTTGTAAGACTATTTGGGTTACGTTTTTTTTTTTAATTTCATATTCTCATTTAATTTTGTAGTATGATTATTTTATTATTTTTACTATTCTTATAAATTTGTAAAACTATTTTGCTATGCTTTCGTCTTTTATTTCATAGTCACATTGTAAATATTTCGAAAAATTGCCAATGATTTTTGGTAAACTGATTTGTTTTACAATCCTTATGTGTAGTTCCAAAAATTTTAGTGTCAATCTCTTACATATTTATTTTTATTGTTCCCTCTTTTCAATATAATCTAGCAAATAATACGCTCATAGATGGCTGCACTAGCAGTATCAAACTACAACTTCCAAATTCATAGTAAATTTTATAATTCTAGTGGTTGATGTTTTGTATTTCATCTACGCATTCAGTTTTATACTTTCTGAAATGTTAAATAATTTTTCTGTTTCTTCTAATGTCTGATTTTAATGTACTTTGACTCTGTATTGGTACTATCCCAGACAGCACACTTGCCCAATTTATGTCCATATCTGGACAAACTTGTCCAAAACATGTCTATGTCTATGATAAGATATCTCCTGGACATCATTTTAGCGACATCTTTGGGAAAATCCATAATATGTCTAGAATAAGACATGATTGGGACATGTAACACCCCAATTAAGTCTTATTACGACAAAAACGGGAAAACCCATATTATATCTGTAATATGACATGAATTGGACATCTAAACACCCCAATCATGTCTATTTTATGACATAAATGGGAAAATCTATCGGCGACAAACTCTGATTGGCTTAGTTTGTTTGATCATGCGCAGTAACATTTTTGTATACACGTTGTTTTTAATAATCTGTGGTGGTTGTGGTAGATAGTACGCACATATTTGAAGTCTCCTTGTTAGACAATTATAACATTTTTATGCGCACTTCTTGCATTTTGCCTGCCTATATCACTGTTCTGTTCTTTACAATACGAGGTAATGTACAACTTTTTGACTTAATATGTATTTTAATAAAAAAATTGAATCGACTCGTCAGGAATGGCGAAATGTTGAACAAGAAGTTAATGATGAATTATTCCTGATTGAAGCTGAATGTAATGTGAATGATATTGAATCGAAGGCTATTAATGCGCACGATTATAATTATTTTCATAATGAATTTGAAAATAGGATCGATGAAAATATTTTTGAAGATTCAAATATGTGTGATCCCACAAGCAGTTCTTGTAATAGCTCCATTTCAGAAATTACTGATGAAACAGATACTTCTGTTCCTTTATGGTAGTAACTTATCCATAGCATAAAAATAAACTGTGGATATGAGATAAATATCCACAGAATGTCTTTTTATGGGCATATTCTAGTTGTCTATAACATGTCCATATGGATGTCCATAACATGTCCATATAGATAAGTTCTGGATGTCTATAACATGTCCATATGGATGTCTATATTTTGTCCAGAGGATATCATTATGGACGCCGTATTGTGCCATATGGACAAGTTTGGGGCGTATTATGGACAAGATATAGACAAATTTGGGGATGTCAGTTATGTCCCGAACTTGTCCATGATATCATATGGACATGTTCTGGAGGAGTTTGTGCTGTCTGGGATTAGGATACATATCTGTAATCCCTTAGATTCTTTGGTATTCGGATGCGTATGATCCCATCCTATCAGGTTGTAACGAAAGTTTTCCGCCATATCTGCCTGAAATACTAACTTCTAACTCCTTAGATAACTGTTTTTGAACTTTCGGTACCAAACCTGCACAGTGTCACATGATACAACAATAGTACTTAAAGCTGTACTCATAATTCGTTGATATTATGTAGCTGACTTTTTGCAACACAACTGGAAGTAAAGGATGGTTCTAATCCTCTAGAGTGATAGTTCTATTTGAGACACCTTATACTTAATGATAACTGTATTTTTTCAGATTTCACAACACAGTGTTATAAAGTAAACCTCTTTCTTTCAAATGCCAAAAATCGTTTGACAAAATATGAGCAAATACGTCAACGAGAGCTGTGTGCTGACGAAGTTTGCGGTGGCGGGAAACTTTCGTTACAACCTAATATTACCGATTCTATTAGTAGTAACAAAAGTAACGAGTAACGAATACTTAGTAGCGAATAGTGAACATCTTAGTAACAAATACATACGGATACTCATTTTGTCGTTACTTTTACAGCACTATTTAAAAATGTTTAATTACAGACTATTTCGTATTAGATATATTACAGATAAAAGAATAAACATACGAGGGGCTGTCAAAAAGTTCCCCCACCACTATTTTGTTACTACCGGAATTCAAAACAGGCAGTATGACGAAAGTGTAGCTGAAGGTACTCGTAGGAGTGTGTGGTGATCAGTTGACGCGATGTCGAAGTTCGAGCAAAGTTCGAACATCTAGTTCATGTGCAGACTGGGGACTTTGTTAGCCTTATAAACAGTTTACGGTGACGATTCTTTAAAAAAAAAAACAGCCGTTTACGAGTGGTTTTCCAGATTTCGGGGTGGACAAGAATCGCTGGAAGACGACAGCCGCTGTAGGAGACCCTCAACCTCCCGAAACGAAGGATTAGTCGAGCAAGTGAAACAGTTAATCAGATCAGACCGAATAATGACCATCGATGATTGTCAAAAGAACTGGGGGTCTCACATGTATCCATTCACGTAATCCTGTCAGATGATTTGAAGATGAAATGCGTCAGTGCAAAGTTGGTCCCGCTGCTGTTGAACTTGGAACTTAACTGAGGGCGAATGTTTTGAAAAAAAGCACAGTGGACTTGACGTTTCTTGAAACAATCGTTACTGGTGAAGAGACCTGGTTCTACGCTTATGATCCGGAGACCAAGACGCAGTCATCAGAATGGCACACAACGTCTTCTAATCGACCAAAGAAATCACGTCTCCACGGAGGGCAATCCCCCCTTGGTCCAGCCCCTTGCGCAGATAATTGGCCTTAACACCACCACCTTATGTCAATGCCAAAACAAAAGGGATGCTCATTGAATTTCTGGAGTACTTGCGTGGTATGTTGGAACTAAATCCACAAACTGGATACCAATCGAACGCTTGAACACAGGGTTCTATGGCCCAAGTGCAACTGGTTTATACTCGCAGAGATCTAAAGAAAACTAGCAAAATGTCGGGCACCTTCCCGAACATTTTCTATCGCATTTTATATATAGATTTTTAATTCCGTAACAAAATCGATCAGTCAAAACCGCATTGATGAAGTTGTGAAATAGTTCTACTGAAATAATACTTTCAGATGCTTGTGCCTACAGCTAGGATCGTACCTAGCTTGTTGGGCTCCTCCCTAAATTTGGATTTTTTTTTCAATTTGATGTCATGAACAATCTTTTGTGAGAAATTGTTACATTTTCTCCTTGTTGTACCCTCTTCTATTTTTTTTCTTGCTGTGTAGGCATTATTTGTACAAAAGAAGTACTTTACATCGAGCATCACATTAACTATTGTTGAGGTCAAATGTTGCAACAATTATACCATATGCAAGAAGATTAGCAAGTGCTGACATGATAAGATTGGAATCAATAATTGTTGAGCTGAGAATTTTAAATCCCTCTATGCCATCCTTCATTGTATCAATAAGTTGCAGAGATCTCTGATTGAAAATTTTGATTGATAAATTCTGAACTGTGGACTTGACTTTTAAAGCACTGTTTATGACCGATAAACCAAACAGACACATGCAAGTAAAATGTGAAAACAGAAGAAAAATGTTCAAAGTTCGAAATACAATGTTACGGTTTTCATTCAAAAATATTGCGCTGTAAGACTGTTGGAACACTCTGCACAGTAAGAAAATAAAAGCTGTTAGCATGTGAGGATGGAGAAAATGGTTGGTTGCCATTATCAATTCCGATATTTCGCAATAAATCGCGGCTAAAGCTTCTAACTCATCCTCAACGTTGACGCTTTGAAGTCTTTCGTTGAGTGCAATCAACGATTCTTTCAGCACAAAGCAAATGGAAGAAAAATAGGCTGTCACAGCGGGATGGACATAGCCAAAGTTATAAGTAAGATGGCAAAAAATGTAGAACGTAATGGCTAAAGATAAAGGAAGACTTACATTTTTAAATAGTTTATCCAAATCTTCAGTAGCAATAAAAACATAATACGCAACATAGGAGTACTGAAATAAATCATTTAGGAAAAGCATACAGATCAATTTCATTCTGAATTTTTTCACAGATGCTTCACTTTTGCCTATTTTGGCGTATATTGAAGCAAAGAGTCTCAAGTATTTTTGAAACTTTTTCCTTTTAAAGTAAAACAGCATTCGAAGTGCGCCGTAACAGAGAAAAGGAAGTAAAATGGATAGGTACTTTTTAATTCCAATGTTATCGGACTTCAACACATGAATCGACAAATAAAGCGATATAATTAAATTTCCATCCACTAGAATCGAAAGAAGTAATGAAATCACCGTCATCAAAAAACTGTTTCCAGTAAGTTCGAAACCGTGTTCAAAACCTAAACCGTGAAACCACAGGTATTTGCTGATGACAAAATAAAGATCTTCCGTGCTTTGTTTTATTGATTTGTGAATTTGCTGATTAAGTGAGGAAAATCTGACGTCACGCAAACCACGCTGGAAAGAATAAATATTATGCTGTTGAAACATTGTGATAGCCTAGCCAGAAAATCCTTGACAAAAAGTTGGGAATTCGTGGAGAATTTGGTGAGATGGGTCAAACTTATTAATCAAATAATTATTTCAATTTGTAATAAGCAAATAAGATCAAACTTGATGAATAGAAAAAAAAAAGAAAAGAAACATTCGGAGGGAAGTTTTAACCAGATAATGTACTTACTTGAAGAAACTTCGAATTTCACAGAAGTTTCACAAGAAAAGGAAAATTACTGATCCGAAGGCTGTTTCAATCAATATTCAGTCTGAAAAATCAAACTTAATGTGAATCAAAGATGAACATTAAGTTCATTATTTAAAATGAACCTCGCGTTCAGTGAAATCTCTCAAGGAAAACACGCATTTAGCTGTTTAACAATTGCATCAATCAATTTCAAGCTTGTATAAATAACTACCTGAATGAGAACCTTCCTAGAAAATTCTTTGACACTTTAGGCAGCCGTAAGTATATATCAAGTTTTACCGAATCAAGTTTAACGAAAATAAGCAAATGTAAATTTAAATGCTTGATTTTCACTGAATTAAATTCGTAGTTCTTGGGTATCAAGCTTAATCGAAACTTTTGACTCTATTAATCAAATTAAAAATAGCGTTTAGAATTTTCTGTGTTGTCAATTTAGAACACAAATGAACTTTTCGTGGGGAAAAGGGTACTAAGAGATAAAAAAAAAATAAGTGCTTCAAATGCACATTTTGATTGATCTGGATTGATTATGTAAACTTAACTAATGTTGATCTTTTGTTAATAAATAAAATACAGGCGCAATTCACCATACTTCTATTTCAATAAGTTATGAAACATTATTATTCCTGATCGAAAATTTAATGAATATCAAAATTTCTTTTCTTTCGGTTCATCCATGAGCTATGCTTATTATGATCTTCTTCCAAACAAATCAATAAACCTTGACAGTTTGTTACAGCATCATATCCTTATTGTTTAGATGTATAACATTTCAGTAATGTCACTTAAATGTTTTTTTAATATTTTGTTTTCCAACATTTACAAGGGAAAAAAAAAGAAAAATGAATGAATTGACGTTAATAACGAAAATGAATTAACGTTAATTACGTTAATGATGACGTTAATGACGAAAAATGAACATTTTGTGATCATTTACAAATTATCCGCACAAGAGTATAAAGGTTCAAAAACCATTCAATCAGTAGTCAAAGATCTAACATAGCTGTAGATTTTGTCCTTTGTAGCTTAACGGGTATTTACATCAGGAATATCTAACAGTTTTGATCATAAATAAAGTCACGTGATGCGGCCATCTCATACATAGTTGTCATTATATTTTCATGTATATAAATTGTGATTTTTTTCTTTCATTTAGTAAATATTTTACTTTTATATCATAGAAGAATCAATATAATATTCATATTTTTTGCCACAGACTAAAAAACAAAAACTGATGCCCGTAAAAGATTTTATGAAATATGAATATATGCAAATCTGTATAAACTATGATTAATGTTGTGCAAGTCTGTACCGATCCAATTAAAAAAACAGGAGAATTCTATGTAGCAACAGACACAACATTTTCGATTTCAAAACAATCGTTGTTTTATTTATTTTTGTTTTGGTGGTACTCAATTAAGAAAAATTTTTCAATAATTTGTGAAAGTGAAAATCGATGCATTAATGTAGGCTTAAAAACATCGTTTTAAATTAAATTACGTTACTATTTTACGTAAGAATAATTATAGGAGAAGGTATCCTTCGTATGAATTGAAAGTTTCCGTTATGCCACGAGTTCCCATTATAAGAAGCTATAAATAAGCGAATAAGCAAAATTTCTTCTAAAAATAAGCACCACAGAGCCACGTTCAAAGGAATGGATCTTAATCCTTTAACGTTCGGTGATCGTCGCCATGAAACCATTTAATTCCAGCGCTTTCACTGCTAACTCCCCAAAAATATTGTTATAAGGACCCAACGCGGAAGGCACAAGCAAGTGTGTCAAAAAGTTCTTTATCTCTGTGGCATGCGATTGGCGATTCGATCGACAACCATGTTGCAACCCTAGTTAAGTCGATCTGTGGCAGAGGTTGCACTTCTTCAACGTTGGGCGATGTTTGCTCTTTGAAGGGTTAAGATAAATATATACGTTTTCCTTAAGTCAATACTTCGTAATACAATTCTGTATCAAATATTCCTAATTACTTTGGTCCTTTTTTCGTAAGTATTTATCTAACGCGTCCCTTTTGTCAAAAACGACTCCACTCGTAAAATTTCCAGCTTTTCATTGACTTTTGAGTTATCCATATTACACAGGCGTGAAATATTAAAGGAATAGCCGCGTAAAGCGCTTTATGTTGATTCTATTAAATTAAGTTCTGTGAAAGGTAGCCGATTTTGAGTTCAGGGTAAAATTACTACGTAATCTCATCAGATTTATTTTCACTGCAAAGAAAAACTCAAAATTTTCAGAGTGTTCTCTTAGTACTGGTGGAAATAAGCGTAAAAAAGTGATTCATGTTCTAACTTCGAGAATTTCAGGAGTAGTTTGACAAATACTTTGCACGTGAAAATACGGCACACGTCATCCCGATAACATCTGAAGGGTTGTTAGAAATGGCGCACGACTGTTTGTAGAAGCAGAACCATCAATATAAATGAACAACAGGATACACTGCCTAAACAGCCCCAACGCTGAAAAAAATGCAACCTTTGCCATCGCTCGATCTAACTACCAACAGCATGGCGGTCAATCGAATCGCCATCACCCGCTACCGAGCCAAAGAACTTCTTTGACATAGCCGGCTGTGTAACACGCGAATTGGCGATTCGATCAGTCGCCATGCTGTTTGTAGTTAGATCGAGCGATGGCAACGACTGCACTTTTTCAGCGTTAGGCTGCAGCTGAAGTTGTTCTTCTATATCGATGAGAAGGACACGAGCTGACGTTAATCTGAAGAAACCTAAAAGTAGATGAAAGGGCCATAATGTCACAAAACGGTTTGAATGTAAGATACTAAAGACGTACTCAGGCATCCAAGGCTAAGTCCCACTGACTTCGGTAACTTACCAATAATTTCATTACATTCATTACAATTCAACTGTAGACAAATAGCGTGAAATTAAATTTTATTTAGACATAAATTCAATATAGCATTAAATAGCTCTCAAAAAATATTACCTTCTTTTACAAGTGCCCAACATGAAAATTTTTAATACATGGTATTGATATTTTCACATACTGCGGTATAATAAGGCTGCTCAAAATAAAACAATTGTCAGCAAGGAAAACAATTAATTGAGAACATGATAATGCTATTAAAACACTTGATAGGAATAAAATTAAGTGAGTTTTGAGGACTCGGTTCTATAAAGTATTAAAAAGATTTTGAGCCTTTTCATATTTTTATTTTATATCTGACAATCTTTATTTTGAATTGCTTTGAGAGCACATTTCCAAATTACAAGTTTTATACATATACAAAGCAAAGTTTTTTCGGAACTGTGAGTGAATCATATCAGACGGGAGGAAATTTAAACGCAACCAAATTGTTTGTGTTCAGATGATGTGTTCATCTGCATTTAAGGTTGGGAAAGATTTTGGCAGGAATGACTGAAAGGTGACACAAGATAGAAATTTACAGCTTTTATGCTAGATTAGACAGACTCTTTTATCATTACTATATAGGGATTTAACAAAACGAGACAAGCAATTGCAGCTGTTTTACGAGAAGATGTTAGCCAATTTTTCGTTTTGTGCCATCCCTAATTTTTGGTATAACACAAGACATAGTGTTTAACATCATGGCAACATACAGTATGACTGGAAAAATTTGCCCTTACCAAACACCAGTGCGGATAGAAATATGTGTTCTTTATAAACATATTGCATAAAATTATGATAGGAAAGCAGAAGTTTATTACTAAGAAATAACTGCTAAGAGGCGACCTTATACGCCCTATCAGCATAACGAAAAAAAAATGCAGAAGCAAGGCCTAATTTTTCAACTGACCTCCTCACTCAAAACCATTCAGCAGTGATCTGCTGAGTGGAAGCTTAGACAAATAAAAATGCTAATTTTGTCACACTGGTCTAACATTTTTAGGATTGTATTTTTAGGATTTAGCATTTTTCCGAACTTATGTATGAGAAAGTCATCTTACTATCCGATTTCTTTCCTACTGAGGATGCGATATGGTGAAAGTTCTGACATTATATGAGTATCTGTACTATGTGGTGAAAGTTCTGACATTATATGAGTATCTGTACTGCTCTACATGGCTCCTCATTGATCTGCTGGTGAGACCACTTTCAGTGATTGCTTAACTGTTTTGAAAGACCAGCTACATCTTATCTGGTGGTACATTATAGTTCTTCGATGATGGTATTATTTACCAAGATGACAAAATCCCTGTTCCCACGAATACCATTGTCCAGGACTGGTTTCTTGAGCATCCGTAGGCGTCGCCTCTGTTTCTCGCCTGAACTCAGTGTTATTGAAGCCACAGTCAGTGCTGGAAAAATTACTCTCTCATGTTGGAGTTTCTTAATGTTACACCATAAGAATAATATAGCATTGCCTTGAAATCTTAAGTCAAGAGATATGCAGGCACTTCTGAATGCCAAAACTACTATATAGTGAAGATTAAATTTTTTGATAGGTATATTTCCATGCTTTTGTCAACATTATGAACAAAAATGTGAGTTAAATATGACGAAACATTACTTGCCTTCAGATGAGCTACGGTTTGTATTAAATGTTGCTATCATTATGCCATATGTCATTAGAGTCCCAGTTGCTGACAGAATTAAACTCAAATCAATAGAAATACTATTCAGCAGTTTAAATCCTGGAATATTCTTCTCCATAATAGCAACAAAATGCAGACTATTTGGATTATTGCACTTTACTGATAACTTTTGAGCAGTTTCATTAACCTCCGAGGCAGCATTTATCACAGAAAAACCTGAGAAACATACGCCAGCAAAATAAATCAACAGAAAGAAGATGTTCAGAAAAATTAAGCTATTACCACTATTCGTAAAGACTGCGTAATAACCTTGACGAAATATGCTGCTCAACAATGAAGCTGTCATCGTTAAAAGTAGAGTGTGTAGGAGCTTGTTAACGCGTGAGGTAATGCGAGATACCTCTACGTGCATTGCGGACAAATACTCCAAATCTTCAGCATTGCTGCATTGGAGTCTTTTGTTTAAGGCAGTCAGTGATTCTTTTAGGATAAAGCAGACAGAGTAAAAGTACAATGCAGCATTTGGATATCCGTAACTCCAAACTTTTATAAAATCAGTAAGAAAATGAATTGCCTCCAGCTTGAATGCTGTATCTTGATAGTTTATTAGAAGTTTGATTAAAAGATAAACTAGCCTGAACGACCTTAAAAAATCTGTAAAAATCATCAACGTAATTAGCATCCACTTGTACTTTTTGATTGATGCTGCATCGCTGCCTATTTTACCATACATTTTAGATATTTTTTGATTGATATCTTCGATTTCTTTTCTCTTGGTGTAAAACAAAAGCCTTATCAGGCCGTTAAGGATCATTATAATCATACCAGCCACAACATCTTTACTCTTACTGATACCTGACTTAGAGATCACTTTGAAATCTTTATACATAATGTAGGCAAAATTTGCTTCACTTGTTATAGCAAAGAAGAGCGAGAAAAGAGTCCTTATGCAATGTTTTCTGGAACAATCCATACGGCTTTCGAAACCTATACCGTGAATCCACAAGTACAAATTTATCGTTGAAAAAATATCTCCAGTAGTCTTCCTTAAAATTTTAGCTTCTTTATCTATAGAATAACATGGAGTAATACGCGACTTCCTCTGAAACTTTGAACGTTTTCCAACATTTAGAAACATTGTCGCTTCAAAAAGTTTGCAAGCGAATAAAATCCATATATATGCTACATAAATTAAAGAACTTCGCTCCAAATCTCTTAAGGAAACAACTTAAAGGAAACAACTTTAATACCTTTGCAAAAAGCTATATAGTTACACATTCTCATCGACTTTTCTGTTACAGCTGTCAATACATTATCATTTTCACTAGTATAAATTTGAGCGATGCATTTATGATATTAGCTTAGTTGAAAAAAAAACCGTGGTAGGCTTTACATAAAGCTGTAAAAAAACGTGTCTTATCGATACTTGCGAGTCTTTAATAACAGTTTATTGAGAATTTTTTTGCTGACTCTTGAAATTTATGTTGACGACCATATGGAAAAAAACATAAAATGCATAGGCTAAAAAATCAGTGTACCTTTTTCATATATGAAAGAATAAATAAAAAAATACAGCCACGTCGTCATCAAAATATGACTTAAAATCAGAAACATCATAATTTGATCGTGCACTTTTTCCGATATAACAAAAAGTCTCAACTCCATTTTTCTCCGACCGCTATTGTTCATTTAGCGTTTTGTGTAAGGCATTCTGATCTGTCATAATATTAAGGTAATTCTAAACATATCTTTATAAAATGAAATATATTTAAGGAAATAACAGGCTAATAAACCATAAAATTTTCATAATAAATAGAAATAAATCTGTAGCAACGAAATTTGGAATTTAAATATCTATCTTTAAAATCCAGAAAATTGTTGAAGTCATGAGACCAATATCGCACAATGCCAAGGCCTCTCTTAAGTATTGGTTTGTGTAATGTATTTTTTTATTGTCGGTTATAGCACTGTTTGGTATAAAGTTTTTGTGTAGGACCAGTTTAGATTATAACATTATTTTACCCATTACTTGCCGGCCTCACTTACTATACTTTAAAGTCAATCGTATTGACTTTTAGAAGTCATTTATGATAAGAAAAGCGTTTCCCCAGAATTTTGTCTTCTCTCTCTCATTTATCCTGTAATTTAGAAAGAAAAAAAAACTAGCGTTCAAAATCAAAAGAAATTTCAGATCTGATGAATTATTTCCAGAACCGCCTAACAGATTTTAATAAAATTTTATTTGAAGATACATGATGTAATGCAAATAATAATAAAAATTAAATAGTTTATAATACACACATATGATAGTATTAAGACTCATTGGTAGGGAATGCAATCCCGATCCCCCCTGGAACGGGATCTTGCGGGATCCCGCACAAATGTTTGCGGGACTAGTCCCGCGGGATTAGGATCGTAATCCCGCGGGATTGACACTGAGAAAAAAATTATTTTTATTACAATTTCGCTGCTTTCCGAATCAATAGACAGAAACGTTTTACATATTTATGTCTCTTATCTAACAATAAATGAATCAATAATTACAAATTTTAATTCAAAGTTTTATTTTTTTTAAATATCTTCTAATGGGAGTCTGGATCGAACATCTAAATCTAAGCATTGTAATCTAAATTTTTCGCAAATTCCCATCCTCCAAATGAACTGAAATATTTCATACTATTTTATCTCTTAGCGAAAAGTCACGAATTAATTATAAAAAGTTCTCATTTTAGTTTTTTTTTATATAATCCGCACTTTTAATTATTTTACTAAAATTAAATCTAGACTAGGAAATGATTCATTGGATTTGTTCGATTTTGTCCACTCTTTTTTAATCAACTAAGAAAATAACGTAAATATGTGAACATATCTATAAATTGTATATTTCTTTAAATTTCTCATTTTTAGCAACTAACATAAGACATAACTTAGTATATTATTCTGAAACTCGTGGTTATATTTTCATATTTCTGTATAAGTTACTGTATTAATTATCTCATAAGATTAATTATTATTATTAAATTTAAACGTCATAGTGCTTAAAATCGTACTTTTTTCTACTTTTCTCTGTTGAAATGAAGTCCTACCTAAATGAAATGTCAATCCCGCGGGATCAATGAATCTCAATCCCGAAATCCCGCAGGACGAAAAACAGTGCGGGATTGCATTCCCTACTCATTGGAGACAACTTGGAAAGTATAAAACAGAGATTACAGATTGAACACAAAAGTAGGTTAATAGAAGGTATCGCTGCCTTTTAAAGACATTCAGGCTTCATATCATGATTTCATTCTGGAAATAAGGTAATTTATTAGTTCTTGTGGCAATTGGTCTCACTTGTTTAGCAATGACGTTTTCAGGCCCTGCGTAATTCTTGGAGAAGTGTTGTTGGTTGCAGTTTCCCTTACAGCGTTCCAGATGCTCTGACGAATAGAGCCATCTCTTCTTATAAATGGAAATCCGGCTGGTTAACCCATCCGATGAATATCTTTGTAGTGTATACCTAGCGACAACTACTTGCTTCTATTTCTTTCGGTGCAGCAACTCCTCTTGGCAATTGCTTAACCCTTTAACGCGCAGTGTTACCGCTCTGGGAACACCCAACTCTGACGTTTTGACTGTTGCCAGTCACGAAGAATAGATTTGATTTCTATAAAAATAGCTGCGGGTGGCATAGCTCCACGAGAATCCTTTACTTTTTAGCACGTCATTTCCCGTACAAAAATTGTCACGATTATTTTTAACAGCACTGACATCTGCTGAAAATGGAAGAATGCGAGAAGAGCTGGATAGATTGCCCAATGCCGAAAAAAGAGCAGCCGTTGCCATCGCTCGACTTAACTACCAGCAAGATGACGGACGATCGCGTGCCACAGATCTAGAGACCCTCTTTTGACGACATCTGGCTGTGCCGGCACAGCCAGATGTCGTCAAAAGATCTGTGATACGCGTCAGATCATTGGGAAAGGTTGCGCGTCAAAGGGTTAAAGAAAAGAAATCAGGTATTCGACCAGAGAAATTCGAGGAGCCAGCATTTTCTGCTTCTCTCGCCGGGTCTATTCCATGTTTGGAAGGCAAAGTAGTATTTTGTTTATTAGTATTAATCAACTGTATTCTGTACATTTATTTAGTTTCAAATAAATTTGCTATATTTTAAAAAGTATTGTTTCCAAAAACGTTGCATCAAACTCGAGCATCACACTCTTCACGTACCAATGAATCAGCAATAAATGAGCGGCCACGCGTTTTCATCTATTAAAATGAAATAAGGGCCAACTACACTCCTGAAAAGTTGAACATAGGGTTTCAAGCCCTCATACTTACACCTCACACACAGTGCCTATTTCACACTTAGAGGGGTTCGCGCCCATCTAAAGATTCTTGCCCAGACCATGAAACCTCACTTGCCGTAATGGTCGCTATCTTGGATATTGTTACGAATTTCTGGGTTGTTCTGCCCCTTCAAGAGTTAAATATAGTCTGAAATTCGCATTCTATGTCAAGTAATTAAAATTTGCATTTTGTCTCATCAAATCGGTTAACTAGAACGCGAGATGGGGAATTTTGGGTTTCCCCATTGCTTAACATAGGGTTTTCTCTAATTTTCGAGAAATATTGGTGCTAGCACCCCTGAAGACTTATTTTTGGTGCCAAATTTGGCGACATTTCGAACACTTGGCGTGATTTTACCAATGGGGCCTGTAATGTTTTGTTTCCTAGTATTACTCATTTACATTTCATTGACACAATCAAATTCGCGATTGATCGATATTTTTCCGAATATGGCTTTCTCTGGAAATTTCGCGTAACATCGGCGGTACATAGTGGTGTAGCCAGAAATTTTTCATGGGGGAGGGTTACAACTTCTGCAACTCACATACATGTATATGGGTGTGTGATAAGGGAGTGAAGAATATACATTTTGTATGGCAAAAAATTCCTCTTGGGGGGTTATGACCCCCCTAACCCCCCCCCCTCATGGCTACGCCACTGCGGTACCTATATAAAGGAGGCAAAACAGCCAGGGACTTCAGTTGTGATCGAATGCCCATTGAGTTCACTGCATTAGGCTTGTGTATTGTGTGCTTTTAGAAGCAATATTTTGATTGCTCTGAGGGGCTTGTTTTTGAATGCTGTTTGTGTACTCTTCATTATTGAATGTTGAAAAGACTGTTTACGATTTCTCTCGAGAATGTCCACTGAATTTTAGCCTGTGGATTTATTCTGTTGAATATGGTAAATACAGCATCTGTGAAAGCTTTTGTGCTAAGCTGATTGTTATAAGTTACTGCTTATTAATTCCTGTGAATTTTGCACAGCAGATTGTTTGATGAAGTTCTCGAAGCAATAAAATTCGTGTTTCATCCTGATAAGTGGAATTTTTACTAGAACTTTCCACATACACTGGACTTTAAAACAGCGAACCCGAAAGCTGGGGTTACTTATTGATTTTCGCTATTGAAGCAGCGTTTTCTGCAACTATATTAAAAAGCAGTAAAGGGCACCGGGATTCATCAATTGTCTCACATTCTCACTTTAATCCGTGCTCGAATCTTGTGCTCGATTGCAGTGAGCGCGATTCAACAGATCTTTTTGCAAACAACTTTCTCATGAATCTTTCTGGTAACAGTAACCCTTAAAACTCTGCTAAATGGGACAGCATAAAAGTCACGAGAGAGCAGAAAAAAAAAAGAAACAGAATGCCTATCTCAGAATGTTAGTCGTCAGAATGTTACCCGTAATGGATAAATAACGATCTTCTCTGACTTCCATGGCACTTGAAAAGCCTTGGCCAGGCATGGTTTTCAAGCATTCCTCATCCTGAAATTGTTTTTAAAACTTAGGAGTACATTGGGCGTTACACTGAAGTCTACAAATTTGGATTTGAGACTGGCCTGCTTCTAGCCTCTTCGCGTTTCGCCATTTGAAAGTTGTTGCGTACTCATATTGAGATTGACTGTCTGAATTTGAACTGTGTGAACCGATTTCTGAAGAAACTCAAAACATTCGTCTTGCTAGTCTAGCGAGCAAACGAGGATTTTTCAAAAGCTTATAAAGTAAGTTCTAGTATCTTCGACCACAAAATTAACATTTTTGTTTCGGAGTAGTATAGCTTATACTTGTTAAGCTTATTTCACGGAAGTCGACAACATATGTAAATTCTCGTACGAACTTCAGTATATGTATATGTGTGTGTGTGTGTGTGTGTAATAAGAAAATAGTCTTTGACAATTTAATCTAATTTAATTTAAAGTCATCCGAAAAACCTTTTTTAATCTCTGTGAAACAGAGTACTTTCACTATAAAGTTTGTTTCTCGGCCAGGCAAACACTACTCTCGCTGACAACTTTTGAGAGCACTTAAGAATCAAAAGTGCGAATTAAGCTAAATTTGCTTGCGTTTGCGGTTTCCGGTTGCCCATCCTAAAATTCTTGGGCTAAGTAAGTAAGGGACATTACTTTACAGAACCAATTGGAGAAAGGGTAACGCCCATTGCACCTAGCGACAAGTTTATAAACAAGGGGGTATGTAGGTCAGAAGCGAGAAATTTGCGGTGATTTCCGATATTGTAATTGCCCAATTAACACGCAACAAGGGTGTCGGTAGATCGCCGGTCCTTCTCTAATAAAGTATGAAAAATAATAAAGGTCCAGATTAACCTCAACCAGCCTCGACTGCCATTCTTTCGTAAAAGATGAAGTCTTTGCAAAGAGAGTGCCCGAAATTCGTCACACACATATATATGTATATATTATTCAATCAATTTTGTTGATTCAGCAACACTGTTAGGTTAAAATGAAGCCAACGAAACTTCTGTCGAGTTCAATTTTCCCACCTATACATAAAATTAATCTTTAGGTAAAAAAAGAAAGGTACTTCTCTAGATGTTTACTCTTCAGTTCAAATCTTTCTGCCCGTGTGGATGGTAGAACTTTTCATAACTGAAGAAGAAAGGAACTTTTGTACCAACCGAAACGATTGTATTGATAACTATCTTTTTCATGGGTGTTATTTTACAAAGTTTTTGATTAATTTTAAATTAAAATCAGTTTTGCTTTGTTTAATTAATATTGACTTTATATTGACTGACAAATATGAGAACGTGGCAGTGCCTTGATCTATAGAATTAAGCATGGGCCGTCCATAAATGTTTTCTTTTTTAATGACTTCTGTCCCCCTCCTCCCCCACGCTTGTCACAAAGTGTCACATTTTACTATATCCCCTCCCCTCTCTTTCTCACATGCCACGTTATAGTACATAAACATATACTCACAATTCAGGAACAAAGCATTGCTTTATATACCGTATTTCATCCTAACTAATATTATAAATGCAAAAGTGAGTTTGTTTGTTTGTTTGTTTATGACGCTTTCACGCCTAAACCGCTGAATCGATTAGGATGCATTTTGGTTTAGATATAGATGGGACCCTGGAGATGGTTATAGGCTACTTAGAATTTTAGATTTTTAATTACTTTTTTAATTATTAATTAAAAACCGTTTTTACGTTGCCATGCTTGGCGAGTTTCGCCCATATAAAATGATTCATGTTTTGAGCTAACAAGAATGCTATTACTTCAATAAAGAAGCACGTGCATCTGAAAAACAAATAATAATATGGAAATTATGCCAGTTTTATGCCAAATATATCTATCTCTAATAATAAAAATGAGTGTTCTCCAGACAAATCTACAGAAAGCAGAGCTTTGAAAATTTGAGCATGCCTGGACCCATGACTTCGGTCAAGTGTACCTGAGGCTAAGAAATTTTAATTACTTTTCTAACTATTAATTAAAAACCGTTTTATCGCCCACACAAAATGATTTATGCTTTTGAAATAAAGCAGAAATTCTATTTGCAAAATCACATGCATTTGGAAAACATAAATAAGTATGGAAATTATGTTGATTTTACACCAAATTAAAAAGCATAAATAAAGAAAATTGTACTTACGTATTATCCCGGTGGTCCGCCAAGACGAGCGATTTTTTGCCGAGATAAATGCCGGGCACATGAAATTATTAATGGTTTTGAATACGATTGGCAACAGTTTGGCAACTCATTTGACGAAAAAACAGTTTGGCGGGAATGACCGCCGGGATAATACGTAAGTACCAAGAAAAGTCCAGATGTGCTTCTTAAAGTTCGTAAATTTCAAAATTCCTACAAATAATATAAATGTGTACGATTATGTGTTTGGATGTTCTTGACTGAATCACACAAAAATGGTTGGAAAAATTTGTAATGAAGATAGCTTATGCCCTGGTTTAACATACAGGCAACCTTTCAAGCATATAGCATAAATAATTCTTTTACAAAGACACTCAAAATAATGCTAATGCATTGCGCTCTATGGAAATTTTGTAGCTACTAAACAGATTTTAAAATTTTTTCACTGATTGAAAGTCCTAGGCCTATATGGTCCTAGGCCTATAGGGTCCTAGGCCTATGTGGGGAATTCCTCTGTGTGGAATTTTCTAAGGGATCCTAGCCCGTATTTTCGCGAGGTTTTTGAAAAAAAACACGGAAAACTGCGAGCGGCTAGGTCGACAGGCGCGACCGGGGTTTGAACCTGGCGCCTCCCGCCTTCCAGTTTTGAGAGCAGAACCTCTTAGACACTGGGGGGACCCTGAGTGTTATAGTCTACCTTTTATGCATATATCACAAATAGTTCTTTTACAGGGATACTCATAAGAATTACATTACGCTCTAAGTGTATCTCTGTAAGTACTGAACCGATTCCAAAACTTTTTTCACTGATAGTAAGCTACACTATTCTTGAGTATTATAGGCTAAAATTCATGCATGTAGCGCAAATAGTTCCTTTACAGGAACACTCAAAATAATTCTAATACATTACGCTCTATGGGTATCTCTGTAATTATAGAACCGATTCTAAAACTTTTTCGCTAATAGAAATCTGCACTATTCCTGATTAACATAGGCTAAAATGCATGCATGTAACATAAATATTTCTTTTACTAGAACACTCAAAACAGTTCGCAAATACTGTCCTAACTGTCTCTATTCGCCAAATGCCTGAAAAAAAATCTAAATTTAGTAATTCTGCATACTCTGTTATTTTAAATGAAGTATACTACCATGCATTATACTTCATTTAAAATAAGTAAAAAGCAAATAACATTTAAATGCAGTTTCTTTAGTTGCAAGCATATGTGTTATTCACACATGCTTCGTTTCTCTCGGGATCTAATTCCAAAGCCGACGCGGACGAAGTCGCGGGTAGCCGCTAGTATTTTATATTTTAAATTTATGTCTGCCCTTTAATGACATTAGTGATCGGAATTTTCTTTTAAATGAAGAATTCCTGCTACTACTCTATTCTGAGAACTTATCCTGAATGCTTTTTTCAAAGAAAGAAAAATAATATAATTTTTTTTTTTTTTAATCACATGGAATTTTTTTTTAACTCTTAAAAAATACCCTCGGCATCTTGTAATTTCAAAATTCGATTTACTGATTTTAAATGATTTGATTATAACCAAAATGTGTGATATCATGCTTCTTGTTGCCCCCTCTCACAGTTTCGACAAACCCCCCCCCTCCTTCAAGCGTGACATCATTTGCGTATGGCCCCTGTTCCTAGTTGCACATTATTGAAAGGTCTAAAACTTCCTGTTTATCGACATTCAATGTTAGCAACGGTTTATTATTAGTCCCAGGCAAACAACTACGAAGCAACAATAGACTCTATCGAAAAAAATATCGTTTAGTATTTAAAAATAAAAAATAATAGTAAGAAGCTTGAATTTTAATTGCTAGTGCATTAAAGAAATTTCATTAAAATATATATTTCTGAGCTAGAAAATATTATACATAAAATTTTCTATACATACTTTCCGTGCATTTTAATAAAAACTTTTTGATCTCTTATAATGCAGTTGGTACACAAAACATGTTTATCATAAAGTATTGTTAGATAGTCTACTACTTCGAGTTTTTCTATTGAAATTATACAAAGCCTCGACATAAAAGATAATATTTTTATGGTGTCCATTAAAATCAAAATCTGACTTCTCTTTTTTACATACAGGGAATTACTTGTATTAATGACATGGTAATAATATTTATGAATAGCAATTTATTAGCTTTTGCCTTTTCAAATAGTCAAATGATTTTTTTAATAGAAAACAGAACCGATTGTATTGATTACAATGAAAATATCAAGGTCACGCTCGCAAAGGATAATCTGTTACATTATTTAAGCAGTAGTATTAACAATACTATTTCACTAACAATTCTTTGCAGCCGTGTACACCCTCCCAATTATTCGAGAATAATAATTGAGTTTTTGGAAAACGCACAACTTGGCAGAAATATGGAAAGTTATATTTATACATAGACTAATTCATATTCTATGATAAATAATTTTTAATATACGAAACCAACGTAGTAAATTTATCTGTTGCACTTTTTTTTTTTTTTTTTTTTTTTTTTTTGAGGGGTACCCTCCTTCTAGGACGAATTTCAAAACATCCGAAAATCGATATTTAAATATTCATGAGTGTTTTATTTTACAGCAAGAATTTTATAGACATATCTTTTTTTTTTCCTTTGAGATAGAGAGCAATATGTGATAAAAACATTTTGTCTCCCTAACCCCCATAGGTTACGAATTTTGGGAAATGCTGTCTAATCTAGTATCCATGTTAAAAAAACTCCCAAACAAGGCAAATTTCGTATTATAAGCTTTAGTAGTTTCGCTAACCAAAATACTGACATACGACAAAAGTTACATTACTTTTCGGTCCCCCCCCCAATAAATTTATGTGACTGTGATAAAATTTAGAATAATGCTTTCAATGTGAGCATCCTCTCAAAATAGTATTCAAATCAAAGTCCAACTTCCTACGTTGGTTTCGTATAGTAAAAATTGTTTATCATTAAATATGTATTAGGTTATGCATAATTATAGTCCTTCGTAGATCTGTCCAGCTCTGCATTTTTTAAAACTAATTAATTATTCTCAAAACTAAAATAGGAAAGTTCGCGTATACTCTAATACTTTTTTGAGAGGCTCTACCGTCAATCGAGTAAGGTTCCTTAAAATTACACCCTCCCAAAAAAGATACGTGTAAAAGTCAGACTTCCTACATTGGTTTCATATATTACAAAAACATTTATAATAAAATATGAATTAGGATATGCATAATTATAATGTTTCATATTTCTGTCGAGCTGTGTGTTTTTCAAAAACTAATAAATTCTCCTCAAAGCTAACATAGGAAATTTCGCTTTTACTCATTTTTTTTTCTAGAGAATGTACTATTTTAGCCGAATGACTAGTTTCTTAACCCATTTATGCCTAGCGTCCCTTTTTTGGGACGGCATTATCGCTATCATTCGAAAACAGTATTTATTTTTCCTAGCCTTTATTCGCGAGTATTGAACCTCAATTCCACAAAATATTTTAATATGGCAAGTAGGATGTTGACATTTCAATTTTTATACATAACGATTTTAAATGAAATCATCCCTTGTTCAAAAAGTTGACATCAGAAATTTATCAATTACTTCTGGTGTTAGCAAAAATCGAAGAAAGTCGCAAAAATATCCAGGCACGAATGGGTTAAGAAGTGACAATAATTTTGATTATAAAGAAACTAGAACCTCGGCGCTCATTTCTATGACAAAGGCCGCATTCGTAAACGCCAAACGAGTTGCACTCGTGCAACGAGTTTCCATCTAAGATGTTCGTAAAGGAAACTGAGTGCAATTAGTTTCAAACGAAGTAAACCGAGAATAAATAAAGTTTCCTGAGTTGTTTAGAAGATACACTTGCTGCACGTTGTTGCTGTTTACAAATGACGTCTGTTGTTATGGAAAAGTATGTTGTTATGAAAAGTATTTTACGTTTGCTGAAGCTGCAAATATTACTTTTTCGAGGAGGAAATTCATGCATGCGCTAGAAACTGCTACGAAGGTACATAATTTTTCAAAGGTAATCATTTACTTGTATTTTTAATTTTAGTAAATTCAAAAATGCATGTTTTTGTGTTGAGATTGCAGTTGATTCAAACCGTTATTAGCAAAATTTGAACTTCTCTTGCTAAATACTTTTGAAAAAATGAAGTTTAAGTTGAAATTTCTAAATTTTGATTTGTGCACTTCAATTATGGCCACTCTTTCTTTTAAAAATCCGGTTGATTTTATATTGAGTATGTACTAAAAACTATCCTTAGCAAAATTAACGCATTCGCAAATTGTAAACAAACACGTCTCCTAGGCGACGAAACTAAATAAACTGAAGTTGTTCGTAAAGTCAAAGGAAACTGATAACCACTGACAGGACTAAACACACGCATTCCAGTTTTCTTACAAAAACTCGGGCAACGAGTTTGTCGTTTACGAATGCAGCCATAGCCAGAGTAAGGTGACCAGATGTTTCAGTAAAGGATTGGGTACAAATCAGTGTGGTGTGTCCCCACTTTTAAAATAAAAACTGGGGACATTTTTATAAATTCATTTCTCTTTTAAAGCAAGCTTCTGTTTATTCAACTAAAGAATTATTAGCTTTCATAAAATAAAGAAAACGTTTGATTTTTCTTAGTTGGGAAGAAATAGCTACATGATTAAAATTTTATCCCCAATTGCTATTTTACATTTTTGGGACAAATTGAAAAGAAAATCCTGAAATCGGGAACTGTCAGAAAAAATTGGGAACGTTTGGTTACCTTAGTCATGAGCCATCATTTTCCTATCACAAAAAGTCTTAAAGAAAATATTGGCAATTGCGCTTGAGCGACATAAAAAAAACTCAGTGGTTGAACTCCAAATTGGAGCATAAAATACGGTATTAAATTCTGCTATGAATGTTTTTGAACGTATTACCACTTATCAAAGACGATGCTGTGACTAATTCACATCTCAATCCTAGATTTGTGTGATTGGAAAACTTTTTTAAATTTAACAGAAAGACAAATACAGCAGACGCATGGATTAATGATGCTCTTTTCAACAAAATGAAGCAAGAAAAAAAATAGGGCCCACGCATTCTTTACACTTCTTATCATAATGAAAAAATAAATGGAGTTCAGACAAGTGGGTAGTTAATCTATCTGAGGGAATATAATGTTTGTTTTTTTCTTTTTGCACACTACAGTGAAATTTCTTTCATACCCGCTTTTTTATCTACGCAAGTTCTAACCGAAGAGTCTCTTTTCAAGCAGTATTTATAAAAATGAAGAAGTATAGTTAGAATATGCCTAGCGAAGCTTATCAAACAGTTTTTAACCGGCGATATTAGCATAGATTTAAATTCCTAAGAAGTGTTTTCTGGAAGAAGAAAGACAAATGCGGCACACTCATGGGCTATGGTGCACTTTCCAAAATAATGGAACAAGGAAGGCAGATAGGGCCGATACATAGATTATGATACACTTTTAATATCTAGGAATTCGATGCATATTTAAAATATGAAAGTGCGTTTGACATCCCCCCCCGCAAGTGCTTTTCATCTGATAATGTCGGACGGAATAGTGTTGCTTAGCAAGCGATATCTAGGCCTATAAATTTGGCAATTCTTTTTTTTTCCGTTAATAACCTGCCCAGTGAATCCAGATATTTTTACAACTTTTTGGCCGTACAATTAACCTTGATTTTCTTTTATTGCAATTAATTTTTAAAAACCGTATCCTCAGAGTTCCAGAAAAGTGTTTTTTTTTAATGTTCAACTATTCACGCTTTACTCTGTCATACTCTCCTCCTTCCCATCTTCCGACTGTTGCCACTTTCGCGAGTACTAATCTAAATTACATACAAATGCTTCGAATCCCTAATAAAAAGTTCCTTTTGCTGCTTTGCCTTCATCTAAAAGAAATAAAAATGGGAGGAAGGGGATATATCTTCAATCTCTTAAATGCAATATTTCATTGGGTGCGGCCGCTTATTAGTTCACACTGAAGAGTCACACTTTGTTTGCATGCTCATTCTAAAAAGAAAAAATTTTTTGCTTATTGTCTGTCATTTAGTGCGAAGTCTGTCGTGGGGGAAATATTCCAGTCTGAATAACTCTTATATCACTGAGTGAAAGATGTTTTGTGAATTGAACGAAAAATATACATCCGATGCCTCTAGTAAATCAGTATCTAACAGTTTCTAAAGATTTGTTTGATTGTCAGCTCTCAATCGTCTAACGCTGTGTGACGATGATGTTTGATTGGCTGTTGTATAATTAATTAAACTGCGTTGTGATGGATTATTTCAGGTTAGATACACTTAGTTGCAATAAAGAAAAAGACGTTAAAATACTTAAAACTAGGCTGGTGGCTCAGCGAAATAAAAATGCGTCCTATATGGACAGTGAAATTAACATGAGATGGTTTGAAAATTACGCCAGCAGAGAATTAAACATAGGCTAGAACAACAACTTGGCTGAGATAAATAACGCCAATCCCAGAGCAACCTTAAAACTTAATCCAAGAAAATTAAAATAACGGAATCACGAGCAAATAATCTTAAAGATGGGGCAGGGCAACAAAAAATAACACCAACATTATGCCAAAGAGACGGGTAAGCAAAAACCTGTTGCTATTGCAGACGGACGTAATGTGATCTATTTTTAGCACAACGGCTCCACAGGTCTGATGAGACAAATAAACAATTAAGAATAATACATAGCGAATATACAGATTAAAAGCCGAAATGTCAGAAAAATGAGAACAGAAATGATTTAGAATACATGTGATTTTGGATAGATTACATTAAAGAAACACAAATTAAAGGCAGATTATTAAATTAGATATGGTTTTATATTAATCTTATTATTAGTTATTATTAGTTAAAATTAAAGTCTTTAATAAAAATTAAATTAAATGCTCTGTTTTACTGGCTTAAAAAATTAAGTAAAACATGAGCATATACAGACAAAATTATACTATTTCAAAATTACTGATCACCACCAACCTAAAAAATGTTTACAGAGAGAAAAAAATGTCATGACACAGATGAAAATAATAAGTGCTAGCAATAAAAAATAAATGTCGACAAAATCAAAATTTAGCTCACAGGACTAATAAGGGGCATTTCAGAACACCCTTTTCTTTCAAATAAGGGCATTTCAGCACGCCCATTTATTATAAATATGGGGCATTTCCGCTCACCCTTTTCTCTTTAACTGAGCATTTCAAGCTCATGTGCACATCAAAAATATAGTGCTAGAAATTGCAGTGAGTACTCAAAATTATTATTATAAACCAGCGCTAATGAGTAGTTTGCATATGTAACAATAAGACCTTTAAATATCAGAATTATACATAAAAAATATTTCACTCATTTGAGAGATTAAAACCATATATTCAAATTATAATAATGAGATACTGAAATTTTTCACACAGTTCTGTACTATCATAATTGTAATGCCTAAAGAGTTCCATCTTGCCATACACATGTATACATATGTATCATGAGAAAGGTAAACATATATTCAATAGAAAAACCATAATTACACAAAATGATAATGAGAATTTCTTTTTCTTTCTTTTTTTTTTAAGGACATTGAATTTCAATGTATGTAAAGATCAATAAAAAATGTGTAAAAATCACCTAAAAAAAAAGCTGAAAGTTGTATTGGACACTCATGTTTATTTACATATTTATTTTAAATTTTCAAGTTAGAGGTAATACTAAGTCAATTATTTTATTTTATTATTAATTAATATTTTATTAATTTTTAGTTATTACTTGTTTTAACCTTTAAAAGCAATCATAACTATTCAGTGTCAAGTTTTAAGAACGTTATTGAAGAAATGATATATTGATAGACACACAGCATGAATTGCAAATACACAAGTGATACCTGCTGGACCTGCCAGGCGGTACACAAAAGCAATCATACCTCCAAGCTTGTGGGTGCCTCACGAACAAGTAAACAAACATTCAACACATGCACACAACAATGTATCAGTGAATGTCAAATAAGAAGTTATTAATTACACCGGTCAACATGAGTTTTGGGTCTGACTTCTACATGTTAAATTTTAGTTTCTTCTACGCCAAAATTAAGGGAAATAATTTTTTTATGAAAGTTTGCTTTTGTAGAAATTAAAGCAATTTTTCAATTTTTTGGCAAAAATCACCGATATATATATATTTATAATTCCACACTAAATTGTGATCTGGATATAAAAGTCTTTTTCATTCAAGATTTGTGATAAACAATAACATATAAACAAAAAACAATAAGAAATTAATGTCTAAAAGTGAATATTTGTCGTATTTCTTTTAGTTCGTATGAGCAAATAATAATACAAACAAATAATAATATTACAAATAATACTACAAGCACTACTACAGAGTTACAAATAATAATACAGTTTACTTTCGGGTTAATCAAAGTGCTGCCATCTTTCGTTTATGAAATAAATTAAACTATACTTATCGACATAAATCAGACAAAAGCAAGCTTTAAGAACTACAAATGAAAATTTAAGCGTTTTTCAATGTCTAGAATCAGAATTTAAGCATGAGAACAGAACCCCCCCCCCCCTAAGAAAAAAAAAATTATTGTTGTTGACCGGAGTTATGAGAAGGTGATAGAAAAAAAATTTAAGTTACAAAAAGTGAGATTAGTTAATTAGCAAGTCCTGAAAATGTAGGTTTAAACTTGTAACAAGTAAGTAAAATCTTAGTTATAGCTTAAAAAGAAAAATTGAAGGCAATTGTGGTCATACTGTAGAAAAAATTAACTAAATTAATGATTTAAGTTCGAGAAAGGAATGTCCTTGTGTCACTTACGTCACCACATTAAAAAATTTCAAGTGACAAAATTGTGAAAGAAAAAAACACAAAAATACAAATAAAAATTCACTAAAAATGCAAATACAAAACAAAATATTACTGATACTTTGATTTATTTATTTATTTATATATATATATATATATATATATATATATATATATATATATATATATATATATACATATATATATATACCCTAAAAGGTTTACTTATTAAAAGTCTTAATTATAAATCTGATCAATATATAAATTTTAGTAAGAGAATAACTGAAGGAACAATACCTCACAAAAATAACTAGGAATAAACATAAATCAAATAATCAGTTAACTATAAACATTCTAAAAATATATTTCAATCAATGTAGGTATTTATAACATATGGAGTACATGACAATTGATGCGGCATTAATTTAGCAGAAGAGATTTAATTATTTCATAAAATTGAAAGAAAAAAGTAAAGCGATTTCAAAATAAGATGCTATGCTTGAGTGTGTGAACAAAAGAGTGACAAGACAAATACAATGTGTTCAAAAAAAGAAAGAAAGAAAGAAAGAAAGAAATGTACTACAGTACATCATAGTGAAAATGTAACAAACATTCAAAAAAATTTAGTGTGTAACAAATTGTGAAAGGACAAACACAATAAACTCAAAATGAGTAGTACATCAGTGTGAATATGTTTGTGTGTGTAACATATAACAAGACAGCAAAAGTGTGATTTAAAAAAATCAAGTGTGAAAAGGCTTGTTATAAGCATGAGTAAGCAATGTAAATAAATAAAAAAAACGACAACATGAAAAATGCAAGTAAATGTGAAAAAAGAGTGCTATACTCTTTCAAAGAATGCATGCATTAAACAGAGGCATATCAATGGCAGGAAAAAAACAATAAAACAGTGTATCTAAAAAATGAAAAAATGTGTCAATTGTACAACTTTTGTTAAACATGTGAAAACTGCATTTTTAAAAAAGGTAAGAAATTGGAGTGAAACACAAAAAAATAAATATACCCTTTAAAAAAGAGTGTTCAAAACAAATAATGAGAAAAAAATTAGTCAGCATGTTGACTGTAAATAATAGCATGTTCAAAGAAAAAAAAATTTTTAAATATATGACAAAAATAGAAACAGTATTTTGTGAGGTAAAAAAAAAAAACTGAAAGGATATGTTTGTTGTGCCAGGAATTTAGATATGCAAAAATGCAGTGTGTAAGTGTGTGTAAAAAAGTGTGCCTCAAAAAGGTATTGCCATGGACTTAATTAATGCAAGAGTATGGAAAAAATGTAATTGAAGGCTTTGAAATGATTATCAAAATAAAAAGAGTAAAGAAAATAAAAACGATGTATGTGTACTTCATAGAGGCTGTGCAATAAACATAGAAATGTAAGATACTGTAAGAGAAAAGGTTCAAACATTATTCAAAGATCACTAGGCGGCAGTGGCGTAGCCAAAGGGGGGGGATAGTTGATCATAACCCCCCCATGAGCAATTTTTTGCTATACAAAATGTGTATTCTTCACTCCCTTATCACACACACGTATACATATATGTGAGTTGGAGTAGTCGTAATCCCCCTCCCATGAAAAATTTCTGGCTACACCATTGCTAGGAGGAATATGTAAGAAAATATAAAATTAAACAAATTAAAAAGTATGTACACAAAACATGTAAAGTAATGAGTAAAATTGATATTCATCCCAACAAAATTCAGTGTATTCAAGTTAGTGTAGTTCTTTAAAAAGAACACGCGGAAAAGCTGGCAGAGAAAAATTTCGAGAAACCAGAGCATCAGCAGAAGTTCTGAAGAGAGCATAATTATTAAAATCAAGTATTAATAGATCATTTTAGAATTATGACAAAATACAAAAATAATGGCATAATATTTTGAAAAAATGAATAGGCAATTGAAAGTAACACCATGCACTGAAATGTCAAATAACGCTATATTTACTCTATTTAATACTTAAGAAATATGCACATTTCATATAAAGTACTTAACTTTCATAATTTAATTATTAATGTATACATAAAAGTAATGAAGTAAATAATCATTGTTAGAAAACCCCAAAATTTTGTAGAATTTTTTTATACAATATACATAAATACACCACTGAAACATTCTTTTTTTTTACATATATAAAATTTATCTCCACTAAAATATCACTCTGCCAAAAATATTTGTTGAAAAATTAAATTATTCAGTGTTCCTTTTCGGCACAGTTATTACGATTTTGTGAAGTCCCGACAGAAACAACACTTTTACCTTTAAATAAAATACTGATCTCTATTCAAAAGTAAAGAAAACGATATTACATATTTTGTTAAAATAGCTATCCCTGATGTTTTAACAACGTGAATGCTTCTATTTCTATTTTCGTGTCACACTTTACGCAGCTGACCAATGTCCGATCAGCAAAACTCCTTCATTTGCAGGGATACACAAGGTGAAGGTGAAGTACGAGCGGGTCGAGCACAAAAAACAAAACAAAACGCCAAGCAGAGGTGTGGGATGACATTGTTTCTCTCACGTTCATTCTAGTGCACTGAGACACGTTACAATATCCGAAGAAAATAACATATCACTAAGACACATGCCGCTGCGAACTAATAGTTTTTTTACGCCCCGAGTTCGGCTTCCATCAAAATCAGTCCCGTAACCTAAGAATGCCGGGCAGTAAAATATCCAGTGCCATGCGTTTTATTCGCACCCCTAGGAGAAACAAAACTGATGAAGTGTCGCAAAAAACTGCACAACGCATTCGATAAAAGCGATGCACAGTCGGAATTCGGAATCCTTGAGAATATGAGTCATGCGAAACCCATGGTCGACACGAACACTGCATACGCATACGGCTAGCGAATATGAAGCACAGCGAGCCGAGCACCAGATGAATAAACCGCTATCCACCAGTTGTAAGTCCACGTCCACGAAAACGGAAGCCATGCTATTCTGAAGGCGTAGTAACATGCTGGATATATACAGACCGGATACATTCTGTATACGCTTCCATTTTCTAAGCCACCAAAACATGCAGGGGCAGCAGATTTCTGTTGGCCTGAACGCTGACATCTAACTGTCCGAGATGATTCCAAATGCAACATAAGTGCCTGGGTAGCCACCAATTAATGTGACGATGATGTTTGGTTGGCTATTGTATAATTAATTAAACTGCATTGTGACGGATTATTTCAGGTTCGAAACACTTAGTTGCAATAAAGACATTAAAATACTTTAAACTACAGTGGACTCGTGATTTAACGACTTTCACGGGACCTCGGAAAGTAGCACGTTGAATCAAATGGTCGTTAAATCGGAAGTTCATAAAAGGTATTAGAAAACGGTCAGGACTTCATCAGAGGTTCCTTAAATCGGGAAGGGTCGCAAAATCAAGAGTTGACTGCATTTTATTTAAAAGAAACTATTGAAACATAAACTCATTACAACGGCTGGTGGTGGCTCAGCGAAATAAAAATACGTCTTATATGAACAGTGAAATTAAGATGGAATGGTTTGAAAATTACGCCAGCAGAGAATTACACATTGGCGAGATCAACAATTTGGCTGAGATAAATAACGTCAATCCCAGAGCAACCTTAAAAGTTAATCCAATAAAATTAAAATAACGGAATCGCGAGCAAATAATTTTAAAGATGAGGCAGGGCAACAAAAAATAACAAACGCCAACGCTGTGTCAAAGAGGGGGTTAAGCAAAAAGCCGTTGCTATTGTAAACGGACGTAATGTAATCTATTTTTAGCACAACGGCTCCATAGGTCTGATGAGACAAATAAACAATTAACAATAATGCATACGGGAAAAGCGAATATACAGATTATAAGCCAAAGTAACAGAAAATGAGAACAGAAATGATTTAGAATGCATGGTTTTGGATAGATTGTATTAAAGAAACACAAATGAAAGACAGATTATTAAATTAGATATGCGATCTTCATGACACACTGCAGGCTTGGATTTGGGTTCCTCTGGGTTAACCTTGTTCCAAAGCTGTGGCTTTGGAAATACATCATAAAATAATCAGTGGTTTTCGGATGGGCCAGTACCGGTATTAAATGTCGCAATAATTAAACCATATGTAATAAGAGTTCCAACAGCTGACAGAATTAAATTTGAATCGATAGAAATAGCATGAAGCAATTTAAATCCTTTGATATTTTTCTCTATTCTGCTAACATAATGTAAAGCTTCAGGTTGCAGATGCTTAACTGGTATTCTCCGTGCTGTACTGCTGACCATCGACGTAGCATTTATCACGGACGATCCCGACAAACAAATGCGCGCAAAATAAGCAAAATAGAACAACATGTTAAATAAGCTCAAACTAAAGTCGTGACTTCGAGTGAATGCTAAGTAATAGCCCTGTCTAAATGCGCTGATTAAGACAGAAGCAAACGACGTAACCAACAATGGCTGGAGAAGATCGTTGATGCCCAAGATATTGTCTGATACTTCTATGATCAAAATGGATAGGTATTCCAATTCTTCTGCATTGCTGCTTTCAAGCTTCTCGTTCAAAGCACTCAAAGCTTTTTCCAATATAAAACAAATAGAATAAAAGTAAGCTGTGACAGCTGGATAAATCAAATACCAAATTGATATTGAAAGCTGTAAACATCTCATTAAATTGCTGAAATAAAACTTCTGGCCAATGAAACTTTCATAGGGAATGTAATAAAAAATTAAAAACAATTTGTAAAAATCAGTAACCAGCAGCAAAGCCATTAGCTTTAATTTATGCTTTTTGACTGCTGTTGAATCCTTCCCAGTTTTATTGAACAACTTAGTAAGTTTTCGGGTAGCATTTCTGATTTTTCTCCTCTTGATATAAAACAAAATTCTAATAAGACCGTTGAGCAATGAGATTGCTAAGCCAGCGAATATTTCTTTACCGTCATTAATATTTTTTTCCGAGCTACTTTTAAAGATGTTATATGCATAGTAAAATAAACTGGCTTCATTAATGATAGCAAATGAAAATGAAGCTAACGTCATCATACAGTATCTTCTGGTACATTTTATACCTCTCTCGAAACCGATACCGTGAAACCACAAGTACCGGCTTACTATTGAAAACACATCTGAAATGCTTTCTTCTAAAGCTTTACTTTGCGCGTTCCTCACAATAGAAGACGGAGTAATTGGAGAACTCCGCTCAAATTTAAAAGATTTTCTTAGATTCATATTTGCAAAAAAGAAACAAAATATGTTTTATGCAGAAAAAAGATTTCTCTGAAATTTATAAAACAAAAAGTTTGTATTATTATTATTAAGTTAAAAAATGTTTATTATTGCACGATTAGTTTTTAAGAGAGCTTGGTACTATTTTATTATTGTTGTTGTTGACCTAAAAACTAACAAAGTTTTCTCTGCAGTTGAATCAGCAAGTGTTCATAATGATACAATCAGTTTGAAAGACACTTGACTGGGTAAAGATTTCATTAATCACTATTTTGTAACAATGAAACCACTTTTTTTCAACTTTAGAAATTAGAGAATCCACTGAGAAGATTCAACAAGAGAATTATAACACAATCAGTTTGTTTCAAGAAAGTAAGAAAACACACACGTTTTATTAATAATTACTGTTACTCTGAAATCAATAAAATTATCTTTTCTTGCAGCTTAGTTGACTAAAATACGACAGACATATTTCGTTTCAGTAAACAAAACTAAGGTATCAATCTACTTAGTAAATAATTATTATTAAATTCAACTGCAGAAGTTGGGTCTAATATTTCCGTGTGGGAAAAATCTAATTCGTGAAATTTTCTCAATGATCATTTTTGCTTCAAAAACTGCAAAATTGTGAATATGGTAGTCCAATTACATAGTCTACTTACGTCAAAATTTGTAGAGGTAAAAAGTAGGGGAAAATAAAAAGTAAAGTAATCAGCAAGCATAAAAATAATCCATGTAAGTATTATTTCCTCTTATAATGTAAAAAATCCTTCATGACATATAACATGTTTTAGAGGAATCAGCATAAAAAAATCACAAATTTCGAGTTTGGTATTATTTTGAAGACTAACATTTCAACTTTTCTAATGCAGCATTTTAAGTTTCTAACATTTATCCCTCTACAAATATACAATAAAGGTGAGTTACTGAAAAAGCTTAACACAGACACAAACGATTGGAAATCCTTGTGAAAATCAGTGAAAAGGGGTAACGCCTAAAAATGTGGTATACGCGCAAAAACTTCAAGTACTTGTTTCTTGTTTATTTCATACAGAACTAAAAAACTCTACTGACATATTTCTTGTCTATTCAGGTAGAACTCAATAGAGAGAACAGGCTTTGATTTCTTTCATACTATAATTTAAATCCCCCCCTTTTTTTTTAGAAGCTTAAGAAAAAATTATTGCTTGTATCATTTAGTAATTGCACGGAATATGTCGATTCACAAAATATACTTTCCTAAAAGTATCGATTGAAATTTGTATTATGAAAGCCTTTATTGCGAGTGACATTGATTTTATGACTTATATTTTCTTTATCGATGTATGTTTAAAAAAATCAATGTCAGAGCTTTTTTAAATATTGAAAAAAAAATGTATTCTTATGGAAAAAGAAAAATTATTCAAACTAAGCTCCATTTTATGAGTGATATTATACAAAGTTTTTATGGACAACAGTCATGTTTTTTTAGTGTTCTTGTTATTCAGACTATATACAAGGAAAACATTAAAAATATCAGCATCTTTCACAATTTATTTATGTAATGGAGTGACTTAAAAGACCGTTATTTAGTGAAAAATAAAGAAAACTTTTTCGTTTCTTTCTGATAGGCCCAAATCGCTCGGCGTAAATGACAGCGTAAAAGGCACCGTTTTGTCATTCATTTCAGGGTGTAATGCAGCTTATAAAGAATCATTCTGAATTATTTCGAATCCCTGGTGCAATTAGTTTAATATGTGAACCAGGTTTTTTTCATTACGCAACATAGCAACATCATCTTTAAACTATATAACTAAAAATGCTAGCTTTCGTGAATTTTATAATGTACAGTCGAACCTTGTTAAGACGAACTTGAAGGGTAGCAACAATCTTTTTGTATTAACCGAAATTCGTGACTGAGAAACTGTTTCCATTTGTCTTGAGAAATTTCGTGTTAATTGTTTTCGTCTTAACGAGCTTAGGCTGTAGTGCACATATGACTTTTGCTGGGTGTGTGGTACAGAGAGCAGCAAACATCTCAATAGCGCGTTTCTAGTGAAGTGAAAGTGTAGAGTACGAGAGATTGATGACGAAAGATTTGTGCTCTGGTGATGCTCGATTTCATTTCTGTAGAAAACAAACACAAATTTTGATTATATCGATCTTTGAATGTACTGATTTATTTATTCAGAATTCCAAACGAAGGAAGAAAGTGCGCATGAAAAGATAAACAAAAGTAGTGCATGAAAATTATGGGGTTCGAGGGCCAATGAAACAGGCGTCGCGGGACAGTATTGCTCCGCTGCACATAGATTGTTCATCCCTGCTTTAACTGGTGATTATGCTAAATTTGAATATCTACAGCATAATAGCCGTCAAAATTGCACATGAAATTGAATGATAGCAATATATATCTCAGGAACGTAACCAAAA
This sequence comes from Cheiracanthium punctorium, assembly GCA_038373885.1. NCBI lineage: Eukaryota > Metazoa > Arthropoda > Arachnida > Araneae > Cheiracanthiidae > Cheiracanthium > Cheiracanthium punctorium. Next base: position 143,972 of record JAWZYV010020100.1, on the reverse strand, counting down.
AGAAAAAAAAAAAATCATACGGACCCAAAAGGTGTCAAAGGTAGAATTTCCCCGAAAAAGTTTGATTATTGACATGGAATAAAGAAAAGTCCACATTTTAGAAGGGGCCGGGGTCCCCTTTAACCGTCCCCTGACTACGTTCCTGATATGTCTGTTCATCTATTATAAAGCTGTATTAGACCAGAGTCTAATCCAATTATCTTAAACCTGTCGTCACTTCATTTCTTTTCTAAAGCGGCACTGACCATGTTTTAAAAGATTTTAAAGTTACAACTACACCAAATTCATCTGAATCTCTAATCACCAAAAATGTTATTTCCCAAAACAGACAATTTAGCTACAAATCAACTAAAATGGCAGCATTGACTAGTAAAATGTTTCGTAAAAAAACACTCACAATACTGGTGTTAAACGATAAAATAAATAAAAACTTTGTGAAAAAACACACATAAAATGTTACTTATAATACGTAACAATCGTTTCGACCAAAAAACTTTTTCGGTCTTATCAGACCTTGAATGAGACCGAAAGAAGTTTTTATTTATTTTATAGTAAAATGTTTGCTTTTAATGTGTTTAAATTACATTAATAGCCTTAACGTGAAAAGAATATTCAAACGTACATTTTAGTTAATTTTATTAAAAAGATAAAATTTTATCGAAAGGTTCTACTTTACGTTGATAAAAATAATTTAACATAAGCTTTATGTCTTTTTTTTCTTCCATTGTGGGCTTCTTTTTTCGAATTTTAAATATACGTTTTGTCGACAAAATATTAATCTTACTGCCTTAACTAAACTACTCTTAATCAATTAGCATCATTCTCGAGGAGACTCCAGAGTGAAGAAATTCGTAATTTCTCACATTTTTCAATATTAGTAATGCAGGCGTAGTAAAAATTAAAATAAACGGCCCCACAGATTTAGCTTGCACATTCAATGAGGTTTAGAATTTAACCTTAGATTACCACGACCATTAAAGTGGTGCTAGTGGTGATTTAGTTCATTTTTAATGTTCGCTTCATAAGAGCACGTATATTCAATCATGAATTTTTAGCATTTATGATTTTTGAGTCCCCCCCAAAAAAATGTTTGTTTCAAACAGAAGACCGCCACTCGATGTATTGGGCTGTTTGTTAGATGTGTGAAATTCAAGCCGCATAGCAAAGAATTGTTCTCGGCTCAATTTTAATATCTTTACATACTATTGTGAGAACATGTGCAGCCAAAAGTATTTTCGACAATTGTTAGTCGTTTCGGTGATTTTCCGAAAAAGCCGCTTCCGGTAGCATCAGTTAACAAGAGGTCTGGGCCGCACAGAAATTCGCGGCGGCGGCGTAACGACCTCAGGAACCCAGCGACGGCGGCGTGACGTGGCGTGGAAAATGTTTTTAAAAAGTGTATAATGAAAATGGTTGTATGCGTCCACTGTATATATATATATATATATATACAGTGCTGACCAAAACTATGGACACTTTTGGAAATTTTTATGTTTTCTAAATTGTGTGTGGTTATCTATAATAATAAAAATGAATGTAAATCTGTCTGTCTGTATGTGTGCGGTCTCCAGACAAACCTACTGCACGCAGAACTCTGAAAATTTGAATATATAAGCCCATGAGTCCGATAATGTGCACCTGAGGCTCAGAATTTTGAAATTTTAATTACTTTTTAAATTATTAATTAAAAACCGATTTTAGATCGTCATGTTTGGCGAACTTTGGCCTCATGAAAAGATTTATGCTTGAAGTGAGTGGTAACCGCAAAAGTAAAAAATCGTTTTTTACGTTGCCATGCTGTGCTTGCGAGTTTCGCCCGAATGCTACTATAAAACAAATCGTTTGCATTTGAAAAGCATGAAATGGCACGAAAATTTCATCAGGTTTACGCCAAATCTATCTATCTCTATAATAATAAAAATGAATGTTTGTAAATCTGTCTGTGTGCGGTCTCCAGACAAATCTACTGCACACAGAACTCTGAAAATTTGAATATATAAGCCCATGAATGCCGATAATGTGCACCTGAGAATCAGAATTTTAAAATTTTAATTACTTTTTTTAATTATTAATTAAAAACCGTTCTAAAACGGAAATTTTCTTAGTGTTACGAATTTTGGGAGCAACCCGCTGTTCTGGGGTTTAAAACAGTTTAAAATTCGTATTCTACGCGTTAAATAGTTAAATTTGGCTTTTTGTTGCATCAATATGAAATGTTCTGGAAATCTCGGGTTCTATGGGTCGTAGGTCTTCGAAAACCTAATTTTTGGGTACTTATTTTTGGCGCCAATTTTGGCAATATTTCGCCAAAACTCGCCAAGTTTGACGATTTTTCTGTCATTTGGCGCGTTTTTCCTAATGGGACCTTTTCATGAAATTTTTTATGGTACTTTTTATGGTATTTTATACGTTTAATGACCTAAAATTTCCTAATTTTAAGAAATTTAAATCGAAAATTGTGGATTTTACAAGATAATTTGCTTAATTGGATGAAATATTTAATAACTCCAGCAATTTTAATGCAAATTACACGATATTTCTGGGGGAAATATGTGACGGCCACGGCAGTGAGTTGTCTTTAGTGGTGCGTTTGTAAGTACGCACCTGAAACTCTGGAACCATTATCTGCACATTCTGTTATACAATTGCGGCCTAGAGTACTAATCTGGAGTTGCAGTTTACATGTCAGATTTTGTAAATCGCATAATTTAAGGGGTTCACGGGCAACGCCGTGCGGGACTGCTAGTAAAAAAATTATATGTTTCATAAAATATAAAATGCAAACTGTTAAACAGCATTTTAGAGAATTTAATACGGATTTCAATACAAAATTTGAAATTCAAATATTTGAAATACAAAAGAAGTTAAGCCGTAATAATTAGCGAGATACATCAGATACTGGTGATTGCAACTAGATATCAGTACTTAGTAGTGTAGCCTTTATTTTCTAATGGTTTCAAATCTATGTTTCTTTGAGCTGATGAGAGTTTTAAGCTCTTCCTTTGTTAATGCATGATGCAAATAAACAATTATATCCTCATTTAGTTCCCTTTTATTTGAGGAGTGGCTCATTCGTACAAGAGTTTTCAAACGCTTCCACTAATTCTGGATTGACGTCAGGATATTTTTTTGACCACGACAACAATTAACTGCTTTTTGTACTAAACCACTCTTTCCATATTCTTGCTGTGTGACACGGAGCAGAATCGTACGAAAAAATAAAAGAAGAGTTGTTCTGAAAGAGATCCCTGGTGGAAATTAGAAGTTTTGGTTCTAGAATACTGTCAGTGTGTTTTTTTGCATCCAGTATTCCATTGATTACATGAAGGCGAACAATACCACCTGCTGACTTGCATGACCAAATCATAACACTAACTGGGTTCTTCACAGTTGCCTGAATGCAGTCGGATGTAGCTCTTCTGCTATTCTACATCTTACATATTTTCAAACATCACTACCCCATAACAATATCATAGTGTCATCACTCCATATAACTGTGATTCAAATCATCTGTCCAATTAAAGTGTTCCTTTGCCCACCTTATTTTTTTTTGTGCTACTGTAAATTGAGATAATGTTTTTTCGTGGATTTCTATCTCTTAGCCCAATATCTGATAATATTCGCTTGATTGTACTTGCACTTACAGAAACAGCAGAATCATCTAATTCACTTCTGATGGCCGCTGATGACATTCTTCTACCTTCCAGACATTTTTTTCCCTTCTTCTGTCATCAACAAATGTGGTGTTCCTTTTTCGGCAATTTCCCTATTCTGTTTTTTATTGAATTTGTCTCCTGAGATCCATAAAGAAAACTCCAGATGTAGTTACTGAATCACCCATTTATCTTGCAATTTCGGCATAGTAAAGACCACATTCTTGTAACACAATAATCTTATTTCTCTTCCGACGTGTTCAATCTATTCTTCATTGGTTCTTGACTAAATATTAAAAATATTTACAAAAATTCCTACTAAATATTAAAAAGTTGTACAAGAATTCCTACTTGTAATTTGATAACATAAAAAACAGTCTTTCTATAGAACAAAGCACAATAATTACTAACATGATGTTAGCATCTTCTGGCAGTTAATAACATTTGATTGATTTCCAGAAGAAGAACAGTGGTTGGATAGCCGCTCTTATTAGTTAGAAATTATAATCCTCTTCATCACGGTGTTTGTCTTTCAGATTAGAGTAAGTATAACTTTTTTTGTATTGCAAATATTTGAATTTGGTTTTTGTGTTGCAATCTGTATTAAATTTTCTTTAAAATGATATATAATAGTTTGTATTCATGAAACGTAATATTTTTTGTAAGCAAACAAAGTAAGAAAAAAAGAAAATTTCCAAAAGTGTCCAAAATTTTGGCTACCACTGTACAGTGGGCACACGCACACAGCTACCACTGTAAAAAAAAGCAAACAAATTTAGGGACTTAAATAAAAAACTTTCTTATTCTAACATAAAACATACATTTCCAACGCCAGCTTTATCAGGCGTCCAAACAAAAAAGAGTCCTATCTATATAAATAAAATTAGACTTTTGTCTGTACATTTCTTTGAATTCAAAAATTTTGCGATTTCTATCCGTTTCAAGCACCTTTGAATACGGTGCGACCCTCAAAAAAAAGTTTTTCTGTCTGTCGTTCTGTCATTCTGTCAGTGACGCTTTCTTTGTTCAAGCATCACGTAAAAACGACTGAAGCGAATGATATGAAATTTGGTCTCATGATGGGTGGTCACTCAACTTAAAACATAAGCGTCGAATTTTTAAAAAATCTTGATTGGATTTTGAGATTTTGCGAAAATCCTTTCAAACTGCGTAATTTTGTGTTCGAGCATCACGTATAAACGACTGAAGCAATTGAAATGAAATTGGGTATCATGATTGATGGTCACTCAACTTAAAACATAGGTGCCGATTTAAAAAAAAAAATCTTGATTAGATTTTGAGATTTTGCGAAAATCGTTTCAAACTGCGTAAATTTGTGTTCGACCATCAAGTAAAAACGACTGAAGCGATTGAAATGAAATTGGGTATCATGATAGGTGGTAATTCAACTTGAAACATTGGCGTCGAATTTTTAAAAAAATACTGATTGGATTTTCATATTTTGCGAAAATTGTTTCAAACTGCGTAAATTTGTGTTCGCACATCACGTAATTACTGGAAAGGTGAAAAAATGATATTTGGTGAAATGATAGGTGGTCACTCATCTCAAAATATAAGCATCTAATTAAAAAAAAATCTATCAGATTTCGAGATTTTGCAAAAATTGTTTAAAACTGAGGGAATCTTTGTTCATGCATTACGTAATAACGACTAAAGCGAATGATATGAAATTTGGCCACATGATAGATGGTTGCTCAACATAAACTAGGTGTCCAATTTTTTAAACATTTTTATTAGATTTTGAGATTTTGTGAAAATTCTCTCAAAATACGTTTATATTTCTTCAAGCATCACGTAATAACGAATAATACGAATGATACGAAATTTGGTGATAGGATATGTAGTTGCTAATCTTAATTTATAGGCGTTGAATTTTTAAAGTATTTTGATTACATTTTGAGAAAATCATTTTAAATTGCTGAAATTTTGTTCCAGCATCACGAAATAAAGACTGCAGGGAATGAAACGAAATTCGGTGACATGATATGTTGTCACTCAACTTAAATTCTAGGCTTCCAATTTTCAAAAATATTGATTAGATTTTGCGAAAATTATTTCAATATGCGTAAATATTTGTTCGCGCATCACATAATTAGACTAAAGCGAATGAAATGATATTTCTTAGTTACTCTCTAAACCTGTAATATTTTAACCATACATAAAAATTATAACTTCGCTTTCTTTACTTTGGCAACATACTACATCCATTGTGTGTACTCCTAGGGTGTGTACTCATAGCTATACTAGCTAAAGTACCCGTCGTTGACGGGTTAGTACTGAATGCGAATTTCCAAAAAGCAAGAATTTTCGTCAGCATTGCAGGGGGTCTATACTACTGCCACGTTCATATAAGCGAACGTTCGGATATGTGACATCAAAATGAAGTTTTTAGGATCCTGCTAACGTATGTTGGTATTCTGCAAGGTACGGTGGAGCATTAGGTGCAGATACTTCCTACCGAATGCTTACATGAGCATACGTTTCAAAATAGGTCACAAATCCGAACGTTCGCTTAAACGAACGTGGCAGTAGTATAGACCCCCCTGCAATGCTGACGAAAGTTCTTGCTTTTTGGAAATTCGCATTCAGTACTAACCCGTCAACGACGGGTACTTTAGCTAGTATAGCTTTAATTGGCATTTTGCAGAACTATAGCACTGTGGCATAAAGATTTAATAGAACCATAGATATAGGAATCTCTAGATTGAGCATAACGAGAGAAAACTTGTTGTCTCCAAATGGTAGCGATGATAGTGGCATGTGCATGCGCAAAATGGCAATAACTTAAATTATAATGGTATTTACAATCATTTTAGAACGATCTGTATTTTAAAAAGTTCTCGTATCGAAATATTTTCCCTCGAACTTGAAAGTATTCGAAATATATTGTATTGCAACGAATTTACTATTTTACATCGACAGCAGCCAGGATAGTGGGAGAAATGGGGTGCGTTTTCAGCAACAAAAAGCACACGATGAGGAACATTGGATGAGCAATCTAGGTACAGTGAAACCTTTTTTTAAAGACCACTACTGGGACCAAGAAAATGTGGTCTTTAAGGAGGGTCGGTCTTTGAATTCAGGTAATGCGATATATTTTGACAAAATTTTAAGCGTACTTAATTTTATCAATAGAATTGGAATTTATTTGATAATTACCTGATTATCACTGAAAAGGCTTTTCTATAGATATAATATGATAAAAAGCATGTAAAGCATGAGAACAAATCACGTTGTAAACATAAACACAGGCTCTGTGTTGAATTTTGCATGCTTAGCTCTCGCTGCAGATTTTGTGATGAAATTATTTTTCGAAGAAATGTTTTAAAAGAAGAAATTGTGCTGATCGATTCACTGTAATGTCTAACTGCATAAAATTCTATTTTTAATAAATATCCTCCAAGAAGCAGTAACACAAGTAACTGCGCGCATGCCTCTATTGCGTTTTGTGACTCCATGGATTATTAGTGACTGGAAGCTGTGTTACAACTCAACTAAACAGTGCCAACTTTCGTTTTTATCATACCACGTGATTGCTGAGCATCCGAACAACCATGGAGTTACAGATAAGGAGAACAAACGCCATGCTATCAAAATGCCCAGCTTCAGTTGAGGTTGGGGATGGATTGATGAGGAGATTATCTGATGCTGCCATCTAGCGGCAATAATTGCAAACAATATGTCAAGAAAACTTTCCATGAATTAGGAGTCGATCTATGGATTTTATTAATTATTTATATTTCGAAATTGAAGAAATATAATAACGCTTTTTAAAATAAATAATCAGAGTTATGTATGCATATTTTAATAGATTTTGTGGTAATCCTCAAGGTTTTTGTAGCTATTTAAACTGCATTTTTAAAGTTAATAAATATTTTTTTTTCTTTTAGTGCTTCATTACACCTCACCACCCACTTTTTTTTTTGACACTAGGAGAAGGTGATAGTTTTATTTAATTATTTTTATAATTTCCCTATACCTGTTATATTATTTAAAGAAGAGGTTATAAAAAATGAGAAGTTTTGTTTTCTTATATTTCATGATAATAGCACAAGTAACAAAAATATAATGCTGTTAATTTTTTTGCGGCTTGAGTACTTTGAGAATATTTTTCATATATTACCTAGTGCCACAAAAAAGTTAGTGCTGAGGTGTAAAGAAGCAGTAGCGCAGCCAGAATTTTTTTTTAGGGGGGGTCCAGAACTCGGGAGATAAGACCCCCCTCCCCTTAAATGATCATGTTGCTGTTCACAGGGCCCCCGTAAATGACACCCATATAAGTTTTTCTAAGGGAAGGGGGGGGGGGGACTGGTCGTCTCAGACAGGCACTCAGCAGTCATCCCTTCCCCGGAAGAAATGTTTCACGAATTTTACCTTTACAGAAAACATTTGAAATTTTACCCTCAGGCCCCCAGAAAGCGCAGAATCAGTGGGAATACCTATATTCTCCCCTCCAGTGGCGGACTTTGCTCTTGAGAGGCCCGAGGCGCAACTCAATTTTGAGGCCTCCCTCCTCCAAAAAAAAAAAAAAAAACACTAACTCTAACTCCTTTACATTATTACTAATTATTTTAAAATGCTTTAATTCCTTTTATATGTGGTTTATGTCTACAAACCAGGGCCTGACTTTCACTATAACACTTTTGTGCCCAGGGCACTTTTCAGATTTTGTGTCCTTTAGCTGGCTCAATTTTTGTGCCCCTGTATATCGTGTTAAACTCAATTTTTTGGCTTATTTCTCCATGTGTGCCCAGGGCACGAGCACCAAGTGTCCGTCCGATAGTCAGGGCTTGCTACAAAAGGAGTATTAAAATTTTAAAATAATTTTTATGTTTATAGATTTGTTCATCTTAAAAAACATTTTTTATCTCAATAATTTTTGTACTACGTTTCACTTTTCATGATTAACACTAAATAAACACCAGCATACGTCTAAGTATAACCCAGCAACTGCAGTTTTATATTGATTATTTTTCACTGTTAATTAATTACGTCAAATTACTTTTTGTGGACCACTGGCAAATGTCTTGTTTCAGTCATGAAAATTTTAACTACATAACAGGTACTTTTGAAGGTCAGAACAAGGGAAACTTGATCAGAAACATGACTTTGACATCACAAAGTTCAGAAGAATTCTTTACTTGGATAAAATGAACCAAAAATTTAACATTCCTTCAAGAACATATATTTATAAATATTTAAATATATTCATAAATTTCCCGTTTGGAACTGAAAAACTAAGCAGTTTAAAAGTAAACTTTCTGTTTAGTCTAATTTTTGTCTTTATTCAAAAACTGTCAATAAGTTTAGGACTATTAATAATGAGTAATTAGGTATGAATAATATACACACATTATTCTATATTTTAAATAGAATTAAAAAAAAAACTACAAGAGAAATTTAAAAAAAACAATACTTTAAGTAGTTAAAGTACAAAAAAATATTATTGACTTAAAAATAAATTCCACTTTATAATGGGTAAATGGGTATGCTCTAAGCTTCGGTCCTAGGCTTATTATTAATGTTTAGCATTTTCATCTGCGACTATAAAATACATGCCGTATTTATAATATAGTTATCATAAATATTTTCTAGTTGAAAACAAAAAATTAAATTAATCATCATTTGTTTTTTAAGGTTTTAATTAACTGTGTATGACATTCCAGTTCAAAATTTGTCTATCGATTTTAACCCACTATCATCCGATCGAGCTGAAACTTTGCACGCATGTGAAATTTCGGTGACTCTTAAGTATTGCTTTCTTTAATTTTTCAATACTTTTTTTTAACTATCAAATATCTTCCCCCAATCCCCCCCCCAAAAAAAAGTGTTATCGCACATGTATGAGCTCATATCTTTTTAATTATTGGTCAGCAATTTTTTAGCATTGCATACTCGGAAAGTTTCGATTCCAAAAAAAGATAAAATCGGTTATCCCTAGCTTAAATTTCTAATTTTTAGTGATTTTTCGAAAGAAGATAAATTATTGTTCCCAATTTCTTTTACATCGTGACAACCAACAACAATTATATATTCTAGGTATATTTGAAAATTTCACTGAATACAGAGTGTCCTTTCCTAAATCATTTAAATGAAGAACGGCTGAAAAATATAAAATATTTAATTTTTGACAAATTTTTCAATCTCAAGCTGTAAAATAAAGCGGTTCAATCTTTTCTCTTTGAAAATGAGAAATATTCTTATCAGACTGTACACTTTTTGATTTGGGGGTGGGGGGCGGCAATCTATAAAGCAGGTGTATTTGAATGTCCTATTGCAATACCAGCTACTGAGCCGCAATCTGATTCAGTGCGGCCCAACCAGTGGCTGAGCGCATAGCACTCTAAACTGGGAGACGGAAGGTGTCTGGTTCAAAACCAGGTCGCGTCCGCCAACCTAACCGTTAGGAATTTTCCGTGGTTTCTTCCAAAACTTAGCGTAAATAGGGGTTAGAATCCCTTAGAAAGACCCCCCAAGGGGAGCACCCACACCCATCGGCATAGATCCCACTTGTAGATAATTGGCCGTAATCCCCTAACCCAACCCAACTAATTGATTCCGGATAGGAAAAAGGCATAGGGACTCTCTGCACCTGTATTTTTTTGGATAAAATATAGTGAGCAAATTAAAACAATGCAAAAAAATCTAGGAATTTTTCTTGGGAATAATGGACAGTTGAGGGCCCTAAAATTCCAAGGAATGTTGCATGAAAATACCAGGAACTTTATTGAACAGCCCAGGAAAGATCCACTGAATTGCATATTGTTCAGTAAAGTTCTTGGTATTTTCGTGCAACTTTCCTTGGAATTTAGGGCACCTCAGCTGCCTATTATTTTCAAGGAACACTACTGGAATTTTTTTTAATTATTTTTTTTTTTTACAATTCTAGTCATTTTTAAGTGAACTGCCTGTTTTATAAGGTCGTGAGACCACTATTCGGTTAAGTGACGGGTTGAACGAAACAGTAAAGTTTTCAAAGGGAAATGTATACTTTCTGTATGGTATTTGTAAGTCTAACTTATCCTAATTTCCAAGGAACGTTTCTGGATATTTTTACAGTGAAATACGGAATTAAAGCATCAATTACTTATAAACTAAAAGTATTCGTATTATAGTTTAGATTATGGTCCAATGCTGTGAAGAGGAAAGGGAGTCCCCAAAGAAAAGATTGTTCAAAAATGCTTTCTACTCTAGAAGCAATCCTGAAACTATGAACAATGTCTCTTGAACAGATATTTACATATAGTTTTTTTCTTTCTGAAAACCGAATTTGGAAACCCCTTAGAAATATGAGGCCCGAGGCGCGCGCCTCATGCGCCTATTGGGAAATCCGCCACTGTCTCCCCCTTTTGGCAAGCCAGCGTATAGCCAGGGGGATATAGGGACTCATATCCCCCCCCGACACTTTGGCATAAATTTAACGTTAGCTGTTAGACTTTTGTCTTGCAGAAATTTCAATTGTTCGGTATAATGCAAATCAATCAAATAACGTTTGCCATTATAAAAATGTATTATTGTAATAAAATTGCTAGTTATAAATCTTTTATACATTCTTATAAGAAAAACGAAAGAACTAACGGAAAACTGTAAGCCTCTAATCGTTAACGACCGCTTTTCGAGATGGTGGAGTTCTTTGTTTCTTAACACTAAATAAAATACATTCAGGTGTTCTAATTCTAGTCCTATGTTCATATTTATTCTGTTCATTAAAAAGTATCTCTCCTCTTTTAAAAACCTTTTTAATAAAACATAGCTCTAATAAATACACACAAACTCCGCATATCGTGTACTCTTATACAAAATATATCCAAAGAAAAATACTGAAAAGAAAAATTAATAAATCCCGTTCAAATTTTAACTAAATAGAAATTGTAAAATATTATTTATATACAATTATCATACAAACATGAAACATGCCAATTGAAGAAATTCATTATTGAAGAAATCAATTCACAAAATTATACATCAGCTCACATACATAGATTGTAGGTCTATTCAGGGACGTAGAAAGTAGGGGAGCTGGGGGAGCTGTGGCTGAAATATTTCCCTGAAATATTTTAAACGGGCTCAGTACACCCGTGAGAAATTCTCCCATGTTTATGGTACATTGTTTACCTCAAACCTGATTTCAAAAATATAGTCTACTTTTTCTAGGAAATTCACACAATATACCGCAAAGAGTCAAAAGCCAAGAGCCAAAAGAGCAGCTCTCCATATGTATTCGATACTTGGCTAAATATTTGTTTTTCGCATAGTTGGTAAAAAATAAGAAAAATTACCCAGCCTGGACACTCCGACTTGCCTAACTATACAGTCATATTTTGAAAGATTTATTACACCGAACATTTAAATAATTCATGTACTAAATAAAGCTCTTTTTTTTCGGGGGGGGGGGGAGAGATAAAGGAGATAAAGGTGATTTAAAACGGGGACTGTTTAAGAGAACTCTTCCCCAGTGGTCTTTAAAAAGGAAGATAATAAACAAGTAGTCTTATGTTTTCCAAGTAATTTATTCTAGCTATCGCACTTTAAAATAGAATTAATAAAAGAATAACTGTAAATTTAAAAATTACTCTCCATGACAACAATTAAAGACATTATTTAAATAATGGTATCTCTTGTAAAAGTAATATTTTATCACATTATTCACGCAATTTTAATTTTCCTATTAAAATTCTTTAAAACTTTAATGTTTAAAAATTTTTTACTCAGAAAAATCTGAAATTAATTTAAAAAAAAAACTTTTACTTTTTAATATATCTGCTGCAAGTACAAAACATGCGTTCACTATTTCAAGTTTTGTAAAAAAAATAAATGCAATAGTTGATTCTTCAATTGACAGGAAAAAACATTTCAATAGGCTAATTATGAACTTATTGATTCATCATGTATGATTTATTTAAAAAACAATGAAAGAAAAGGAAATTAAAAAAATGTGTGAATCTCGTCTTGTGAGTCGATTCTGTAAAGTCTCAAAATCCTTATTTGTTATATTACCTCGATCCTTCATTACCTAAGAAATTAATAAAATAAATAAACAGCTCTTCATATATTTTAGCACAATATGTGTTTAAAAAGTAATAATATTTGACACAAACTGGAATTCAAAAAAAGGTAATTTAATGTATTTGTTATCAATGACTACAGTGTAGTTGCCAGTAATAATAAGCTTATGATATAGTTTTAAATAATCCTTATAAGTTGGATCATTACATCTTGTATACATGCAAGTACGATTGTCTATGTTTAGAAAATTCTTGGCTAATTATAAATAAAAACCACTTCAACCATCTGCTAGATTATACTTGAAAGATCTTTTTATATTAAGATTTTTACTGATAATAAATTATGAACCACGTCTGTGTGATTCCACCTCCTCTGTTGTGTAAAGTTATTTTGAAATTTAATCAAGTAAAGTTTACCTCTTTGTTAATTTAGAGCCCCATATCAAGAGGATGAGCTTGAGATTCAGCACCCTCAAAGGTTTCTTTCGGTGCAACAGATTTTTCACCGGGTCCGGGCCCGTCCATACTATCAGCAGTCTTTGATGCTGCAAGATCACCATCATCGGCTTTAATTTTTCTTCTTGAAGAAAGATAAAAACGTTTCACTTTGGGTTTTCTTTCTTTTTAAACTGGACGAATTCATGATCGTAAGAAACAAAGAACAAGAACCCAAAACTTAAACTTCTGCTTACAAATTAAAGGCATCCAACTTAAGTAAATTCACTGAACCATTCGAAATTCAGTTATACCACATCTAAGCTCCCAGCAGACCCTCTTTTTTATTGTTTGTTGTGTGTGTGTGCGGTGTATATTCACTATTTGAATACTGTGGCTTGTTTATCTCAAGAAAAGAAGAGTGGTGTGCTTGAAGACTACAATATAGGTAATATATTTTCCGCTTTCCTTCATGACAATTTTGTTATCAGCTAATTGTAGCATGAATAGATTCTTTCTGAGGATATTCCGTTCCTTTGAGCTACAAGGGTGCGAATTACTCCCCTTTACATTGTCCGATTCGTCCATCCTAGCCCCACAAATTCCCTATCAGAGACACGACTGGAGATTTATTGCCTAAGGAGTCTCTATGACGGTGCTTGCTGGAAGCCTTTGATGATTTTATCTTGCGTCCTCCTTTTCAAGCCAACTATGGATACAAAGTTTAAAAAGATTTTTTTTTAAAGAAAAGACACTTTTTAGAGAATAAATTTGGAAAAAAAAGAAGCAAAAGAGAAAAAATGGGCCCTTTTTACAGAAAAAAATGGGCCCCTTAAATTGGTGGCCCATGGGCCCCACTCGCCCTGTAGATAAACGGACCCTGCTTAGCGGCCCCTTAGCTCATAGGGGGGGTCCGGACCCCCTGGACCCCCCCCGTCGCTGCGCCACTGTAAAGAAGCACTAAAAGAAAAAAAAATATATATAAATCTTTAAAATGCAGTTTAAATAGCTACAAAAACCTTGAGGATTACCACAAAACTATTTAAATATGCATACATAACTTTGATTATTTATTTTTAAAAGCGTTATTATATTTTATCAATTTCGAAATACAAATAAATAATTAATAAAATTGATATATCGCCTCCTAATTTATGGAAAAAGTTTTTCTCACAACTATTGCCACTAGATGGCAGCAACAGATAATCTCCTAATCAATCCATCTCATGCCCATCCTCTAGGTCCGTTTTCAGGGAAGGAATCCCATTGCCGTTGTAGGTCCTTTCCAATCTAAGTCCATGCGAACAACGAACTTACTCAAATTGGGGAAAATAAGAATTTTTTTAAGAATTCGCGGTCGTTAAAATAGGATTTTAAAATAAATTTGTTTCTTATACATAGCGGTCGTTGATCGCGTCAGGCAGGTGGTCGTTCAATAAGGAAAATAAACCATTATTTATTATTATATGGTACTCGGGACCGATAAGACATGGTCGACAAGTCCAGGTGGTCGTTAAATACGGGGGTCGTTCAACACAGGTTTTACTGTATTCCTAACTCTATGAATAGAACATAAATCCACAACTTTGCAGAAGAGTTTTCAAAAATGGCTTGCCGTTTTACAAGTGTTACGATGTTCGATATTAGATGGCGTATCTAAGTGAATTATAAGTTTTGATATATGAATCAATCTGATCAAGCTCATGATGAAAAGTCATTCCGGTTAATACGTCTAGGAACGACTTCTTATTTACTGTTTACAAACTCTTGCTTCCTGACATCGGTATTAAAATATTCAACAAGTTGAAGATCTTGTATATGAGAAGTTTTCGGAGTTTTCTTATTTATCTTTTATTTTAATTGACTAATATGGATGTTTTAAACAGTTTGCTTAATACTTACTCGGGTCGTGATAGTGTAATACGTGCAATCAGTTACTTATCTTTGTATTTTAGCGGTCAATCTAGTGGAACAAAATCGCTGAAATTTAGAAAAATAAGTGAAGAGCTTAGTTATTGTAGACTAATTTTACGACTTTTCGATGATTTACCAATGCTTCGGTATTCTTTGACGTATGGACTGGGGAAAGAGGTTTGCTCTTTATCTTTCTTCTTCATTAGAATGTGCTTATATTTTTTAATGTGTTCTATATTAAAAATAAATATCATTCTTCTCTAATTCTATTCTTAAACTTTAAAGTTGATGTATGTTAACAAAGCTCACATTTTACTTATTTTTTCCCCCCACCAAATTTATACCTAGATTTTAAACATCTGGTTGTAGTAGTTTTTTTTTTTTTTAAGGCACGATTTTATTGGATTTTTTTTTTTTTTTTTCGCAGTTAATGTATGAAAAATTTGTTTTGTTATTATGTTTTCGAGTCACACATTTAGTTATTTCTTTCGTTTATCATTCGTGATGTTGCTTATGTGATATTTATTTTTTGCAGCAATGTGAATATTAAATTCTTTAAAAGTGTTGGGCATAATACATTTTTTAACTGAGTAGTTATTTTCTTTAAAAATACATGTAAGTACATTTTGTTTAAAAAATTTCTGAAACAAGTCATTGTCAAAATATGCGTATAAATTTCCTGTAAATTAAATAAATAATAATGCAGTTGATTTTATGTTGCAGATTTTTTTTTTTTTTTTTTTTTTGATTATCTGTTTTTTTTTTTTTTTTTTTTTTTTTTTTGAGTTCACCTTCAGCATTTTGAATACTTCTTATACTATTAGTATTAATTTCTTAAATGATGCTAAAAATCATATTAATTTCCTAAATACAGATTTTTATAATCAAAAAATTGATATATTTTAAGCAATTTGTCACTTTGCTGATGTAAAACTTAAATAACTTTAAAGACTTATTAAACATCTCTTTCTTCAAATTTTAAGGAAACCAGATGACATTTTATTGTGCTATCTTATCAGTTTTTCTTCAACGTTGCACTCATAAAGCTGAACTATGAAGCATGCTATCATTATGACTTGTCTATTTATCTCATCTATGTCTTATCTACTCATCAGTATTTGAAATGAAGCATGCTATCATTTCAAAGAATTTTGCTGTCATCTCTTCTTCCATAAAGACCATAATACTTAGACGTATATTGCAGTTATTCATACTTGAAATATTTTAGTGTTATAAATAATTTTTTGTTGGCGTTTAGGTGGGTCCAGGAGTTAAGAATTTTCCGAAATTTGCAAAACAGAATTACATGATTATTTTAAATTTTAATTGTTGTTTTGCAAATAATAGTATTTGTCATGAAATTATTATTTTATTGCTAACCCCCCCATATTAAAATTGAAATTTTATGGCTACATATCTTTAAAAATGTGTTATGCTGAGATATTTAAAGTATCCTTTGAATATTTCAAGGGAATAATACCGTAAGTGGGGGCAAGGTGAGTTGGCGACATTTTTTTTTAGTTGCCAACGTCTAACCTTGGTGACTTTGCTTTCTCGCCAAACATAACATAAACATATGTAGTTCTATAAGAAAAAATAAACCCAAAAACTACAATGCGCTTATCTAAACACCTTATTAAAACATTTGTACACATACTTAAATGCAATTACGAACAAAATGAACATGAACAAAGCACTACCTCTGAGCTACGGGGTACGTTAAAAAATATATAATATAAAACATTCATAAGAGGTAAAATACTAAAATATGTTTCTGCAGCAAAATATACAACAAAATTTCCCTTAAAATGTTAAAATCACAGTTTAAAATTAATAGAAAAACACTCAAACCGACTACCTCCCCCCCTCCCGAGATTCATTCATTAAAATATAATAATATATTTTAATATCTTCAAAACACACAAAATTTACATCACTAAAAACATAATAAAATCAAAACTCACCACAAACAACCCCCAAAATCCTTATATATTAATTCATATTAAACCGAAGTATTGTACCTGTTTCCTGCAAATCTGTGTAAGTAAACCAATATATATCGAATAAAATTATCCTTCTTTCTTAAAACACTAAAAATCTCCATTTTTCATCACAAATCATTATTCAGCAATTCACATAAAATTAAATAACACAGCATACGATAACCTTTAAATAAATATGCTACAATAGAAAACAATAATATTAAATCTCAACCGTAAACCAGTACAGTAAATCATACAATGAATATTTAAATAAACAAAAACACATACCTCAAATCTTCTATTTAATTCCTTACTTAATGGCCTTGATGCATCAAAAAGCACCCAAATAAGCAGAATTTAAGCCTACCACGGATATGTTTTATATTCTGCCTAACAAATACTTTCAAATTTTCATATACAACACATATATAATTCAAACACAACGCATCTTAACATAAAGCAAATTCCAGTTTTAAACAACTTATCCTCATTTAATATAAAAAAATGAAATTTCACTTATTAAAAACCACATTAAATAAATAACTGCGCACTTTTCCACCAACGAATCACAACAAACAAGCATGTTCAACGGTTCTTTTCAGGTTCTGTTACAGATAAATTATTTCAACCAATCACATAATTACTTCAAACTCGACTACATTCCCTGTTAATATCTTTGACCAATCACATAATTTCTAATGACATCATGAAACATAAACACAACTCAACTACACCTCAACTCCTTATAAGGGTTACTTGAGAACATCACGCCATCGTAAACACGTAGGCTCAAATAAGCAGAATTTAAGCCTACCACGGATATGTTTTATATTCTGCCTAACAAATACTTTCAAATTTTCATATACAACACATATATAATTCAAACACAACGCATCTTAACATAAAGCAAATTCCAGTTTTAAACAACTTATCCTCATTTACTATAAAAAAATGAAATTTCACTTATTAAAAACCACATTAAATAAATAACTGTGCACTTTTCCACCAACGAATCACAACAAACAAGCATGTTCAACGGTTCTTTTCAGGTTCTGTTACAGATAAATTATTTCAACCAATCACATAATTACTTCAAACTCGACTACATTCCCTGTTAATATCTTTGACCAATCACATAATTTCTAATGACATCATGAAACAAAAACACAACTCAACTACACCTCAACTCCTTATAAGGGTTACTTGAGAACATCACGCCATCGTAAACATGTTTACCCATCTTCACAATTTGGCGACGTTTCATACTTGGCAACCTGCCCCCGGTAACGGTATTGTTCTTTATTCCCCATTTAGAAAGTATTTTTTCACTAAATTCACTTTGAATAACAAAATATAATGGAGGCTTTTTTTTTTTCCAGCTCATTAAATTTATGTAAATTTTGAAGATTTTTTTTTTTCATTTTTCATGTAAAAATATAGTAAAACACATATTTAATTTTAATTCTAGCCACTGTGTTTATATGCCTCATATAAATAGCTTCAAATTGGTGCCATAATTGTTGAATATCAACGATTATTTCTCAAGTTAATTGCAGTCATGCCAAATTGAAGATAGCTGAAGTTTGATAAATAAGGGTTTCATTGCCATAAGTTTTGGTAGTAATTCTTTTTTTTTAAATCTATTACTCTGGAGCAACAAATTTCTCTAATATTGGGTGATTTGATATTAAATGACTGAAGTACTACATATTAGATAATTAAAAAAATCTCTCTGTGTGCTAAATAATGATAATTAAGAATACAGTAGTCTCTTGACTTACGCGAGGATGCATTCCAATACCCTTCGCGTAAGTGAAAATTTCATGTTGTGGGATAGGGTCTATATTAGACATTTTGAAAAAAAAACACAGTTATTATAGACACTCCCCAAACAGTTTTTATCCATTTCCTAACTATGTATTAACATTTCCCACATAAAGTAATAAATAAATGAATTTTGGTGCCTTTTTCTGTTAGCGAAAAATCTCATGTTGAGGCAAGGAATTCATTTTAGCATTAAAAAACTTGCTTAGTATCCAATTTGCATAAATCAAATCGCATTGAAGTGTGAGTCCACTGTATTTATTTACTTTTGGCACGTATTAATATAAAAAATGGGTGAGCCATGTTTACCCCATAATTGCCCGAAATCAGAATAATTTCAATTCCTGGTCACTCAAAAATTTTAATAAAGAAATACAATAATTCAATTTTAGGTAAAGTGATTATTCGAATAAATTCTGCATTATTTAAGGTTACTCCATTCAAAATTAAGTGGTTATAACAATGAAAATGGTAGTCGGCCAAAGTGTGAAGTTCCCGGGTTCGGGTCCCAACGCGTGGCTGTCGATCTAACGGTCTGGAGTTTTGGTAGGTTTTCTCCAGCTGTTATGTGAATACGCATTAGAACCACTTAGAAAGTCTCCCTACCAAGGCACCTCCATCCTTGGCAAATTGCTCTAGCGTAGCATTGCCATAATCACACAGACAAACCATCCATTCAAAATTAAATCATTTTATCTCAGTAAAAATTAAGTTTTTGCTGTTATTTGACCCATAAAGCTCTCATGTGACTTTGTTTTTTTAACCAACTTATTGTTTAGTAATAATTTTTTACACGTTGAATCAATTTCAATGATTTATTATTTTAATTTATTCATTTATTTTTGGAAAGGGGTTACATTAGAGGCAGTCTCGTTGGTCAAGTTATAATGATAGGATCAAAAACAAACTTATGGAATTCTACAATGTTAGATGGGTTGCCAGATGAATACTTACTGATTCAGATGTACCATTAGGTTTTTTGCTTGCCATAAATTTCCAGGTAATGTAGTGGCTAACACACCATTCTGTCACATCATGGGTCTAGGTTAGATTCCTGACAAGGGCTTGGCTTGGATATTTGTGATGTCCTTCATAGAAGTAATTATGCCATCTATGGGTGCCCATTCACATATGGTCATTAGGTTCAGCGATCCCCCAGTCAAGGTTTTTATGTGTCAGTGCCATGTCAATGGAGAAAAAATAATAATAAATTTTGGGATTAAATATATATAATTAATAAGTAAAACACAAACAATATTACTGCAAAAATGACATACCCCGTAGGAAAAAAAAAATTATATATATTAAAACTAGCTGAAGTACCTGTCGTTGACAGGTTAGTACTGAATGCAAATTTCCAAAAAGCAAGAACTTTCGTCAGTATTGTAGGAGTACACAGAATGGGTGTAGTATGTTGCCAAAAGATAAGAAAATGAAGTTATACTTTTTATATATTGTTAAAATATTACAGGTTAGAGAAGTAACTAAGTAATATCATTTCATTCACTTTAGTTATAATTATGTAATGCGCGAACGAATATTTCCGTATATTGAAATAAATTTTGCAAAATCTCGAAATCTAATTAACTTTTTTGAAAAATTGAGGCCTGGAATTTAAGTTGAGTGACAACCTATGATGTCACCAATTTTTGTTTTATTCCCTGCAGTCTTTATTTCATGATGCTGGAAAAAAAATTTCGACATTTTAAAACGATTTTTACAAAATCTCAAAATATAATCAAAATATTTTAAAAATTCAACACCTATAAATTAAGATTAGGAAATACCTATCATATCACCAAATTTCGTATTAGTCATTATTACGCGATGCTTGAAGAAATATAACCGCATTTTGAGAGAATTTTCACAAAATCTCAAAATCTAATAAAAATGTTTAAAAAAATTCGGCACCTATACTTTTATGTTGAGCAACAACCTATCATGTGACCAAATTTCATATCATTCGCTTTAGTCGTTATTATGTAATGCGTGAACAAAAATTCACTCAGTTTGAAGTGATTTTCGCAAAATCCCAAAATCTGATAGTTTTTTTTTTTTTTTTTAGATGCTTATAGTTTAAGGTGAGTGACCACCTATCATTTCACCAAATACCATTTTTTCACCTTTGCAGTTATTATGTGATGTGCGAACACAAATTTACGCAGTTTGAAACAATTTTTGCAAAATCTCAAAATCTAATCAAGATTTTTTAAAAATTCAACGACCATTTTTTCACCTTTGCAGTTATTATGTGATGTGCGAACACAAATTTACGCAGTTTGAAACAATTTTTGCAAAATCTCAAAATCTAATCAAGATTTTTTAAAAATTCAACGACAATATTTTAAGTTGAGTGACCACCTATCATGATACCAAATTTCATTTCATTCACTTCAGTCGTTTTAACGTGATGCCCGCCTCGAACACAATATTAAGGAGTTTGGAACAATTTTCGCAAAATCTGAAAATCTAATCAATATTTTTTTAAAATATGCTGTCTACTATACAGTGTACACTAGTTGAGTGACCACCAATCATGATAACAAATTCCATTTCAATCGCTTCAGCCATTTTTGCGTTATGCTTGAACACAAATTTACGCAGTTTGAAAGAATTTTCTCAAAATCCTATCAAGATTTTTTAAAAATTTGACACCTATGTTTAGTTGAGTGACCACCAATCATCATACCAAATTTAATTTCAATTGCTTCAGTCGTTTTTACGTGATGCTTGAACATGATTTTACGCAGTTTGAAATGATTTTTGCAAAATCTCAAAATCTAATCAAGATTTTTTAAAAATTCAATGACAGTGTTTTAAGTTGAGTGACCACCTATCATGATACCAAATTTCATTTCAATCGCTTCAGTCATTTTTACGTTATGCTTGAACAAAAATTTACGCAGTTTGGAAGAATTTTCTCAAAATCCAATCAAGATTTTTTTAAAATTTGATGCCTATGTTTTAAGTTGAGTGACCACCAATCATTATACCAAATTTCATTTCAATTGCTTCAGTCGTTTTTATGTGATGCTTGAACACGATTTTATGCAGTTTGAAATGATTTTCACAAAATCTAATCAAGATTTTTTTTTTTAATCGATGCCTATGTTTTAAGTTGAGTGACCACCAATCATGATACCAAAATTCATTTCAATTGCTTCAGTCGTTTTGACGTGATGCTCGAACACAAATTTACGAAGTTTGAAATGATTTTCGCGAAATCTGAAAATCTAATCAAGTTTTTAAAAAATTCGACGCAATGTTTTATTTTGAGTGACCACCTATCATGACACCAAATTTCATATCATTCACTTCAGTCGTTTTTAGGTGATGCTTAAACAAAAAACAGAATGACAAAACGACAGACAGACAAATGTTTTTTTGAGGGTCGTACTGGATTCTCAGGTGCTTGAATTGAAACGGATCGAAATCGCAAAATTTTTGAATTCCAAGAAATGTACAGACAAGTCTAATTTTATTTATATAGATTAGAGGGCCAAAACAGTATGAAATTTGAAATACAATGAACCAAATTACACCATATTCCTGTTTTAGATCTATCAGTATTTCTGGCAATGTCCCATGCATTCACTTCACTTTTTTAAATACTAGTATCTTGCCTTTATTATATATCAGACAAGTATGTGCCTCGTGTGTTAACTCGATAAGAATTTTCGGAATAAATGCTAAAACATATCATTGCTATTTATTTTATTGATTACTGAAAGATAAAATGTAAATTTTTGTTTGAAATAAAATGTGACCTTATACGTATTTTTCCAAATTGATACATTTTAGAAATTAAAGAAATATTTTTCAGCATAAGTTGCACAGACTATCTACTAAAATATTTTAGTCTACTATTGCTATATGTATATTAAAAAAAAATAATAATTTATTTGCAGTCAAGTATTTTTCACATTTTGCAATTTTTCATAGGTCCTTTCATTTTTTCCACTACTTTATATGCACATGTGTATGAGTTTTAGTGAGGTGATTGTTAATATGTCTATTTCTATATTAAAAAATCCATTAGCTTTACACTGTAATTTAGTATAAAAGTAACCCCCTGCTTTTGTTTATAACTTTTGCAATATTTTACTATGTAAAGTTATCATCTGTCTCTAATTTAGACCATGTTGCTAGTTAACTTGTTAATTCTGTTTATATAAATTGTTTCGTTCTCCCCATATATTAATATCATGTGCATTTTTCAGTTATATCACACACTCCATTTTAGTGTTTTCAGCTGCTGAAATGTTGATACAGTGGAACCTCAATCTATTGTTCCCGTATTGATCATTTTGTTTCTATGGTCCCTATACAAGTTGTATTTAAATAACGTTAACAAAACCTGCATGTACCATTCGTCACAAAAATCATTTCCTGCTTTCATCACTGTAAATATTTTTCCTTACCAAAATGAAATTGAAGGTCAGATGGATCCATATGGCATGTGAATTTAATTATTTTGTATGATTTTTTGGGTTGATGATGGTGTAGATGAAGAGTTGTTACATGAAGCAAAGAATGTGTATGGTGTGAAATTTAGAGATTATATTTCCATTTATATAGACGTTGCGACATGCGATATCCTAAGAATGAAAGAAATGTGTGGGGATGCAAAATATAAAAATAATGGCGAATAAGTGGAGAAATAACATTCATGCCGATGAGACTGAGACTACACTAGTGCCAAGTTTATCAGACACAATTACAACATTTGAAATTTTGTGAACTTTTATATTACACACACATGAAAACACAGAAAAGGACAAGGAAAATATTGTAAATCTTTAAAATTTTCTTTTCATTGAAAGTTTAAAGAAAAACTACAGTGTAAAATTACTGATTTTTTAAAAGTAAATATAACTTAATTTTCTACAACTTCAAATTGTTTCTTTTACAGTTTGGTAACACATTAGTTTTTTTAATGTGCATTCATAAGCATTCTTTTCTTCATATTTTAACTTTAGCCTGTATTTGTCGTTTTCCCGCATACATTGTTTTTTCTACATACCTCTTGAAAAACAATAGATCGAGGTTCTACTGTGTTTGTTACTATATTTGGCAGCACATACCTGGCTGTTTCACCTTGTTTTATATGATAATTGTGACCATTCTCAGTTGGAGAAGCTCTATGTTGAAGTAGTTAATGATAAAGATGTTGATTAAATCCGAATTTTCCTCATTTTTTTTGTATTATGGATTCAGTGTATAATGAAGTTTTATAATTAAATTGTATGGTAAATATGTTTATTTATTTTAGGAATCTGGCATCTTTCTTCGTTTCCTTGGAGTTTTGAAGAATATTCTTGATCAAGTTTATTATCCTGTTGAACATCTGATTTGGGCAGGTGATATGAAATTAATTAAGGTCAAAAGTGAAAAGTTTTCTACAATATCTACTGCTTTATGGGCTGCATCATCATATATTAGCATAATTAGGTAATATTGTGTAAGGTTGCTAGTTTAAAAATAAATAAATAAATGTTGCAGACTCAATTACCCATCATGAACAGGAAAAAAAAAAGTCTTAAGTAATAAAAATTCTTTTTGAACCGTAATGTATATAAAAGTAGGGTAGGTACAATATTCAAATGTTAGCACTTAATTTATTGTGGCTTGAAGTAAGACAGTAAATTCGCCTACTTTATCTTTTCAATAGTCTTTTGTAAAATTGGCCAGTGTAGATTTCTCACAATATTTCCATGCAGCTACATTAATTTTTGTATTCCAAGTAATCAATGCAAAATTCTGACTTTTTCAGTATAAGATCCTCTTTTTCTTTTTTGGGGGTCATCCTTTTCGCACATTTGTGGTGATGCATTGCACGATTTGATCATCATTCAGTATTTTGTTTACTGAATTTAGCTAAATTATTCTCTTTCACGGCTTTCCATGAAATTTTTGTCATAAATAGCTTCCAATGCAGTCCAGTTCTTTTAGAATATAAGTGAATATGAAATCTTTTTGTGAATATGTGTTACAACACTTTAAAAAGTCTTCAGCCTTAGACATTTCTCCCTTTATGCAGGTAGCCCTGATGTACTTTGCCATAATAAAGCAGAACATAAAAATCTTTTCTGGCAAAAGAGTTTCTCATAACCACTTTCCACATTAATTTATTCCCATATAATCAAGAGTCTACTGTTTCGTGAAGCCTATTTGAGTAACCAACTAAAATAAACAGTAATCATAATGTAATGAAATGATTTTTTGCATAAGTCATCACTATTTCTTTTTATCCCATTAAAACCATTCCTTTCTTAAAAAGATATGCCAAATCTCACAACACTTGGCAATCGAAAAGCCTGAGGATATACTATTCCAAAAAATTACTTGTTACCATAGAGGAGATAAATGACTTATTAAAATTTTAATAAAACTAATTTCTTGTCACAGTGCATCCTAATGCCATGTGATTGCCAAGTCCAAAAGATACAAGTTTTATTTACTGTAATTTATGGAAAAAACACCACGACGGTTACAAGTATAAAAGTTAAAAAATAGTAAGTGCGGCATTTACAATATTTAAAATTTTTTTTTACCCAATCTTCAACAAAAAATTGTGACATTTATTTAGTAATAATTGTCTCAAAAGATGGCACCACCACCGATCATGTACTTTTTAGCGGTGCACAGATCGCCGCATAACGAATGAGAATGCAAGCCAGGCCTTCCCCCTTAGAAAAGTGGTTTGATCCAATGCTCTGGATGGGTACTTAAATCCAACCGATATCTCCTCAATTAAGTAAAAAAAAGTCTTTATATCTACATTTTAGAAATGTAATTAAATTTTAATGAGGGTTTTAATATTGATGGGTTAAAGTTCCATAAAATACTGCAAAAGCGCACTGCCCTCTATTAACTGCACCCCTGTGTTCCAATTAACTTGCATTGTTCTTAAAATACTGAATCTCAACCAAAAGTAGTCTATGTTGTGCTTGGTGCAAGTTTAACTGCTTTACGCTCCTCCCCCATGCCCCCCCCCCCCCTAAAAAATTTCATAGATGTTATTTGTGTTTTACCGCCGTGTGGCTTTGCACCCTGTGAAAGAACACTACCGAATAAAGACTGCCATACTCTATTATAACTGTAAAAACTCAACTACGAGTAATTGGCATGGTCGTGCTTTTAAAATAAATTCCAGTGTTTGTAATAAATAAATAGAAACATCAAGAGTTATCACATAACATTCAATGTTTAAAATTAACAACTTGCGTAAGCAAGCTCATTACGTAATCAACAGCTGACCATCTGGCAAAAAAAATGTTTACTTTTGACTGTAGCCTCTTTTACTTTTGCCCCTCCCCCCCTCCTCACACTTCATTCTTTCGTTTTAATGGTGCTAACCGTGTGTGCTCTTAGACTGTTCAAACTTTATGCAAATGCAAGAAGTTTTATACAAGTTATTTATTTCTATAAATTTGCCTTTGTGAATATAAAAGTTGATATGTTTTGTATGAAATCGGACACAGTTTGAAAATGGAAATCGTAAGCATCATAAAATAGCGGTACATACTTTAAAACATTATATGGGAAGGTTAAAAAAGGAGATATTTTAACTGTTTATCCACCCCTCCCTCCCGAAATATGTCCCAGTGCAGCATTTGTGATATTTTTGGGGGGGTGGGGAGGATCATCTGTGGCGCTTACTTCGGCTGCAGCTTTTCTGATGGTTTTCTAGTTAATTAAGCTCATTTTCGTGGGTGTCGTTCGGCTCATTTTCTTTCATAAATTACAGTAAATAAAACTAATTTGGGTCATTTGTCGCAAATAGTCATAAAATATTACGGTACTTATTATCCAGGTGGTCATTCCTGCCAAACTATTTTTTCATCAAATGTGCTGGCAAACTATTGCCAATGATATTCCAAACCATCAATAATTTCATGTGTCCGGCATTTACCTTGACGAAAAATTGCTCGTCTTGGCAAATCGCTGGCATAATACATAAGTACTATGACTTTTTCTTTACATTGTCTGTTTATTTTTAAGAATAATTTTTGAAAATGATTTACTGGGAATAATCCCCAAGGATTGGAACAGCATACAAAGTTTATTAACCAATCATGGTTTTGAATCTTTGTATATTATGCAGTTATTATTAGTATTTAGGCTAACTTTAGCTATTCTTGAATTAGGATAAGGAATTCACCGTTTAGCCAGCTTGTAGTTAGTCCTGAAGTAGGATTAGGAGTTTTAGCTTATAATTTATCAGCCAATAAAAAAGTTACTGGCTTTAAACTTTCCTCTTTCCTTTCTTTCTAAATTCTAGCTGTATCCTAAATCTCAAATTTGTAAATCTTCTAGAAGTACTTTAGAGTTTTAACTATTGATGAGTCAGTGATGAAATAGAAACACTTTGATGGTATAGGTAAAAATTAGGGTATTTGGTTAATAGCCAGCGGCCAGTAGCTTCCATTTTTTAATGGCCACACACCAATGGAATTTTTTTATTTGAATAAAATTTAAATAATTTATTTTATTATCATTAAAAATCAATTTAATGAATTGCATTTATTATCAATAAAAATTAGATTTTATGAAAAAGTATTAATTTATAAAAAATAAACAACTTTTTATTATGAATGTGAGCTTTAAATCAGAAAGAATCATTAAAAAAAATTAAGGTATCTTTGAAATCATGCAAAATAATACATATCTAAATTAACTTTAGGTTTGTTTAATAAAATGCTATGAATAGATTTAGATTACATTTTTTTACTACACAACTCCATAGTAAAAAATAAAACATGTTATTAAAGACAGTAATAGAGCTGCACTCTTAGTGAGCCTGGAGGCAAAGCCTGTAGTTCATTAATTAAAAAAAAAAAAAGAGAGAGAGAGTTTTCACTATGAAAGTTTAGGCGTCGACATCTGACAGTATCAGACCACCACAAGTTAATGACAGAAGTTGGGAGAGGGTCTATGAAATGTTTCAATGTCATCAATAAAGATTATTATTTTTATTTAAATTACTAAAATATATTTTTACGCAAACAGAATTTTTTATCTTAATTAAACCTTTTTATATTTAAATAGTTTTAAAGTTATATTTTTAAATAATTAATTCAAGTTTAAGTTTTTTATTTAGATTACCTCATAAAGGTATTATATTTAAAAATATAAATTTAAGTTTCAACTATCAAATAACATTTTTAATCACCGTAATTTAGGCAAGGAATTATGAAATTCATAATTTTTCCAAAATTTAGACATTGTGCTAATCTATTTCTTCCCCCCCCCCCCCTCACTCCCATAATTTTACAAATGATGTTTCATTTCTTGAAAGTATTGTTTTCAGTCATGAATTGCTTCAGTTGGCTAAACGTGTTATTGCAGTGCTACACACCGTGACAAAAAGATTCAAGATGGTGTCCGGGCTCCTAAACCTCACCCTCCCTTGGTCGGTGACGGATAAGTGCAGTTTTGTTTTGTTTTGGGGGGCAGCCAGTTGGAATTTATGACAATTTTATAGAAGTAAAATAGGATCTATTACATTTTAAAATTTCTTTTTTCTTGGAGGGGGCGATCGCCTGTCACTTTAATCCTACTTTTGCTCTCAGTATAATTACATTCAGTTAATGAGTACTTACTAATCCAATTAATTTTTGCATCGATTCAACCAAAAAGATCTCTCACGTTCATTAATATTGGTATCAAGTACGGACATCAAATATTCTGGGTCAGCTAACGTCAATTTGCATCTTTCCACTCTTTTGCGCTGTACAAGTCGAGCTACTGATAAAATGCACATTTGCCGAGAGAAGAATCCAATAAAGTGATTGCAATCTCTGAGTTTCCTGTGATCAACTTCATTAATATGAATGAAATTAAAGAATTATCGCTCAATTTTTTTACGTTTACCTATTTGTTTACATTACCAAAAGGGGGATTTAACTGATTATACATCCGCAGAAGATATGAAAGTGGTTTTCAGCACATTTTTCAACTGTTAAAGACAATCTGTCTGCAGAGGATCATTCTGTTTCTGCGACAGTGTCACCATGTTTCTGCCTCAGGAGTTGAACCACAAAGATGGACTGAACTGGACTACACAGGTGGGGGATGGGAGTATGTACCTGACCTCCCATTGCACCTGTACTCTTCCCAAGTGCACAGAATTGGTGAATAAAGTTATACAGAAGGAGGCAGATGTTATATTGCTGAGAGATATGCCAGTGGGAGAATAGCGACTGAAGTAACGACCAATTGCAATTTTTTTATCGCACCATGTGGACATTTATTTGCCACATGGCAAATGGTGACCTCTAATTTTTACCTATATTTGATGGCATTTATTTTCAGAACAATTTTTTTTTTAGTAACTAGTAATTTGAAAATTTAATTAAGTACATTAGGTACAATCTTTAATAACATTTTCAGGGGCCTACTTTACTTGCATTTGAAACAGACATATAAAAGGTTTAAAAATGCCTTGAATTGCTATTGGGAAAAGGCTCCCTGTATAGCAGTTTGCTGGATTTGCCAAAGCTACCATTCTCCCAGATATGTTTGCATGGATGTTCTTTAGAAAGGAATCTATTGTCATACAACAAAAAATATTTTTTGTACTGTTCTTTTTTGAATTTGGATCTCTAGAGAGGTCAAAATTTTTCATTAGCAATTAGGCGATTCTCATTTTTGATTGTTCATAATAAATTTTGTTTTTATTGTTCATAAACTAACTGTGAAATATTTGCTGTTTCTTTCAAATTTAATTATTTTTACTCTTTTTAATAGAGCTTTAATACTGATGTCTCAATTGCAGAGGAAAACATATGGTTTAAAAAATGTTGCGTAAGTAGCCTTTAATTAATTTTTTAAAATTAAATTGCAATGTTACTAAATCATATTTAACAACTACTTTTATATAAATAGAGTACTTTCGTTTTTTTTTTTTTTTAATTTTTTAAAACTTAAATATAAATAACTTTCTGTTTCAATCAATCAATTTCAAGTTGTAAGCTTAAATTTTCTGATCTTGGAATACTTGACCAAAGCCTTTTTCTCTCAAAATTTGTGAAGTAAAGTTTAGTAAGGGGGTGTAAGATCCCTTTTTCCTTTCTAGTTAGTTGATGACATGGTAAAAATAACAAACTGTTTGCATCTATTAAACTGTAAAACATATTGAATTTCATGTTTCAAAAATAACTTTTTGGTGCTGTAAACTGATGTTTTAAAGTATTTTGTTTGATAAAAAGACTTTTTTTATTATTTGCTTCTTTTTTTGTGCACAAGTTTAACTGCATACAAAGGTTTATCTGCTTACTTGCAAATGGTTGCACTTTAGGGTTATTACTAGTTTGCAATCAAAGCTACTTGACAGGTTTTGAAATTTGCCATTCATTACAATATATAAGCAAGAGAAATTGTGATTTATGTAGTCAGTATTAATTGAACAAAACAAAACTAATTTTTAATGTTTTTTTTATGTTAAATATCAAGAAAAAAATCTTAATAAAAGTTATACTGTTTATTAAGCTTTGATTTCATGAAAATACTAAGCACTTAGATAAATATAATTTATCAATAAATTAATTTATTAAAAGGTATTTATATTTATAAAACTCAAAATTTCAACTTGTCTGTTGATAGTATTTCCATTTGAATTTTATTCCAGAGCCACAAAAATGGTAGGCAATTCCAAAATACAAAAAAATATTCATTCCAAAATTTAATTTTTCCACTGAGCACTATATTTAAAAATTATAAAATAATGTATACAATTTGCAGTACCTTATTATTCTGTTTTAGAGCTATAATATTACTATATTTTCATAGTTATACAAATATGCATATTGTACTATGCCATTAATCCATCTTACTCCATAGGATCCACAGGTCTTACTCCATATATAACAAAGAAGTTTAATATCCTATTAATGTGCCCCCACCTTCAAGCACGACGAAAAGTAGTGAAAAAATTGGAGAGGATCACTTGCTTTTTAATAAAGGGGGGAATTTTAGCAGAGGTTTGCAGGGAGAAAAAAAGTTCTGAACCAGTAGTCTATAGTCAGAAAGTCTGCTTTCAAAGGCAGCGGAAGTTTGGAGACCCCAAATGTTTTTTCCACATGACAAAAATGTCTGCTCTTTTTTTGGAGGTAAAATACAGTTAACGTTGAATTTCACATGCGGAACAGGGTTATTTAAAGGGGAGGGGTGGATTAATGGTATATTAGCTGAATAAATATTAATGTCATTCGAAAATATATACATATATATTGCGTATAGTGGGGCATTCTCTGAACTAGTTAAGTTACCTGCAAAGCCTGAAAAATATCAATTTTCATAAAAGTATACCAGTCTAACATTTTAGAATTGGTACATTTCAATCAGAGGGAAATAAGATCTCTAAAGAGAAATCAGCAAAAAATTCCCTTCTGTTTCGACGAGTTTTACATCAGTGGAGAGGTAGCCCACCTGTGGAACCCAACAAATGCAACTGATATATAAATATTAACTTCATGCTGTGTAATGGATATTTTTTTAAGTTATTAAAAATAAAATTGTTAATTCAATAACTTTAAATTGTACAATTTCATGATTCACTCCACTATAGAAAAAACACTCAAAATACTGATGTGAAAAGATAAAATAAATAAAAACTTTGTGTAAAAAACATACATAAAATGATACCTGTTGGAAGGTACGATAATTTCAACTGAAAATTTATTGTCTTCTTCAGCCTTCACACTATGTCTCACCGAACAGTAGGAATTGGAAGATAATACAAAACAACCATGTTGTTGCCACTGGGAAAAAAGAAAAAGCAAGAAACCACGGAGATTAAAGGAAGGGAGAAAAAGGGGATGAGTTAAAAAAGGAAATAGAAAAGAAAAATATGGACAAACAAAAATAAATAAATAAAAATAAGCAAAAAATAACACACATACACACTCACAAGAAAAGAAAAAGAAAACGGAATAAACCAAAAATAACATAAAAACTCAAAATATAATTTTTTTAAACAAATTTAATAAGCCTAATACTTCTTCTAATGCTATTAATTTTCATAATCAGTTAATTGTAGCATAAAGGTGAGCTTTCTTTTCGCCTTTATGCGACAAAATTTCTAAACTTCTGAAAAATTTCTGTTTCAATCATTTTCAAACCTGTGAATGCACTTAGATTCTCTTCCCTTTTAGATCCTATTGCTACTGAGAACCGTTGTGGTGTTTACTATATTCCTTGTGGTTCTTGTGATTTGGGCTATTTTCGTCAGACCAGAAGAGCTCTCAAATTTAGGCTCAAAGAGCATGCGAGATATGTTTCTAAACACGAGCTTTCAAAATCTTCTATTGCCTTACATTGTTGGAATTCTAATCATCGTTTTCAGTTTTCTAAAGTTAGATGTTGTGCACTCGTCAGTCTTTGTCCCATCTTGAATTTTTGGAAGGTTTCTCCATTACCCAACACTTGGAACACCTTGTGAATGATGGTTCTTCCATTCCTTTTGTTCATTCTGCT
Source organism: Cheiracanthium punctorium (assembly GCA_038373885.1). NCBI lineage: Eukaryota > Metazoa > Arthropoda > Arachnida > Araneae > Cheiracanthiidae > Cheiracanthium > Cheiracanthium punctorium. Next base: position 111,659 of record JAWZYV010020100.1, on the reverse strand, counting down.
TGGAAGCTGTTGTTGAAGGTTTTATTAACTTTCTTCCTCTACTCTGCCTTCCCCCTTTTCTTCTTCTGCTATTTTTTTTTTTTGTTATTGTATGTATTTTCTGTTTTTACTTTGTTTATTATTTTTTTTTAATGTGTTGTCCTGTATGGAAAAAAAAGTGTGTTTATGTTATATTTGGTTTGTTCTTTTTTGTGTGTGTATGTGTGTCCTTTTTTGCTTATTTTTATTTATTTATTTATTTTTGTTTGCCCATATATTTCTTTTCTATTTCCCTTTTTAACCCATCCCCTTTTTCTCCCTTCCTTTAATCTTTGTGGTTTCTTGCTTTTTCTTTTTTCCAAGTGGCAACATGTTTGTTTTGTTTATCTTCCAGTTCCCACTGTTAGGCGAGATGTAGTGTGAAGGCTGAATAAATTTTCAGTCGAAACAATCGTAGATCATAAATTCAAATAGGTATTGTTTTATTTGCATTTTTTATACAAAGTTTTTATTTATTTTATGGCTCAGCTATCCCTGTTTATTAGGTCAGTATCTCTATGTGTAAGGATATGCGACCTGTGTTGAAGGTTTTTTATATTAGCACCTTTACACTTAAAATTTCAGAAAAATTCAAGGATACATCAAAAAGTAAGGCACATAATGAAAAAAAATAATAATAATAATGACGGTATGAAGCAAAAATTGAAATACAGTAAAACCTGTGTTGAACGACCCCCGTATTTAACGACCACCTGCTCTTGTCGACCATGTCTTAGCGGTCCCGAGTACAATATAATTATAAATAATGGTTTATTTTCCTTATTGAACGACCACCTGCCTGACGCGACCAACGACCGCTCTGTATAAGAAACAAATTTATTTAAAATCCTATTTTAACGACCGCGAATTCTTTAAAAAATTCTTTTTTCCCCCATTCATGGACAATTTAGTACATCAGTGACGGAATCTGAAAATAAGAATGAACAAACTGATTGCAGTTGAAAATATATCATCATCTGGTGAAGACACATCACAAAAAACTGCAATCACTTTCAATGAAGCAAAAGAGTGTTTTAACACCTTGCTTAATTATTCCGTGCAGGTGGGGGGTGATGAACTATTTAAACATCTGACATGTGTACAGAAGAGATTAAACAATTATCCCAAAATGTAGCTGTTAAACAATCTGTTATATTTTAAAAAATAATAAAGTACCTACGATGTAAAGCAAAAAAAATTTTTTTCAATTTAAATATATTGTAATTTCATTTATTAAAATATATATAAATCTCACTGTCTTTCTCTACATATTATAAAAAAGTAAGCACACACAGGCTTTTTATATTTTACATAAAAGCCTTTTCAGTGATAATCAGGTAATTATCAAATAAATTCCAATTCTATTGATAAAATTAAGTACGCTTAAAATTTTGTCAAAATGTATCGTATTACCTGAATTCAAAGACCGACCCTCCTTAAAGACCACATTTTCTTGGTCCCAGTGATGGTCTTTAAAAACAGGTTTCACTGTATTACAAATTTTTCACTTTTCCGCATAACTTCCCTGCATGTTTAGGCATTTGTCTCAACAATAAATCAGTTTGAAAATCCTGGTCTTGTAGAACTTTGTTGACTGAGTTAATCCAGTTTATAAAAATTGCAGGGCTTAGAAGTTGGGAAGTTTTGGAACATCATCCTTATAGCCTGAACTCTAGCACCCTCTGATTTTCATTTGTTTGAACCAGTGAAGAAATTCCTTAATAGTAAGAAGTTTCATTCTGACAATGAACTCGAAAAGGCCATGTGTGTGTGGCTCTTGCAGCCAACAGAATTCTGTAAGACTGAGATTTTTACACTTATCCATTGTCGAGACAAATGGCTCATTCCATGCTCAACTTGCATCGAAAATACTTGGAAAAATAATAAATGAAAAATACTTTAATTTCTGCTTCTCATATTTTCATTATTTTACTTTGTACATTATGTGCATTAATTATTGATATGACCTCATATAGCTTGTGTAATACTTAGTGTACAAAATATTATCTTTTTATATATAAGTATTATTTAAAAAAAAATTATAAATCCTAATTTGAAAACTGGGTTTAAGTATCCCTGGTTTTCTCTCTATATATAAAATATTTTTGGGTGAAAATATGTTTTATTGTTACTACTATAAGAAAATTTTGGGTTTGGTTTAGAAAAATTTGCGTTAATAATTTCTGATTTTCAAATCTATTTTTATTTCAGGATTCATGAAAGTATTGTCAAGGAGCAGCTGGAAATTTTATTGCTTGCTTTTAAAAATGTGGCCGATATTGTTATTGCTATTAACTATTTCCCTCCTGGAAGTTTATTATGGGCTGGAAAACTGAATTCTAAACAAATTGGAATGTGGGGCATTCTATCTTCATTTTTGCGCATACTGATGTTTGTTAGAAATGTAAAAAAGGAAGATGGACGTGCCATTAAATGAAGTATTTGTATAATAAACCTATGCAACTTTTGACTTTTATGCAAAGTTTCAGATGTAGCATCTAGTACAACATGCTTTGTAAAATCTGTTCTTTTTTTATTATTATAATTTAGGAATAGTTATGAATGGATAACTAACTGCAAAAAGGAGAATTGCAGTGTTGTTGTTATTGCCTTTTTTATAAATTTTAATAAGCCAAAGAAAGCATTTTTATTTAGTATGCATTCAAAACATGTTTCCTACAATGTAATTTATACTCGCTGATTTTAATATTGATTTTTTTTTAATTTGTTATAGATTTTTTAAATTTATAATGTTTACTTTTTTAGTATGAACTGTGATATATTTTATAAGTGATGTATGTTTTATTAACTCATTTACACAAGTTAACACGGAAATTAGATATTATTTTAATAATCATTGAAATACAATGAATATAAAAATACAGCAACTGAAATTCACTAAATAACACTGGGGGAAATTTTTTTAAATAATTTTTTTTTTTTTTTTTTTTTTTTTTTTTTTGCCTTTTGGGGAGAAAAAAAAAAGAAATAATAATTGGGTGCCAATTTTCATCATATTTGAGTTTTTTTTAAACTACTTATGAACAGAGCTTTACAAAAATTAAATTTTTTTAAAGAATCGGACTAAAATGTAACACAGAGTTTCTTGTCTGAGATTGTGATTCTTTATCAAAAAATAATAGAAATAGGAGTAAGAAAAATTCTAATTACAAAGAGAAGCTAGTATGATAATAGCAATGGCGTTTATGATATACAGTTGATGGTCTACTTGTTGTGAGAGGCGTATGATCTAAAAATGTTTGTTTCACCACTTTCCTTCTTTTAACATTATAATATCTCCTTTTTGCAGGTAAAAATGTTATGTGTTGACATTTTTTTTCCCTTGTTTATTTATGTGTTGTGCTTACTGTAAACGTTTGTTGTTATTGCAATATGCATTTCCTATGATATTCTCATGAGCTAAAAAGCAATTTTGTATGTTGATTTTTCAGAAAAGGTGACCATGTACAATGAATTTATATTTTATACATGTATTCACATATCTTATTTTTTAATTAGAAAGACAAAATATGTTAATTACTTAACTATAATTACATTTTAACTTAGTCTAACTGAAATAATTCATATGAATTTAAATTCATATATTTTATGAGCTACAAAATATTTTTCTAAAATTAATCTTTATATTATTGTATAGCAATTACAAAAATAAATAATCATCTACAGATTACTGAGGGGGTAACCTGTAATGATATCAAAATTTTTTATCTGACCTGTACCTGTGTATCTATACTTACATATAAAGTATGTACGTACATAAATATATACTTGTATATGTATTATTTAATGAACTTATTTTTGATGTTTTCAATATTTTATTGCAATTTATATAAATAATGAAACATTGTCATACATATCTAAATATTTTTTGTTGTAAATAATGCCAGTTTCATAAATTAATACTGTACTTATTATCTTTAAAAACTATTTTTATGCTTGAAATACGAATTAAAAAATTAGCACAGCAAGATATAATTTTAACTCTTATTGCAAATGTACTTATGTTTTCAATTTAAAATGAAACCCTTTTAAAGGCTGGCATTGTACTACCATGTCTGTATTTTAAAGAAAAATATGTTGTGCCTCATACTTATTTTAAAATTTTGATAAACATGCATGTTAAATCTTTGGTCTTTTGTTTTCTTGCTGGGTAGATCAAAAGATAGGAGAGGGCTGTGAATCAAAATGATCGATTCGTTTTCCAGTTATGCTCTAAATTTTGGGGAACAGCAAATCTTTATACTCTGAAGACTCCCGAGGCATATAGCTTTAAAGCAGTCCAATACAGCTGATTTGTTGCTGACAAAAGAATATAAAAATAAAATGAAGAATTTGTGCAATTATGCACGTTTTTGAAAAACTTTAAATGATATTTAACCATAATGGAATAAAGGGAAACTGAAACAAACAAAGTTACCCCTAAGCTATTGCCTTGAGTCACCCCCCCTCCCTCACTTCAGTTTAACCATTTTAAGATGGCAGCTCTTTAGCAGACTTATTTATGTTATTTGTTTTGTGCTAAAATTAGATAGTCTGGTCGTTTTTTGTTGTTTTTTTTTAATGTCTAAATGCTCTTTGTCAGTAGCATTTACAAGATGTTTTACATTTTAAAACTATGGTCGTGATCATCACTGCTTACTTTATATATTAGCACAACAAATTACTTATAATCTTGATATTATTGGAAAATTCAGTGTCTGTCCTTGACTTTTGGAGAAGGTGAAGGAATTCACATATTCAGCATCACCCATATACAATAAAATAAAGGTTTGAATTAGAGGCATAGCAGATAGTAATTTGGTTGAATACCTGATATCTGAAATTAAAAATTTATTCAGAATTAAAAGAAGGGGAAAAAAATTTCAGATACTTTTAGTTGAAGCAGTGTCTTGTGTGGCTAAGGCATGGTTGTTAATCTAATTACAGTAAGGAAAATGATGACAGGTTTCATCAATGTAATGAGCATTTTAACTGCAACTTGGGCGGGAGATGACACTGGATTATTGTGTTAACCAACAACAGATAGCTGATGACCAATCCTCAATATAAACTGTTTTGTACAAAGGGAAAATATGGTTTCTGTTAAGTAACCCATGTGCCATAGGTTTTTACATAAAGCTCTTTATTTCTGAAAGATGCTTTCTTCACCCCCAAGACTTTCTATGGCAACATGTGATCTACTGGGAGTGTGAGTGCATTGATAGATCTATTGCTTTTCTCAAAAAAAAAAAAAAAAAAAAAAAAAAAACAGTGATGATTATTGGTGACCATTTCTTCTAAATTAGGGTAGCTTCGGAGGGAACACTCTTTGAAAGTCCACAGTAATGCTGTTTTATTGAATTCAATTCTGTCTACTTGTAATATGGCTGTCTTAACCCTTTCTGGACAGCCGCCAAGTTTTGCAAAAGTTACAACTGGTATGAAAAGCACCAGTGCACAAATTACTCTGGAGGTTGAAAGAATATCACTGCTAGGCCAAATCTAAATGAAGGTCTTCAAAATCACATTATGTTGAATATTATTTTTGTTTTACATATTTAAAGACATACAAAAGCATTGAATATTATATTTTTCATACCGATAGCTGATTTCAACATCTGAAGTGAAAGATACTTAATAAAAGTTAGCAGTCACCTTGAAGAAACGTATTCCTTCGATAAACTACTGTAGAATTTAAATGAACTTTTATTTTAAAAGCTTTTTTGTGTGCCATACCTGTGATTGAAGTAAGGATATACTTTGAAAACCTGTGCCATCATCATTCTCATTTTTCTCTATATGAGATAAAGTCTCCTAAAATATATACTACCCACTGCACTTTCATATGATACCAGAGAAAAATTTCTGCCTTTTCTTAGACATCCCTACAACTCGCTTGACTCTAACTGTCTGAAACCAAATCATATAAAAGTATTATTAGAACAGAGTTCCAACAACCCTCTGAAAAATAAAAAATGAAGTAGAAACAGAAGTGTTACTCATCTCAAAAGAGAGGGGACACTACAGATAAAGTAATCAACAACATGTGCTTTTGCTTACATTACTGAAACAATTGCTCAGACTTCTCCATAAAACTAAAACATTAAAAAAAAGTTTTTCTGAAGGTCAGTAAAAAAAAAAAATGTCTGAAAGAAAAAAAAGATGGTAATCATTTAAGATCATCATAGAAAAGCAGCATCATCCTTTATATAAAATATGAAACACTCCTCTTTAAAATATATATTTGGCAACCTTCTTTTGGGGTAAATCTAATGTGTGCATGTTTGTCGTCCTTTGCGGTAAGTTTCTACTGAACATATATACACAGTACTTGTCTAGAAAGGTTTAAAAGGTGATTGGTCTTTGGAAGTGACTGGTAGTATAGGTTTTACTGGTTTATTTTAATATTTTTGAGCTCAAGAATTTTTAAATTACAAAGCAATATTCGGGAAACATTTGCAAAGTTCTTTTCAAATCTGTATATATTTAGTGTTTTGGGTTTTTCTTTCTATTTTCTGACACAGGGGGGTTGATAGTGGAGGTAAAACACTGAAACTTTAAAAAAAAAGTTTTTGTGAAGGTCCAAAATATAGCTGAAAAAAATTCAAGATGGTGACTAGGATATCGAACTCTCCTCCCAATATAGCTATATTTTGGACTTTTTTCCTCTATTGTTTACCTCCCAACTTTTTAATTAAAATTTTGACTGAAATCTCTCTGCTTATACTCAAGTATATGCGGTAATTGTATGCTTTGTAAAAGCATATATACACTTACATTTAAGACTTATCATTGTAATGATATTCTTTTGTATGTGTAGTAGATATTGGGATTTATACCATTTCTAAAAATAATTTTATAATTATTTTGATGTATATGTTTATTAAATTTTCAAACAGTTATTTTTAAAACATCTTCCAAAAATTATATATATATATATATATATATATTGGAGGGGGTATTATTTGTTGTTTATAATAAATAAGTTATTACAAATGGTCAGTATCTTCATGTTTCAAAATATTTTTTTTTTTGTCTCATTCTAGTGAACTGTAATGTTTATTTAAACTGTAAATGTTATTTTATCTGTTATATAATATTTTAATAAAATGGTTATATATAATAATTAATGGACTTTGATTAATTTATTTTTAATCTGTTAAAAATATACATTTCTTTAAGAAAACGAATGAACTGAATAAGTGATTAAAAAAAAAAAAAAAACTTTTTAAATGGGGGAATGGTGTATAAGAATTTCTTTAACAATTTCTGTTTTTATTAAAATTTTATTGGTATATTTATTATAATATTAAAATGGTGTAATATTTTACATGTTATTTTCACCAGTTAAACACATTACGCTTGTATCTTGAATTTCAAATAGACTCCTTATATCATAATACATAATTGAAAGATTTTGTTTTACTATGGTAAAACTCTGAATTCATTGATTGCAGTGTGGTAAATGTAAAAAAAAAAAAGAGGTTTATTTTGAGCTGATTTATTTTACAATATATCTAAAAAATCAAAACAAGTTTGATATGTTTACTTGTATTTAAATAATATTATATGCATAGGAAAGAAGGGATATTTTACAATTCATGTTTTAATATTTCAGGGTTTTACAATGATTTAAATTTACTTCTGTATTAATCCCATAGAATTTTTAAGTTTTCAATATAAATGTGTTGTATTACCTTGAATAAGTTAAAGAACTGAACTTAGATTTGTAACTAGAAATGATAAAATAAAGGAAATTTATTTTATTTTGCTAATTACTATGCTTTAAAATTTCATATTAAATACAAGTTAATCAAAGAAATTTAAATGAACATATTCTTTTTGTTAAATTATCAGATAGGCTTTTCTGATATCTTCGTAATATTTACTGTTATTTATAAGATCTTGATAAATTTCTTCAATTTTCTTTCTTAAAAATTAACATAATTTATAAATAGTTAAAGCTAGCGACAATATTTCTTTAAAAGATTCTATGATTAGGCTTTTTTTCTTTTTAATAACACAACTAAAGGGCATCTTTTATTTTTTTTTAGCAGTAGATGTGCCAGAATGTGGCCCATAGGTTGTATGAAGGGAAACCCTAGTCTAGAATCATGCTAAGCTTTATAACTCCTCTTGAATGCACATATCGTCCATTTTGAATGATGGTTAAAATTATTATTTTTTTTTTAATGCTACATAAATTTTTACTTTGTTAGAAACTGAACATTTGATCTGTGTATGATTTTTCTCTTGCTGAAAATGTACAAAAACCTGTATTTGAAGTACGATAAAATCTTCAGAAAATGTAAATAAACATAATTTTTAAGCAATAATAAGAGCATTAAAAAAAATTGTGCTAAGTGATTAAAATTAAAAACAAAATTTGTAAATAACAGACATGCATGTAGAATGAAAGAGTGTGTGCTTTCGGATGGAACAAAAGGTCCACCCTTCTTCAGCTGTGAAAAGTTTCTCCTTTCTATCTTCTTGAATAATAATATCTCATTTCATATATATGTATGATACCTGAAATTATAAAGTTATTTTTTAGTTTTATTAAATTAATTTTGTAGATTCTGTTTAATGCTTCATAGCTTCATTATTCCAAGGTTCAAAAAATGAGGGAAAAGTTTGAGTATTCAGTATAAGACAGCCACAGTAGCCTCGGCATTCATTAGGAATAACTTTATCCTTTAAGATATATATGGTTTGTTATCTCATTAATTTGATTCTCTGTTCTTGTTTATGGTTAAAAGATTCATTAGACATATATCTACTTAGGAAACCAGTTTCATCATATGTGATGGAACACTTTCTAGATTGTATTTAATTGGAAATCTGTTTTGTATGTCTTTTTTTTATATAAATTGAAAATTAAACAATTTTTTTAAATTAAATTATAAAGCATATCATACTGGGCCAAGAACAGAGGCTCTATAACTAGATAAGAGTTGCGCTGGATTGTTAAAAAGCTAGATCTGCACATGTAGAGATGAAAATAGATAACTAGTTTTTATATCTGCATCTGGCATGTATCCTGAGGAGGCTGCAGCTCCACCTGAAATCTGACCCTTTTATTTAACTAACAATTTGATACACAGCTGTTCCTCCTCTCCCACCCTTCCACAAAATAAAATCCTGACTTTGCCACTGATCCGCAGAGATGAATATGAAAAAACACATGACATGTATTTACTGTATAAATTAGAGTAAATTTAATACATCCAGAGATTATGCATAATCACTGGCATGGTTTGGCCAATGTGGGGTCATTTCATATAAACTCTAGAAATTTTAAGAAATCTTTGTGCCACACCATTTTTAATTTTCACAAAATTTTGTAGGTGATATGAACCCATCTTCTGAATCCCAAAACAGTTTTTTATTTCTTAAAAAAAAATTGTTTACTTCGTGGATAAGTAAAAATTACCATTTTAGGCTCATTTTCTAAAAGCTGCAGAATTTTTATTTGAAATAGCAGGAAATTCAGATAGGACTTATTGGAAAGCATAAGAATGGACTTTTAAATGTGCATAATAAAATAGATTTCTGTTAAGCCTAAATACAGTTTTTTGGTTATCAAATAGTCGTTCACAAACTAATGTTTTTTGTCATTTTAGGCATTCAAAAGCAATGAAGGACTTTCAGTAACAAGCCAATTTTTTTCCTGTTACCCTTACATATCAATACTATATACAAAAAAAAAAACTTGAGCTGTTACTAGTGGTCCTTCATCTTGAAAAAATTGCTTAAACTTTCAAAAAATTGAAAAATATGCTTTTTCATCACCCAAAAAAGTCATGCGGTATAGATGATAAAAATCTCAAAATGGCATGGTAAGAAGTTCTTATAGTGTACTTTAAAACAAAACAAAAATTTTCTTGATATTTTAAAAGACAGGGGATATACACACTTTTGAATATTTGATTTGTGGTTTTTTGTGTTCAGACAAATATATTTCCATCATGGTCATGTTGGGCTCCGTTTAATCGGGAGAGTGGATGTATGTCTATTGTATTGTCTAATTGCTTTTGTAGTGCTGCTTCAAAAGTGTATATCTCCTCTGTCTGTGGAAATATCAAGACAATTTCTGTTTTGTTTTAAAGTACAGTACAAGAGCTTCTTATCATGTCATTTTGAGATTTTTATCATTTGTTCCACATGACATTTTTTGGGATGAAAAGTTAACCTATTCTCAGTAGCAAGGTGTGCTTTTTGTATTATTTCAAAAGTGTGTATCTCCTCTGTCTTTTGGAATAACAAGACAGTTTTCGTTTTGTTTTTTTTTAAGTACAATATAACAGCTTCTTACCAGGTCATTTTTAGATTTTTATCATCTGTCCCACATGCCTTTTTTGAGGGGTGAAAAAACACATTTTTCATTTTTTTTGAAAGTTTAAGCAATTTTTTCAGGATGAAGGACCACCAATAACAGCTCAATTTTTTTCTGCAAATAGTATTGATATGTAAGCATGGGCGCCCATAGGAATTTTTCGAGGGGGGGGGGCAAACTCCAAAAATTTTTTCTAGAGAGGGGGCAAATTTCAAACTTTTAACAAATTTAGTTATGGTTTTGCCATTTGTATACATCATGAGACATTAACCTAAAACTCTAGGGGGGGGAGGGGAGCAAGTGCCCTACCTTGCCCCCCCTTATGGGCGCCCATGCTGTAAGTGTAACAGGAAAAAAAAACTGGTTTGTTACTGAAAGTCCTTCATTTTTTTTAATGCCTAAAGTGACAAAAACATTAGTTTGTGAATGACTATTTGATGTCCGAAAAACTGTATCTAGGCTTAACATAAATCTATTTTATTATGCACATTTAAAAGTTTATTCTTTAAGCTTAACAATAAGTCTTACCCGATCTTCGTGATATTTCAAATAAAACTCTATAGCATTTAGAAAAAGTGCCTAAAATGGCAATTTTTACTTATCCATGGAGAAAACAAATGGCTATATCTCAAGAACAAGTTTTTTTAAGAAATTAAAAAGAAACCGTTTTGGATTTCAGATTATAGGTAGATATCACCTTCAAAAATTTTGCGAAAATCAAAAATGATGCAGCACAACCCATTTGTCAATTTAGCATGGAATGATTCAGCAAGCAGAAAAAATAGCACTTTGAAAATGAATGAATGAATCTCTTTCAGTAACCTGTAATGCACACCTGCAATTTTTATTTCCTCTTACACTTGCATATTAATACTAATGCAGAAAAAAAATGAGGTGTTACTGGTGGTCCTTCACTCTGAAAAAATTGCTTCAACTTTCAAAAACTTAAAAAATGTGCTTTTTCACCCCCACCCCCCCAATAAAGTCATGTGGGACAAAACTTTAAAAAAGATATGGTAAGAAGCTCTTATATTTTAGACAGTAGGATGGACTCACAAACAGACTGTCAGTTTCTGATGCTGCCAAGAAAGGCCCAGCACTCCTGTCTATGTGATGCTTAGAATAGCCCACAGCCAGTTAGTGGTACTGCCGACTCGAAACGATGAATTGGAAGTCAATTTCACAACTTGTTGTTAAAATGTGTACAAAAATTACATAACAATATTTGTAATTCTTATATTTTTTCCGATAATTTTTTGGTGTGGAGCTTCTGAAAACATGGCAGGGCCCAGAGCAGTTGCCCTACTCTCTCCGAGTCAAGAGTCAAACTCTGACCCATTTTTATAGACTGGTGTGCTAACCCCATAAAATCTGAGGTGGTAAATCATACATATGAAAGGTTTAAAGCATTATTTTTATGTTTCTTCTATATTGGAAAATTGCAGTGTATATCTAAGAATAACATAAGAGATAATTACCTTTGTAAAAACCAAAAGCAAAGAGAACCAAAAAAGACTCAAAAGAAACTGGTGTTTAAAGATAAAATAATTAAAATTTTGTAAAATAATACACATAAAGGGTACTTATCAAACTGTACATGTGTTTCATTTGAAAAAGAGTTGATCTTCTTCAGTAGGAGTAGAAAGCATTCTACTACTACTGAAGTCTGAAGATTGAAACCTTTTATGTGTGTTATTTTATCAAAGGCAAAGATGTTTCTTTTCAATAATTTTTAATGCTATGAATTTTATCAAATAGAAATGTACATTTTTACAATTCAGGGTTGCTCCTACAAATACACTGTGAAAACAGTTGCTGTAACAGTAGCCCTAAAATTAAAAAAAAATAGCCTAAATAGTCTCCTCATAATGATAATTTATCTAGCTATTTCATTTATGAGTAGAAAAATCAATGTATAAGGGAGAAGGCACAATGGGACAATTTTCACTTTTACTTAATTGGGAGAAAATTATTATAAACTAAAAATTAAATATAGAACAGTTGACTTTATAGCTTTCATTGTAATTTTTTTCTAGATTTATTTTATTTGAAAAAAGTTAATTTTCAGAAGTTACTCGAGCACTAGCATAGCCAGTATTTTTTGAGAGGGGGGGGGCTGTATATCAAATTATAAGCTAAGTTTCAATTGTAAGCTATGTAAATAAAAAGTTATATTTGGGGAGCAGGGGGCTGCAGCCTCCTTCTGGATACAAACCTGTACTCAAGTTATCTCATTGTGCCCATGGATTTGGGTTCAGTGGGACAACGAGTAAGGCACATACAAAATCAGCTGTGTTATGACAGGACATTATCATTAATATTATTAAATTGAGATATTCAAGATATGAAAGCAGTTTTTAAATGAGAACACTTAAAAATAATTTTTAAAAAAACAGTAAAAGATAAAAAAAATGCTTCAAAAGCTCATTTTATCATGGAATAAGATTGGAAGTCTACTGAAAATGATAACTATGTCATTGTTCTTTGTTTCTCCACAACCTATAGGTTTACATACAACTGGGCACTGTTCTACTGTACCCCCACACAATCAATTTGTCTCACAGAACTCCCAAGAAGTATTTTTAAATCCAAACTCAAAAATTGTAAAAAAAAAATTATCAGTAGAATGAAATACATTACATATATACAATTAAGAAAGTTTGAACTTTAAATTAAAGCAATTCTTTTAATTATTGGATGGATTATGATAGTGACTAGTTTCCAGTGTTGCAATACAGTTTAACTAAATTATGGTACACTTCTAATTCTTGAGCATTTGAATAAAAAAAATATTTAGTCCCATTTCCTCCTCAAGCTAAACATATTAAAATAATTTCAAAGCAAATTCACATTTCCATCTAAAATGGGATAAAGTTTTAGTATAGTAGTAATAGTGCAAGAACACGCAGCATTATTTTAATTTTTTTTTACGTCCAATAGTACATGGTAGCATCAAGTTTCTAATATTTGTGAGAATAAAATGCATTAGTAAAAATTCAATTATAATGTTGTTACTTTCACATATATTACTCAGCAAGATTATATGCACTGTGACTTGGTAAGAAAGTGGTACTCTCTCACCTATCTCTAATAACTATATTTTTTAATATTTATTATACTTTGGTACCAAGCAGAGAATTTCTAAATCTGAAACTCAATCTTCAAATGTAAAAGAATTTAAAATTATGAACTCAGTGGTGTTGCGGCAGTAATGTCATTTTGCCTCAGCAAAGTTGCCATTTCAGCTCAGCCAAAATTATTTCTTGACTCAGTTTATCACAATGAAATTAGCAGTATTAGTCAGTTTGGCTCAACCATTTCTGATATGAGACTTAGTAAAAAAAATTAAGTAACCTTTTATTTATTTTGTTTTAAATGTGTTTTATGGACTATATAAAGATTTATACATATAGTTAATCCAGTTTAAATGAAATCCAAGCGAACAAGCAAAATCATTTTGTTAAAATGAAATTTTTTTACAGGAGGGATTGTGCTGATACACGTCTTATGCACTTTTTATAAAAGACCCCTTAAATTTGGGAAACACAACAGAAAATAACTTGTGTGTGTAAAATAAGCAAAATATACATACTTAAATATCATTTCCAAAAAGATAAAAGAAAACTTAATGAGATTGTTAAATTAAATAAGGTGAGAAAAAAAGCTTTGTAGCCCAGAATGAAGAATGCTGTGGTAGATCATCTGTAAGGCAACTGAAAGAAAGCATGAGCAAGTTACATTTATATCTTGTTTTCATAAATATTTCCTAGCCAAAATATTGTTTGTTTCAATTTTTAAATTCTTTTGTATCAATTTCATTCACAGGGTGCCTACCATGGCACAGCCACAGAAATAATTGCTTTATTAACCTTCAGTGTACAAAAAATTATGTTTAGCCCTTTAACGCGCAGTGTTCCCGATCTGAGAACACCAAACTCTGACGTTTTGACTGTTGCCAGTCACGAAGAATAGATTTGATTTCTATAAAAATAGTTGCGGGTGACATAGCTCCACGAGAATCCTTTACTTTTTAGCACGTCATTTCCCGTAAAAAAATGGTCACGATTATTTTTAACAGCACTGACATCTGCTGAAAAAGGGAAGGATGCGAGAACAGCTGGATAGATTGCCCAATGCTGGAAAAAGGGCAGCCGTTGTCATCGCTCGACTTAACTACCAGCAAGATGGCAGACGATCGAAACGTTCATCGTGTGCCACAGATCTAGAGACCCTTTTTTGACGTAGCTGGCTGTGCGCGGGCACAGCCAGCTGCATAAAGGATCTCTAGATCTGTGGCACGCGATGAACGTTTCGATCATCCGCCATCTTGCTGGTAGTTAAGTCGAGCGATGGCAACGGCTGCCCTTTTTTCAGCATTGAGAAAGGGTTGCGCCTCAAAGGGTTAAAAAGTTAAAATCCAGTTTTGTTTTCTGAAAGAAGTTTATATAACATTTGTCACAAGATTATATCGATTAAATATTACTACATAGCAGATGAAGATTACATTTAGTTCTGCCCCCTTGTATGCAGAAGTTCATAGAATATGACAGTATAAAATAAGACAGTTTGTTATGTCTTTCCAAGTATTTTAAGTTAAATATAAAATGCAAAACACAGTGGACTCTCTCAAAACTACATATACCAGGATCAAGAAATGTGTCGATTTTAGAATTTTAGATTGTGGTATTGTTAACATAACTTTATGTAAAATTATTATGCGCATTATTTTTCGTGAAGCATACACTACCACTAATAAATGTTACTATTGTTAATAATTTTCAGGGTGATCTGTTTGTATGGGGTTTAAAATTCATGTTTTATGTGTTTTACATTTTGCTGATATACATCGAATAACTAGAATGCAAGATAGGGACATTTAATTTTCATATTGGATAACATTAGGGTTGGCGGTTTCTTGTCAAATATTAGCAAAAGCACTCAGCTAGGTTTGGTTTTGAGGACTTATTTTTGACAATTTTGGAGATATATTTGCAAAAACTCAACAAGGTTGGTATCATCTGACATAATTTTTTTATAAAGGGGGTTTGTAATGTTTGCTTTCTTGGAGAGTATTATATGATCAATATTAACAAGAATGATAGAGAATTTACCAGATAGATTTTGTCAGAACATTCCAGAAAACTGCCTCAAAAGGTATAAATATGTGACTAGGTCCAGAGTTGGTCAGTATCACAAATACATGTATTAGAAATACTATTTTCAAAATACATTTGTATTTTGTATTTTCACAAGAAAAAGCAAAGTATTTTGAAAATGTATTTTATATTTTCGAAATACTGAAAATACATTTTTCATTCTGAAGTTAAATTAATCTTACACCAAAATTAGCTTGGTTTGGGAAAATCAAACTAAAATAATAGAAGTGCAGTCATTAATTTTTTCACAGTTCATGACATAAACAATTATGTTCATCTGCACTATTTTAGTGTTATATATGGTAACTAAAGAGGTGTTTGGATTTTTTGCAAGGCTTAGGTTATATTAAACAGGAAGGGGGGGGGGGGAATCTCACATGCCTATTTAGATTAGTTTAATGATATTTATTTTAGGAGGCTCTCTGTATTGCTCATAACTGATTCACAAATGTGAATGAAGCTGAAAAAGGAGAAAAACATGTTTGAGTAATATTCATTGAAAAAGAATTTATAAATAATTCCAAATGTGTTACCAAGTTACAGAAAAATAAGCCAGTCATCATTTTTGAAGTTATATTATGAGATGAAACAAGCTTTCAGTTTAGATGAATTTGTGAGTCCGGCAATTCTCAGTGGAAAAAATTTTCAAATTTTATTTGTAGATGCAAATGAGAAAGTTAAGACGCAGTGCCAGTTTTGCCAACCCAAAAGGTCTATCATAAGTGAAAAATTCAAAACTACTACAAATTTTAAAACTCACTTAGAGGTAAAACTTCAATTTTATCATAAAATTAATTAAGCTGAGTTGTTCAAATGTTTAAATGAATTCAATAAGTCATAAATATTTATATACAAGATTTTCACCGCCTTTTTTATCAAGTGAGGAAAACTTTTTTAATTGAATGCTCCGCAAGTCATACTTACTTCTCTTTCCATTAAAGCTTGTTTGTCCTACATTTTAAAAAAGTATGAGAGAACAACAGTATACATATATTTATTTATTTATTTATTTTGTCTTGTTTGGAAATCTAAGTAAACCTTAAGTTTCTTTTATTAATTTTAATTGTTCATCATTTACTATTCCGATATTTAGAATAAGGGATGGATCGTATTCGAGTTCTCAGAAATTTAAACCTCATCATACATGTCTGTATTAAAAAATATTAGGTATGAGTTTGAATTCGCTTTAAGAGCTTGAACCCTAAATTTATGCTTCTTAACATAATTTAAGGTTTTATTTTATTAGCTTGGATGAAATAAAAGAAACATTTCAGTAAACTTTTCAATTTTTAATGTTGTCCTTATCAAATTATAAGTAATTTCAGAGTGATAGGAGAGAAGTTGACGATAAAAATACTACGAATGATGATGACTGATTTGAATTTAATGACTCCAAACCATATACCACAAATTCTCGAAATGCGGTTGAACTTGAACTGCTGCAGTTTCTTTCCGAAAAATCAACAGATTTGAAAGTTCTAAATTCATATCTGACAGTAAAAGAACTTTTCATGAAATTTAACACAAGTTTGCCAACTAGTGCTCCTGTCGAAAGACCTCTTTCCTTTGCAGGTATTATAAATGCTCTTAAAAGAAATTTACTAAGCGATAATCACTTCAAAAAACTAGTTTTTTAGAAAGCAAATTATTCTTTTTCTAAATCATAATGTTCAGAATAATTATACCATCTTTTAAAAGTCCTTTTCATAATTTCTTTATTAAATTGCATACTGTAAAGTAAATTAATACACACACTTTTCTTTAGTAGTAATATATGAATGCATCTTGGGTTTGTGTGACTAGGGCAATCTGCCAAGGATGAGGGGTGCCTAGGTAGGAGGACTTTCTGAGGGGTTCTAACATGTATTCACGTTACATCTGGAGAAAACCTACCAAACGTGCACACCGTTAGATTGACAGCTGCGCGATGAGACCCGATCCCGGGTCCTTCACACTTCAGCCGTCTACCGTTTTCAGTGACATAACCACTGTGCCATGGTGAGGTTATGAATGCATCTTAAAATAGAAATATAATTTAACTCATCTTTGTTTAGAAATGTATTTAATTTTATATTTCAATTCCATTCATTATCACTAAAAAATAACGTTCAATAAATACTTGTCATGGTTCTGCTTTCATGCCTTTTAAGAAGCAATTTATTCCAGGAAAAATTCATGTATATAAAAAAAAATAGTTACCATTACATTTATTTGTTTATCTTAAAATACATTGGAATAAAATAAACTAGAAGTTTCTGTAGAAAATTTTGCTTTATTGAATTTTAGATGCATTTTGTACTTTGTGTGTATTTTGAAAATACTACATGTATTTTGCATTTTTTTTATTTGGAAAGTATTTTGTATTTTGTAATTTTTTGTGTTCGAATAAATGTAATTTGTATTTTGTATCGAAAATACATTTTTTGTGTATTTTGCACAATTCTGACTAGGTCACCCCGCTAAATCAGTCTTGAATTGCCTCTTGTACCGAATGATAGCTTTTAGGGGCCATAACACTTTGCATAATTTTGATGCCAGAAGCACTGCTGTTTTATTCATTTTGTGAAGCTGTATTTTAAAAGTAGTTTATTAATTCAGCATTGTATCCTGTGGAGCATTCATGAGTTATGCTCAAGTATTCTGAGAATGGAACATTTTATTGTAGTGTTTGAGAAAGTCACTCTTATTGACTTTCCAAACACTACAATAGATTGACAGCCTCTTATCTTTAAAATTACTGTTTGTGAATTCCTGTAAATTTTGCATTGAAGATTGTTCAGACAAGTTTCTAGAAAATATTAAGTTTTTGTTTTGTCCTGACATCTTGACTAGTTACTGAAACTTTTTACACACCCCAGACTTTCAAGCATACACTCTAATATGAACCTGACAATTCAGCAGTTTCTGCAACTATATCAAGGTGTCTACTAAATTTCTGAAAGTCAATTTCCTGACATTTGCCAGACTTTCGAGAGCTTCTGGAAAAAATTTCTTGATCATAGATGCAGTTTTCTTTAAAGTTTTCTGTTAAGGAAAACCCTTAACAGTACATATAACCCCTATTTTATATTTAAATATTTTTCTACAGATTACTTGAAATAAATTTTAAGCAGTAATACGATTACTGATTTACTTAAATTAGATAGAAAAAAAATTACTCGAGTTTCAAGTGAGACACTAAAGTACTCAGATTTCACTAACAGTGACAATAACTACTAGTGTTACAGGCACAAGTAGTAATTGTCACTATTATGTGATAAATCTAAATGACAATATTAAATGCAGGCAGTGAATTTCAAAGATAAAAATTTATCTTTTCGTCTACTGTACTTCAAATTAACAAGAATAAAGAGCAATACTAATGAAAATTTCTATAATTTATTATGGGTCGTAGACAAATAGCTTTTTGGCCCTTCTGTCACAAGAAACACCTCACCACAGAATGGGAAAAAGGGTGAGCACCTTGTATATGAACCACCATTTGGAATGACCAGCATACCATTGTGACATTCCAAAAATTGGTTGCATTATGTTTTTGAAATTTTGCCAACTTTTTAATTATGAAAAGACATCATTTACTGCAGTGAACAACAACACAGACGGTACAAATCCAGCTTATCTGTTCTTGCCCGATATTTTCAAGATTTCTGGGTAGACACACTCGCTGATCATCATGGTGTTGATAGTGTGGTTACATGACGTAAACCGAAATGTTCCACATGGAAACAAGAAAGTGCATTCATATACTCTTAGAAAAATAGTTGACATTTTCCTCAAAATAGTTAGCTTTTCATATGTTTTACATGTAAATAGTTGCAAATTCTTGATTATAGTAGCAAATAGTCACCTTTTAATCACTGGTGGGCACCCTGCATTCAAGAGAGCAAGCCCTATGCAATGACTTTTTTTCTTTCAGGTGGTTAAAAAAAATTTTTAACAAATAAATAGCACAATTTGTTGATATATAAAATATAAAGAATGAAGAAAGCCGCAGCAAAATAAACCAACACTGCAGATTCTCACAAATATGCAGAAAATACTCAGTTGGTGGCAAATGTCTTGTCTCCATCGGGGTGGCAAAAATTGATGATGTGATAACGTTATCTGCAATTTCACAAAATGTGTAAATTATTATTAAAAGATGTTATTGGCACAAAAGTAAAGATGACAGCTGCCGCCCTTCCCGAAAGCAGAAAGTGGGTAAAAGTGCGACGTACGTCGCAGAACAATCACAGTCTTTGCAGAACATTTCATCTTTAAAAAAAAAGAAGATATAAAATGATATGTTCTGCAGAGTAATTAGAGCTATGTGCCCTTTATGCCATGCCTTCTCTCTTCACTTTTTGCACAACTTTTATACCTATTTTGCATTTTATCGTGGTCTGTCAGACTTGGACAAAATGCCTGCAGAAAATTTGCAACTTTTTTAAGTTATGTTGCAGAACACTGGATATAATTCTACTCCTGGGCCACCCTCTTTGGAATAGGTGAAATTTGGAAAAAGTCGCCTAAACCTTGCCCCATTTTTTCAGATGGTAGCTTTTGCCCATTTTTACCTTAAGAAAGATGCCAGCCGCCAAGCCTCAAAAATAAAATAGTCACCAGTGACAACGCTGAAATTTATTAGATATTGACAAATTAAAATCTTTGCAGTTAAAGAAAATGTCAATATACTACTGATATTATGAAGTTATCACTCAAATTTGCTGATGTGTCCAGTGATAGAAATAGGTATGCCTACTCAACTTTTTGACTAATACGGATCCATGGTCATGGATTCGGAAAATTCCTGCGAAGCTCGTAAACTGACTTAAATTTCAAAAATCTAATTATTTTAGATCATATTAATAAAGAACTGAAAAAATAAACATAATTGTTGCCATGTTTGGATATTTTTGCCAGCATAAAATCATTCATGCCTTTGCAACAAAGCAATTCCAAAGTAGAATTGCGTGAAATTGCAGGGATGAGATTGGCAAAAGAGCAAAAAAGCTGAAATCATACGAGAGCAAAAATTTGTACATGTAAGATTTATATCTAATTAATGTGAAAGAAGTTTCAAGAGAAGAAAAACATTGGAACATGCTAGAAGATAAAAATATCACACAGCTAACTAATAACTAAAATCAGGAATTCTCAGAAAAAACAGAATTTACAGAGAAAAAGAGATTTCCTCTTTATTCACAAAAAGCTGAAATCAGCTAAAAAGCTGAAGAATCTCATCCCTGAAATTGACAAACTTGAAGTCGAATTACACACATTTTACGACAAATTAAAAAGTATATGAAATAAATAACTCAGTGTTACATAAAGTTGAAAATTTTCAAATAGTAAGTTCTCTAAGACGACAGGAGTTGAGAATTAGCGATTACTCGTTTTTCCAAAACAGAGTAACATGATTTAACAAAGGTATGATCTGGCGAAGGTATGATAGGCACTAGGTATGATCTGGCGAAATGGTATCTCTAAAGCAGGGTGAATCTAAGCCACGAGTTCCAAAATGTTAGAACCCAGTATCTTGAAAATGAAAAATAATAAAAATGCAGATTATTTTAAAGCCGGTTAGGTTCAGTATGGGTTTTTGCTACCAGTAGAAATTTGGCAGCATTTTACTATGCCATCATATCAGTTATAGTACAGATTGGATATTTGCCAGCGCAACGAGATGACATTTCGTGTTGCTAAATATGCCAAACTGCAAAGGATTACTGTATATACTCGAGTATAAGCCGAGAAATTTTGGGTCAAAATTTCGATTAAAAAGTCGGAGGGTCAGCCTATACTCGGGTTAGTAAAAGAATGGGACGAGTAAGGTTCAGTGACCCGACCGCCATCTTAGATTTCGTTTTTTCGCGGTCCTTTTCTTGTGTTTGGAAAATGGACAGACTAACCAAAAAACAACAAAAATACGGGACAGAAATAAGACTTAGAAATATTTTCATGAAATAAAAGAAAATTTGCATTTTTTTTTTTTTCAAAGAACTAACAAAAAATTTCCTACATTTCTCACGAAAATGTAAATTAAATGTAATTTTCCATATTTGGTGAGTGATCGATCTTTTCGGTCCTGAGTTTTTATATTCCACTTATACTCTGGTTTTCGATTTTTAACTAATTTTTCTAAGTAAAGTTATAGGTTCAGCTTATACTCGAATATATACGGTATGTATATGAATATATGGATAACCGTTTTCCAAATAACCTTACATGAGCAGTAATTATCGATTGAGAATATGTAAATTGCCAATTGATAAAGAGTCGCCATTAATGGCAAGCAAGTCACCATTAATAGCAGTTCTGTAGTTTTTATGAAAGAAAACATATGAAGTACTGTTTCCTTAGAGCTAATTATTAATGATACGTATACGTAAGTCGCTAAATTATGAAAAATCCCTATGCATGGTAAAAACGCAAGGTGCACCATAGGTTTTATATAATTCAAAATAGTGAAGTTTAAATTTTTATGTTCCGAGGAACATGCAAGAACCAAGTTATGTACAACTCTGTAACATTCTATCTGATCCAATCTTTGGGTTTTGTCTATTGAAATTATGCCTTTTTTACAAATGAGAATTATTGGGGCCGAATACCTCTTATGAAAAGCGAGTGTAGCAAGTCTAGGGGCCTTGGCCCCCAAGTCTAAAGAAAGATGATCAGGAACTATACACGATTTTCAATATAAATATTTATTGCTAGAGTGGAAAAAAGATTTCTTTTGCAATTTCTGTATGACCCCTGAAATGCAATCATTTAACATGATTTTTTCCATCGAGAGCTATTGAAAAGTAGTTTAAGTCAGCATTATATTTATGCCTTAAAAAGTGTCTAGAGATATGAGGTGTCATACAATATTTGAGAATCATTAGTGCATGGGGCACATTTAACTAATTAGGAATTTAAGGGGGGGTTATATACAAATTTAAAAAGTAACTTTTATAAAAAAAAAAATTCCTCATTAATTTTTACGGAGTTTTATTTCTGACGTTATTTTAACATTTCAATTTACACCGACCACTTATCTCCAATAGATAAAGTAAAGCCCATTTCTCCTTTTTTGGGACACCCTGTATATAGCCATAGATAATTGGGTCAAACTTTAAGTTATTTCAGAAATCATGGAGTTTTATCATATAGTTGACTCCTACTAATTTTTCCCTTACTCGAACGTTTAAGCTTCATGTTTATACAAACCGACTCATCATTTGAGTACTTTTGGCTGTACTCTTCCCGACTTACGGATGTAATGTCAATGTCTGGATATGATACAGCAGTGCAAGTGTCCGAGAATTCCAATTTTTCTCAACTTTCAAGAGATTCAAAGAAACTAAAATTATATAATTCATGAATCTGCTTTTGTCAAATTCTAGGGTAAAACCATATGCATACCTGCCAACATCTAATGAAGAAAATCCAGTACATTTATGTAGTATAATTACTTATCAGTGCCACAAAACACACATTAAATTTTACCATCTATTCTGTGTAACTTTCTTTTTAAATATAAGTTGCCTTGCCCCATTATGGTTTTATTAAATGAACTTTGCTTTTACAGTATTGGCCTGAATATAATACGCCCCCAGAAATTTTTGAAGATAATTAGAAGAAATCTTATTTAGGCCTCGAATTTAGCACAAGTCAGACTGATCAGAACTAAACACATGCATTCAAGTACGATTTGAATTGATAAGATTTCTAAAGTTATTTATTGCAGTATTCAACATTAAAAATTGAGAAGTCATTTTACATATCCATTGTTCTTATCAGAATCGCTTAATGTTTAAGTTTTTCTGAAGGTAATAAATTTCTCTTAATGATGCATTAATATTTTAAGTAGCAATTGCAGAAAAATACGAGGGGTTCAGAATGTAGGAAGTTTTAATATACAGGCTAGTGAAAAAGAAACTTCTATAGAAGCAGTTGAGTTAGATAGACATTTCTCCAAAACACTTTGAACCATCAATTATATTAACCAGACATTAAATTTAAATTTAAGGATTTTGAAGCTCTAATCAGTTCACAAAAATTATCATGGGATAATTTAAACATTTCCGATTTCGTTATTATGGATTATTACAGAAGCAGGTATTGCAATATTAATGAGCAGAATTGTAGTCAGGAAAGTTGTTCTAATTACACTCGTACAAATAGAAATTTATGAGAGATTGTTTCAGGTGGCGTGGAAGAGTAAGTGAAGAACTTAATTTCTTCTACCTACACTACAACCATGTTGGCGAAGCATTGCCACATTTCTTCAAATAACTTAAATAATATTGAAGATTTTAAATTCAATTTTTTTGCTTAAATTAGAAATTTAATACATTTAAAGCTTGTCAAGCTAGCAAGTTTAATAGGGTAGATTGTAATATTCAATGTTTTTCAAGCAAGAAAACAAGGACACTTATTTTTCTTTTTAATGCTTTATTAATCTATTGAAAACAAAACAGCCAATACAATTATTTCAATTAAAACAACTTATGCAAAGGAAGAGGGTCATGGAATGCACAGTACCCGTATTGCACACAGAAGCTGCTGTGCCTTTGAAAAACAAATTAAAAAAGTTGTTGCTACATTTAAAATGACATAAATTTTAAATATTCAGGTTAGTTTAAATTATTAAAGTCGAGCATACAATCATAGCCACTTTGTTAAATATCGTTAACAATAAATGATCACAACATGACTATGGTGCTGCCACACATTAAACATCAAGTGATTTTTTAAAGGCAATTGATAAAATCTAGAAAAGGCCATTTTGTTTCCTGGCTAGCTATACACAAGGAACTTCAAATGACTAGCCTTGACATCTATGGCAAGTAGTTAGGCACATGGACATGGAAGAAAATGCTAAATGTTAAATTTTCTTTGTAGTTAAGAACATCTCCACTACCCATTTAACAAAAAATTGAATGTCTTAAAAATAAAAAAGCAAATGCTTTTTCCAATGAAGTTAAGAACAATCTCTTAAATAAATTCTCACTTATAAACAAAGCTAGGAAAAAATTAAACAAGGTGACTGACGTTTCCAACGCAGCCGATTAAGAACAAGTGTGATTAAATAACGATGTTTAAGGTTAAAAAACATGAACGAGTACCTAGCTTTTTAAATGTAGAAAAAGGTAATGAGAAGTTTTAATGCATAAAATTCAATGCTAATGTAAACATCAGCCATAAGTATTGGGTGCAGAGAAAATACAGCACAGATCAGAAGTGTTCCAGTTAAAATTCTTGTTAGGAAGCTACGTACACATAATAAATGCTTTGTTAAAGTCCAGAAAGGCTGCATGATAAAGGTTATTTTAAAATCCAAGGGTTAAATACTATTTTTTCACTAGTATGTTTTACACATTAAATCTAGCAATGCGCAATACTGAAAGCCCGCACAGCTATGGTACCATAGAAAACAATTAAAATAATTCTTTGGTAGCCCCCAAAATAACTATCCCATTAAACAAGCTCTTCTCGATAAAACTAAAAAGCTGTAAGAAAATCTAAGTGACTTCTCGTCACAGTTAAAACATAAAATATCACGTCATTTCCTCACAGTTTAACAAAATTCTTGCATAGAAGAAGGAACTTTGTACAACAGAAGTATTAACATAAAAGACTTTTCTAAGTCGTCTGATCAAACTTTTTTTTTTTTTTGAAGAACATTACACCAACAATGAAAGTCTCTTTGAACAGCAAATGAGGACCTGCCAGGAGTATTAAAAACATATTCCAATGAACATACATTGAAAAGGGGAGAGAAAAAATAACTGGCAGGCGCTTTCAAAGCTAATGCATGTGCCTCATGTTCTAGTTAAACTAGCGGTTTGTTTTATTGCGCATCATTGGCTTATGACTACGGTACGAATCAACAGAATGCTGCCACTGCCAACAGCTGCGACAGAAATAACGAAAGCATGCAGCATCTCTACAGAAGATGGGCCCTTGTTGAACTTGACAACTTGAACAGATAGCATCTTCTATGTAAGGATCCACTTGGACCTATTAAATAGATAAATAAAATTAAGGTTGAAGAATTTGAATATGTTTATGGGACATAAAAAAGCAACATTTAAAAATTAAGAAAAATTAAAAAAGTTTTGAAAGAAAATTTCGGAGGGAAAAATTCAGTTTTAGGTATGTGCAATCACTACAACTTTAATTCCATTTTAAAGCAAATGATTATACAGGGGTTGTCTAAAGTTTGGTGAATGGCCTCATTTTAGAAACTGCACTAGTTGAGATGTTACATGCAACAAGACATCAGATCTAAATGGCCCCTAGCATCCAAATGAGTAGAAGTGCATGCTGCAACAAATTGCATGTAGTCTGTGTGAGAAGGGGATGTCAATATGAACTGAAACAATGCGAACACCAATCTTTCTAATTAAGCATAACTGCAACAGACATTAAATGTTAAGGAAGTGTGCAAGCAGTACGAGGGGATATTTAACCTTTTCTGGACAGGCACTATGCAAGTTAACACAAAATTGATTGCAAATTATGAGTATTTCATTACATGTGTCATGCAGAAAATGTAGAATGCTAGATATAGTTTTGTTTAACGATTTTCAAGTAACTGAAAATTAGTCCTTTGAGATTATCATGCAACAAAATTCGTTAGAAAAAAATTTCCTGCATATTTTACAGCCTTAGGACTGCAAACGTTTCAATATATTTACGTGTTTAAAGATTTTACTTTTTACATTTTATTCAAAAAAGTTACCGTAAAAAGAGAAACTATACAATTAAAATGGTTTAAAAAGTGTTGATAACTATTTTTCACACCGTTTGTTATGTTATCCAGATTGTCTAAGATGTTAAATGTGTCACACACATGTCTCATATTCTGAATTTTGTTAGCCAACCAGCCAAAGCCAGTAAATTTTGCATTCCTTACTTTTCTGCCTGAATAGCATTTTTTTAAAATAACACTCTGGAAATTAGAGTTGTGTTACACAATGTTATGGCAATCCTACACAAGAGGAATCTGTCTATGAGGGGTGTGTTTTGGTTGAAAGACTAAGCAGTTCAAATGTGTACTCTCATTAAATCTGGAGAACACCGACCATAACTAGAGTGTTGGATAAACAGCCGTGTGGTAGACCTGAATGCAGAACCTTTACACTTCAGCTGTCAACCATGTTACAAGTCTTCCACTCTGGCATGGTGGAGACCAGAAATTGGGAAGTTCGATGCTCTTGCTTCATGGAACCATGGCAGGAGTGCCCGAAGCTCTTCTAATCGGCCAAACTGAATTGCAACCAAATTTGTGCCAATAAACCTTCCACAGCCCTTCAACCAACCAAAATCATTCCCAACCAAATTTTTGCTGTTTCAAGAATCCCCTTAGTTTACTAAAATAAGAGTAGACCAATGGCTGAAATTGTCTTCCGAATTGGACTATTGACATTCAAGACTAAGGAGTATCTTGCAGCTTTAACATGAAGCTTTGTAGGAAATTTATAGAGACATAACTGGGTTTGAAAGATAAAACATTCAAATTTCCAAACAATTTTTTAAAAATCTTACCTTCTTTGTGAACCTAGGAGTTTTAATTTCAATAAAAGCAGCAGATATTGCTTTCATGTAGCTCTTGTGATTATTAAAAGTAACTCGTCCAGAACCTGCAATTAAAAATTCCTCAGTTACTTCATGTCTAAAGCTAAATTAAAAGCTCTCAATAACAATAGCTAGAAGTATTAAGAAATGCAATTACCAATAGGATATTTATATTTGTCTGTGTCAATACCAGCATAGACTACACCTCCAAATAAGTCATTCATAACTAATGCCAAGCCTTCTGCATTTAACATTCCATGCAAGGCTCCAACAAAAACAGTTTTACTAGGATCTAGTCTTTGAGATGGGCAGTGAACGAAATTGCTATCACTTATCACCCAAGGAATAACTTGTACCTGAAAAGAGCACTTAAAAGTTATACATGTCAATTTCAAGAAGTATCAACTATATTTTCATGATAGCAAAATTTAAATACACGTGCAAGTCTGTTTAAACATACTACTAGTAACAAAAGCAACTTGTGAATTTACAATGATCAGTCTATTAGAATATTCATGTTAAGGCTACTTTGGGTACCTACATTCAATATTCAGTTCAAGAATTTAACAGCTCCTAAATTTTGTACAAATTAAGTGTGTAATCAATACATATATTGTAGTGTGGAAAGGCCGAGAAAAGTATTTAAGAGATGAAATCCAAATGAAACAAAATGTTGCATTCCAAGCAAAATTCAAAACTTTCCAAGGATCTTTCGCATGGGTCAAGACCATTAATATGGACAAAAACCTTCATCATACATACTAAGCTAAGCAAACACTTTTGTAGATTGCAGAAGTTGCAATCTTTAAGGGATAGAAATATTCTAATTTAACCACCAATTGAAATACATTATCAGCATTTCCATTCATTGAGTAATTAAAGCTTTAAGTTTTTAAGAAACCTTTGTTATTGCAATTTTAAACCCATACTTTGAAAGACCGAGCATACAAATACTCTAATAAGGGAATAAAATTCTCCGACAGATATGAAAAGTCCTTTTAAAAAATCCAACCTTAAAAATAAGATTTAAGAATCTAGTTTCTATAGCAACTTGATACAAGGAGGCAGAAAAAAGCTACATTTATTTTCTGGCCCTTTGTAAGGTAATTTATCTTAAATTTCATTTAGTATTTTTGTAGTTTAAAATTACACGAGAATAAAATTAAATGGATGCAGCAAGTCCTTGCTTTTTAAAATTACGGGGAAGGGGGTGCCTTGATCAGGACATTTTGGCATTTAATGCATATTCATTGGAG
This sequence comes from Cheiracanthium punctorium, assembly GCA_038373885.1. Taxonomy (NCBI): domain Eukaryota; kingdom Metazoa; phylum Arthropoda; class Arachnida; order Araneae; family Cheiracanthiidae; genus Cheiracanthium; species Cheiracanthium punctorium. Next base: position 83,346 of record JAWZYV010020100.1, on the reverse strand, counting down.
AAATCTGACAAATTACAAACTGTTTAATCAACAGCTGCATAGTAAACCAGAATACTGGATCTTCATACTTCAGCCATCTATGTTCAGTGTCTTATACTGGGGCATTCTATTTAGTTTAATTAAAAATGTAAACAAAATTCATTAAGAGGGAGAAGTTCTTTAATGCAAAACCATACCTTCTTTAAAACAGCATTGGTGATCTGATTTCTTAGCTTTGCATATCTTTCAGATTCATTTCAAAAAGTGAAAAGAAAAAACTTAAAAAAATGTAGAAGAAACTCAAGGTTGCAATAAGATTAAAATTGAGTTGGCAGCTATATAACAAGACTGGGCATGATTTAATGTGGAACTAGCTGCGTACCCGTTCTCCGCACGGTGGGAAACTCATATTCTCCTTACACATATACAATTCGAATTAAACCCAGTAATTTGGAATCTCAAAACGTGAAAAAATACTTGAATCTGGACTAATAGTTGACGTCATGAGTGCAAATTTTAGACGATTGCAACATGACACAAAAACTACGTCAATGTGACTGGCGATCAAAAAAGAACTTTATGATATGCAGACAAAACTTTTCTTTCGAAAAATGCCTGATTTCTCCATCAAATAATTCGTTTTGTGATGTTTAGTATATACCACATTGAGGTTTAGTATATATAGTATATACCAAATAAATAACATTACATGATGTTGACAACAATTTTATCTTTCATTTTTCAAAGCGTGGACAATGCATTAGCGCAGTTATGTTACACACGACTTTATTAAGTTTTACCTAAATTAAAAACCTACATGAAACAATGGATGCATCATTTACGTTTAAAAGCCAAAAATGTACTCTGCTCCGGTGAAAATCATGTCGCTTTTGTAAATGAAAACTTTCGTGATGTAACTTCTGAGAAAAAGCTTATTACCCTTATTGAACTCGTACTGCAGTATCACACTTGTTACATAAGAGTTACGTTTATCTCACAGTCAATTCACACTAAATAAATAGATAATTTCATTTTTCATTTTTTACAGATTACAGTTGACCCCTTTATAACATGGGTCTACAACACGAATTCTTAGAACACAACGAAAACATTACGATCATTTTCGTGTAACACGTTAAAAGAGACTCTTACAGCACGATGAAATGAGACATATGTTCTGATATTAAGACACCTTTGCTCCTGGAATTAACATTCCTTTTGAATGGCAACACCAACCATCATTGCATTTTTACGGAGCGCAAATAAGTTTTGCCGTGATTATACCGCGCAGTCCGCACTCCAGGTGGAGTATAGCGCAGGACCTGTACAACACAGATTCCTATAACACGGAACGTATCTACCGTGTATAGGGAATCTACTGTAGTTGCATAGTGTCAAATTCAATAGTTAAGAAAATTCTGGGTTGCCGTATTTAGTAACATTTCATCTTACCTCGGTGGCAGAAATGTATTAAAACCAAATATTCGAACTGTATCAAAAGTAAAATTTACTAAAAGCAAAATTTTTAATTTTGTATAACCCTCAGAACAACTTCGGAGTTTGCCATCTACGATGGTTTTTCATGACGTGTCAACTGATGCTTGCGTACAGTGGCGTAGCCAAGGAGGAGATAGGGGGTCACAACCCCTAATGTGGAGTTTTTTGCCATACAAAATGTATATTCTTCACTCCCGTAACATTCCCATGAAAAATTTTTGGCTACTCCTGCTTGCATATAATTGATCTTTTTTTCTTCATTTATCAGTGATCAATATACTTCAGGATCGGAATCTCCGCGGTAAAAAATGGTCTAAAAAATCTGACACCAGAAAAATCTGATTAACACAGTGGGGTTACACAAATACGCGCCGGACATACGCTCTTGCTTATGTCCGGAGGAGCAAATACATTAGAGGATATGTGCTGCTCCGGATAATCTGCCACCAAAACAGCAAAAATGACGTAAAAAATGACATCCACACGCGAAGGAAATAAAATTAAAGATATGTAGAATTGCATGAAAACTTCGATTATTTTTAAAGTGCAAGTCTGTTACAGTTAGTTCTATTTATTTCACGTTTGATGCGCTTTCACTTTTTCGAGTCTTAAAAGCTGTAGAAAGGAGTGGTTCCGCTTAATTGTTAAATTTAACAACTTAAGTGGCAACAATGGATTCCGTTGCTACGGAAATTATAGCAATGTTAAAAATAGAACATGAAATGAGTTATTCATGTTTACTTTGCTAGAACTGCCATACTGGCGAAATTAACGCCGCCAGTCGATGGCCAATAGCTCAAACTACAAATTAAACTTGACACTAAAGTCAATACGCAATACTTTGTTTGGCGGAATTTAAAAAAATATCTATGCATACACTAGTGACATCGGCTCATCTCAATTGTGGAATGGAATTATAAATAAGTACAGAGCTGCACTACATTTGAAGTATTTCTTCGCCAACTTTGCTAAGAATAAAGTAGGAATCAAACATACATTTCAATTCGTAAAACAAAAAATATATTAGACAGTATTAATTACGCCTTTCTAACAGCTTTTAGTAAAAGAAACTTCCGTAGCGCTGCTTTAACAAATAAGAATCAATTATTTATTACCCAGTACTTCGATCGCCAAATGCCAACATTTTGCAAGATTTTTTTGTTTTCAGGGAATCATTCGAAGCATTGATTTAACAGCAATCAAAATGGGAAATAGTTATCATTTATATGGTTCCATCGCCAAAATTTAATGCAGGCATATTATTGATAAGTAGCAGTTATTTAAATTATTATTAACTATAACGGGTTTTAATCACCGTTAACTACCATGTACAAAATGCGAGAATTTCAATTTTCTGAAATTTGGCTGAATTCCTGTAACTTAAATCAGTTTAAGGTAATTAAAAAACTTTGTAAAAAACACACATAAGAAGTAAATCGAAGTATAGCGCCGTAAAACTTATACTTGTTATTATAAATACTATTTCGTTACGCTCTCAGTAATTTGCGCCAAGCCCAAAACTGTACAAATCGGTAGAACCTACTACTTCTCAAAATCGCCAAATGAGCCATTTTTTTTTCGGCCAAACTAAAAAATATACATATTAGTCTCGGAAATCTCTCAATCCCTTATTCTTTTACACATAAAAAACATTGAATTCCTGCTCTGATTTAACATGAACGCAATATTTTAATTAAAAAATAACTTTGTAAATAATCGAAACAGAAAAATATCATTCTTTTATTTTTACTGCAGGATTCTAAATAATTTAATAAAATAGCCAAACATGGCAACCTCGATGTTTTTTTCTCACACTTTCACTACAGGGTTACAACCACGGAATTGCGGCGAGCAAAACTTAGCGTTTGATGGGGTTTTTTTTATCAATATCTCCTAAAGTAATTCGATTTTCTAAATTTAAATTAGCGGAGGTTCTTTCTCGAAATTTTCCGAATTCGTGGATACCTCGTTCGAAACTCAACTCCCAGCCGTTTAGGAGGAGATGTTACACACAGACGTGCACAGATTTTAATAGTATAGACTAGCTGAGAACCCGTTCTCCGTACGGAAGGAAACTAATATTTTCGTTACACATATAATTCGAACTAAACCCAGTGATGTGGAATCTAAAAAAGTGAAAAATTATTTAAATCGTGATGAAACGTTGACGTCATGAGTGTAAATTTGAGATGACTGCAACATGATGGCACAAAAACTATGTCAGTGCCACTGGCGATCAAAAAAGAAGCGACTTTTCTTGGATGACCTTGCCCAGGCTTTTTCTCGGTGGAATCCGTATCGTATGTAACTGCTTCTATAAGTTACGCACGACGCTAGGCGTTAAATTGAACTCTTTATCTAGTCTCCACACATGGGATCTAGGTCAAAGGTTGGGGGTGTCCTCTGTGGGGGTCTTTCTAAGGGCTCCTAACCCGTATTTACGCTACGTTTTGATGGAAACCAGTCATATATGTTTCCTAGAATATGCATGTTGCGAGTACAGTTTTATTTTCCGAACGGAATACAGGAAAACTCCGAACGGTTAGGTGGCCGGACGCGACCTATTTTGAACCAGAAACCTTCCGCCTCCCAGTTCAGAGCGCTATGCGCTCGGCCACTGGTCGGACTAAGTCTTTGCTAGGGGAATATTATAAGCAATTGTGGGACCTTTGTTGTACACGTGATTGCAATGTCATTCTCGTATTATTATTATTTATATCTATATTATTTGATTTATTTTTTATTTTCATTTCATATTCCTGACTTTTCATACTCTCTTGATTTTGGGGTATTTGTGCATGCGCATATTCAATTACCATTCCCCATTAACGTTACTGAATTAAGTAGTTCTCCATATCGCCACTTCTACACCAAAGACGTCAATCTGCATTTTCCTCGTTTCAAGAAAAACGCTTACAAAGGTTCATTGCTTCAGTTTATACTGAATAATCAATTTTCTTGCAAACTAATCGGTATTAAGATATAAGGCTTTGACATAGTATACAGGATTTCTTAAAGATCTTGAAAATGAATTTAGTTAAAATTAACCAAAATTACAGGTTCGCGTTATATGGTGATTGTAGTAATGTTCTAATTGTTTCATATCCAATAAGTTTTCCTTTTTTGAGTCAAGAGCTGTAAAAATGAGTGTTTTTACTTAATTGTTAAATTTAATAGTTTAAGTGGCAGCAAAGGATTTCGTAACTACGGAAACTATAGCAATATTAAAAATAGAACATGAAATGAAATTTATTTATGCTAGCTAGAACTGCCATATTGGCGTAATTAACGCCGATAGTTGATGGCAAATAGCCAAAATAAATCCTAAATTTAACTTCACAGTAAATGCAATTATTTATAGGCAATACCAGCTATATTTACCAGGCTTAAAAACATTCTCGTTCATCTCAAATAAATAAATAAATAAATTCGTATTTATACAGAATTCCTATTTTGTTATACCCTGCTTGGCAGGATTTAAAAAATTATCTATCCATCCGCTGGTAACATTGACTGATCTCAATCGTGCCATAGAATTAGCAGTACAAACGCAAAAAGCACACGCTATTAAACGCGGAGTTACACTACATTTGAATATTTATCGCCAACTTTTCTAAGAAAGGTACTAAAGAAGGAATCTGCATACGCCATTTTGCGAGAATTTTTTTTCTTTTTTATTTCAGAGTATGATTCTAAGCACTGATTTAACAGCAATCAAAATGGGAAATAGTTATTTGTGTATGGTTCCATCGTCAAAAATTAATGCAGGCATGTATTTGAAAAGTAGCATAGCAGTATTTTAAATTATCAACTATAACGTGTTTTATTTATTCCAATTTACAGAATGCGAGAATTTCATTTCTTTTGAAATTTGGCGGCATTCCCCCAAGGTAAATCAATTTACTTAATTTGGGGAAAATTCCGAAAATCGATCGCTTAAAATCGCCTTAATAATTGCACTATTTCTGCATGGAAAATTAAAGTTTAACGCCGTATTTTAATAAAACCTACACACAAAAACCTAAACCTATTTCGGTTTGCTCGCAGTAAATTGCGCCAAGCCCAAAACTGTGCAAATCGGTAGAATCTACTACTTTCTCAAAATCACTAAATCACCCACTTTTTTTCGCCAAACTAAAAATATACATATTGGTCTCTGAAATCTCCCAATCCCTTATTCTTTTACACATAAAAACATTGAATTCCTGCTCTGATTTCCCACGCAGACGATATTTTAATTAAAAAATAACCTAGCAAATATTCGAAATAGAAAAAAAGTATTATTCCTTTATTTTTACTGCAGGAGTCTAAATAATTTAATAAAATAGCCAAACATGGCAACCTCGATGCTTATTTCTCACATTTTTGACTACAGGGGTTACAATCACGGAATTGAGGAGAGCAAAAATTAGCGTTTTGGACGGGGTTTTTTTTTATCAGTATCTCCTAAACTAATTCTAATTTTGAAATTTAAATTAGCGGAGGTTCTTTCTCGAAATTTTCCAAATTCGTGGATACCTCGTTCGAAACTCAACTCCCAGCCGTTTAGGAGGAGATGATGCTACACACAGACAGACGCGCACAGATTTTAATAGTATAGATGATTCGATTAAAGATTCTCATCCTTTAAAAGTACCGCGCTTTGTTGGAAAATGCTTTTAAAATTACAAGAGGGGGGGTGCCTTGATCTGGACATTCTGGCATTTAATGCATATTAACTGGAGAACATTCAATGAAATGAATGCGCATCAATGAAATTAAAGTTCTAGGTAAACTATACATTAAGTTAACTGAACATTCAAATTATACAGATATTGCCTTTGCAACAGTGTTATACCTACAATTAAGACCCTAACGCAAGTAAAATTAAGTCAGAGAATCAAATTCTACTTATAAATTCAAAGCCTAGCAAATTTTGGCAGCTAAATAAATCTTAATTTCTAAAACTGGCCAATTTCCGTCTAAATTTCTTGATGATCAGCACATGTCGATTCAGGTTAAGAGATTATAGTTTATACAGGTAGTAATTACAGAATTTTGCTGTTGCACCCTCAGTTTAAATTAGTTTAGGTTCTTCGAGTAATTTTAATTTTATAAAAAGTTTTAGTCAGAAGAAAGTAAACAACTTGTAACTCACCTCTTTTGATCTCATTCTCCTGGAAGATATTTTAAAGAACCAATTTCCACCATTGCTGTAGTCATGTGTACATGCTTGTAATAGTGCTTTTACATGCTTTTCAGCTTCAAAAATTATGTAATTATATCCAGCTAGAAAATAATATAGTATGAATACCGAGAATTTTATGAAAGTTCAAATAATATAAATGTTGGAAATGTTAGAAATAACTGCCCTATTTGTTACACACTTGCCTCATGTCAAGTAAGATACCAATGTTTTAAAGTTTTTGACACAAGATCATGAATTTAAAGATTAGCATGGCACTAAGGCAATGTGGTCACTAATGCTAGTCTTTTATAATGCCAATTAAAATAGCATTATTAATCTGACTGTTTAACACTAGAATCAAAATCTAGTAATTTTTATATGCAACTAATGACTGCAACTTTTTCATACGAATTATTTTACCTTTATTTCCTTTGCCTAATTAAAAATATTTTGTGCATTTGTAATAATTTGGCAGCTATTGGCAAGTATGCCTATATAGCAGATGGCCATTTTGAGCACTCTCAAGAAAGACTTCCCAATATCAGTTCTCATTTAAAAGTCTTTTCAACTAAAAGTATTAATGTTTATAAGATTAATAATTTAATACAGAATTCTCAAAATTACACCAAGCACTGTGGTATTTTATTTATTCAATAAAAAGTCAAGCAGGCAGAAGACTTATGATTGGCATGGCCCAATTTTCAGCATTAAATCTCTTCAATGTTGACATTGAAAATTAAAAGCACTAGTTATAATTTAAGTAAACTAAAAATTTTGCCATTTACACTTTCATAACTAGTAGTCTAATTGCTAACCATAATCCTCGCATCAATGAGGGGAATATTTTTGAAGGAACCAAATGAAAAAGAAATTCAAGAAACTTATTTCTTGCAGGTGAGTCATTTTATAAAGCTAGTCCATAAAGCAGTAATATTGGCTTAAAAATTTAATTCCAGAAAATTAAAATTTAGTGCTGCATGAAAATATTTATGGGAGGATAAATATCTGTCGAGACCTTTATTTGATAGTAGCAACTTGGGAAAGATACTGGCACAGAACTGACCATCTAATGCACACAAGCAAGTTTTGCATTCTTCCTAATAGTTAATTGAGGTATTTAGATATTAGCCAAGTTATTAGGCATGTAACAATACAACTTTTTAATCAGAAAGGCTACGCCTAGAGAAAGCAAACATTTCATCATTGATTCAACATTTAAACTACAAAAATCACTTTAACTGCAGTTGCATGTTTAAAGCAGTTTGTAACTTTATACTTAAACTGCAAACTGGAGAGTTAAGTATTTGTATTATACATACAAACTTACCTTTGGAAGGATAAGAGGCACTACGGCTGTCTTTACCAGGCCACAGTATCCCTATTGCTCCAAAAGGGGCAAAAGCTTCTATAAGACCAGCTGAAAAAGCAGTTAAATAATTTAAGTACTGAACAATTAAAGAACAACTAAGCTTAGATGATAAAGTATAGAAAAAAATCTATGCTCAAGTACTTAAGATAATACTAAAATAAATCATTTAATATGTTTATTTTACTACACAAGTTTATTATACAATTACTACATTAACTTCAATATCTTTCATATTTTAATTCTTTTTTGGACGAGCACTATACGAAGAATTTAGCCGCAGTCTTTATTACAGTAGATTTCTGCTGAATACCATTTTTAAAAATAACCGCATAAAAATCATGCTCTTCAAGAATTCTAATTTCATTTAAATCTGGCTTCAGATTCAAATCCAATTTCTTAAAATGAAGTCTGATTTTTAGAAACAAATGATTAATTAAAATAAGTAACTACTTTATACCTATAGTGTATAGACAACTGGTAAATATCTAGCCATTCTAGTATAAATCTAAATAAAATATTTCTTTGGCATGCCAATTAAGTAATTTTGTCCCACATGAGTGGTTTTAAAAGCATAGAAAAATTTAACACACGACTTTAAAATCACAGATTTTGAAAATAAAAGCAGAAATGTTAATCGCATGCAATAGCAATAATAGCAGGCACAACCTCTCAGCTTCTAGGTTACACATTCTAAAACATGATATCAAGGGTTAATCAAGTAGTGTGTACTTTTAAGTAATATAGTCTTAAGACCTAGGTGGGAGAAAATGGTGGGAAAACTTTTAAGTCCCAAAATCTAGCTGTTAAATTTATGTTAAACTATTTATGAATATTATATAGACTGAAACTATTATTACTTTTTAATGTTAAAAAATGCCGCTAGAAAAGTAGTTTAACTAGGCAAGTATTGATACACTCATTTTTATGTTTGGAGATAAGAAAAGCCCACCAAGTGATACGTGTTTTTCCATGACAAGTAACTGAAAAATCAAACTTACCTTCTGTTATATCCCATGGAACTCCGCCTAGAAATACTTTGCAAGAGTAGGTTGGGTTTTTATGAGCTCTAGGAGGTAAATGACCACTCCAAGTACAATTAGCTTCACAGAATGCTAAGGAGAGAAAAATCAAATGCATCTAAATACAGTGAAAGAGCCACAATTGAGTAAAATATAGATAATTAAGATTACATGAAAGACAAACATGCTTTAATTAGTTTGCCTCCATAGATTTAAGAGACATTAACATTTGTTTTAACCAAAAATTATAATTCCAAATATGCTTTAGTTTTAATATCTACAACTTTTGAAATTATTTCAACCAATGTTACTTGAACTGACTGAAATTCACAGACTGTCCTTAATACATTTAAGAGAAGTGTACCACGATTTAATAACTTTTCCCCATCTAGGACCACTTTCACCTTTTACAAATCCTACTATATGAATCTACTTATGATAAATTCAGCTTAATAGGATATGTTTCAATTACATTTAAACCCTTGAAAATACAGATTTAATTAGCTAGCAAACCCCTACACTGAACTCAAAAATATCCAACTTTGAATGAGACTACTCAGCAAATTTATCCCAACAGTACTCAAATAGCAGTAGATTTCTACAACTCTAGTACTTTACTAGCAAAACTTACTTCACTAACAAAAAATATTTACCTAGGAAGCACTAAAAGCAGACATTCCATCTTTCCAAACCATTGAAAGGCCCGAGATCTCTGCCTTTTTAATGTCAAAAAGCCAGAGATCTTTTATGAATTTATTTTCAGCATAAAATGGATGTATAATCAATAGACTTTCTTTTTTCAATGCCATGCACATCCATATAAACTTATGTAATAGGATAGTGCTAAGTTGAACAATGTAAATAAATTCAGTTTCAAATATCGGGCAAAGAACTATAGTAAAATACAAACATTCTAAATACAAAAGGAGGTGGGTAAACTATTCATACCAAAAAGTTATATAAAAACTTCTAAAATTAGATATTTCAAAAATTTTGTTATAACTGATTTTGCAAACTTGCAGAAAATTGGGAAGATTCAACTTTTTAATAAATGCTCAAGAAGCCTGAAGATAAATCTTGAGGCCCAAAACAGAATCAAAAAGCCCGAGACTCTGGCCAAAATCCAGAGACTTTGCATGTCTGCTAAAGTAAAGTAATCTCCAAATTTAATAAGAGTATGTTTATGGCTAAATATTACAAAAATATTCTGAACTTTTTGCTTTTGGAAGATAACTAGATCAGACAAAGCTACAAATGTGGCTATCTGGAATACTTTAAGGAATCATCTTTAAACAATGTGTATTTACATAACATCTGGAGAAACTACGCAAAACTTCAGACTGTTAGATTGAAAACCAAGCAAGAGGCCACAACCCTGGACCTGCACACTTCAGCTGTCTCCAAATGTCTTATCGATTCTGCCATCAGCAGGATACATGAAAGTAATGTAAAAGTCCTCTTGATTATGTTCCTGCTGTTTGGATGCACGTTGTCTAGAGCAAAGAAATGACAGATGTCACCGAGAAAGAAAACTAGACCAAAGAAGCTGAAATTTGACCCTCCCTGGTCTCCCAAAAGACATTTCACTAATTGAAAAATGTTCATTAGGGAAAAGAATAGAAACAGAAAGTTTTTGCATAACAAAAATAGCTCCAAGAAAATGCTAATCCAGGCCAACCCCCTTGACTCTCGAGGACCAAGCCAAAAGAGGAAAAGAATTTTACGTTGCAGTAATTTTACCATGAAATGAGATTTCATTTCTATTCTTAGGGTCAATTAAGTTCACATGGACACTGACCAAAAAGTATCAACTGTTATCCAGTTTTGAGAGGTTTTGGCATCAAGAGTTACTTTGAGTACGGAACTTACCTGCAGAATTCCTATACAGTCTAGCAGCCTTTTCAATCGAATCCAGGTCACCGTAATTGTCACCATTTAACACAGAGCTAACAGACCACCTTCTGTCAAAGAAGGGAGAAGACACTACTGGAAGGTCATCAGGGCGACAAGTTAAATTACCATTTAGAGGTGGAGTAGATGCAACACCAGATCCTTGTCGTACTGCAGATCCTATGTTTAGGTTATTCTGGAAAGAAAAAGAAATGGCACTTTGTAAACAGAAGCACAAGTCAACAGTGAATGCTAAATTGTCATGTCTAGATAAATTCCATTCAATGCAACAATTATACTTGTTATAAGACAAATTAACCCATTGCAATCTATTGTGAACCACATAGAAAACTCAATATATGTACATACACTGCATGCCTGATGCAGAATAGTTTAAATTTTCGTTTTAAATGTAAACCCTTAGGAAATAACTTTTCCTTAGAAGGAACTTTGGCATCTTGGGATGGGGGGGCAAGGGTGTAGCGAAGGTATGGCTGATGGGGCTACTACAGCCATCCCCAAAAATGAGTTAACAAAATAACATTTTGAAAATATGCAGAGAATTATGTAATCTAATTTAGTTGAAAGTTTGCTTGAGAAAACCAAGATCTGCTATAGTGCTATTTACAAGACAAGAGATTTTAAACTAATTCATTCTCATATGCAAACACTTTTAAGCTAGGTAAAAAAGGCCCCTCGCTTAAAAAAAAAAAAAAAAAAAAAAAATGTGAGTAACGTTTCATTCTAGTTTGAGTTCACCAATTCCCCAAAAAACTCCTGGCTACACTACAGTAAGAGGGTAAAAATCATGAAAAATGAAAAATTAACATTCCGTTAAAGGGATCTATGCCTGATTTCAAACATTTTCTTTAAATTTGTTTTAAAATTTTACTAATACAATGCAGGTTTAAGTTCTTTTGTTAATTTTACACAAGACTCTAAAATTTATCTGAACCAGATTTTAAGTAAAATTTTAACACCCCTTCCTAGCATAAACATCTATAATATATATAATTCATAAATAACAATGATGTTTTAAGAAATGTCGCTGCAACAGGAACTTGCACACTTAATGGCCAAATGGGAGAGGGGTTTTTCTTCGCTCTTCTAGCCTTCATTTGTAATTTCTATATGCATTGTATAAAAAAAATTTGGATGTTCTTAATGTAACCATGCTGGAGATGCTTCACCCAAATTTACATTAACAGAAAGAATATTATGGTGGTACTTTGACAGAGTCAAATTTTAAGGTATAGGTTTCAAATTTTTAATACTTAAAGTAATACCAAATTTTAGTTGCTGGATCAGTTTCCCCCATAAGTCTTAGGAAAAGAGCATTTATATCTTTTGTGAGAAGAATGCCAAATTATACTTCAGCAATTTTACTTTGCAGTGCAGTGATACAATGGATATAGTATGTTGTGCTGATGTACAACAGGCCCCAATTATCACAAACACTTGGGGCACATGCCCTGGGCACACATACACAAATAGGCCAAAAACCGAGTTTAAAGCTATGTACGGGGGCAGAAAAACTGAGACATATATACAGGGGCATAAAAATTTAAGAGTGCCCTGGGCACAAAATTGTTATAGTCCGGCAGTGCTGCTGCCTCAGTTCCTGGACTGGGCAAGATTTATCAACCTACTCAAGAAAACGCAGCTTGCTTCGAGACTAAACACAGGAGGGGCTTTGTTTTGGATTGACCATCTGGATTTAGAATATGCTTCTGCACTGTACAGGCCATAATTTTAAAAAGGTGGATGGGTAGCACATGCCTTGCCCTCACATTAAGTTAAAATTTAGTGTAGCAGCCCAGGAGCAGAACTTTTCTGTCAATCTGCAACAGTTTTTTAGGCACTGAAAATAATCTGCAGTATAATTTCACAATAACAGAAAAAGGTTGTAGGATTCAGTATGCATATTTTATCACAAGCTTGCATTTATCTAATGTTAGTTAATCAGTTTGATCAAATCCAACTACTAGAAATTTACATATAATTTTATTGAGAAAACAACCCGTTTCAGTTGTCTTGGTTAACAGATTTGGATAAAGAGAAAAACTTTAGATATTCTTAAGCAAAGCATTTCTGGTAGGTCAAGGGCAGCTCCAGGCTGAATTTTTGGATGTGGCCACTGATCTTTTTAGATGTCTAAATTTTTCAAAATGCAAATTGAATGTGTGGAATCTTGAAGTATATGACTAATGTTCCAGAACAAAAAGTTTCGAGGGGGGTTGCAGTGCCATTTTTTGCTGGTAGCAACTCAAGATTAAGTTCTAGTAGTTCTTTAAAAGGTAGGCAGAATTTCAGTGAACAGGGTTTTCATTATGGGAAAAATATGGGTGAGCATTTCTCACGATAGATGTAAGTTGGGTAAATATGCAGTGGGTAAGGTATTTATAAATGGGTATCCCTGCCTCAGATAAACACCCAAATTAAGTTATTTACGATTTTCAGTCATTTTTACTGCATGTAACTGGGCTGCCAAGTTTAAGTCAATCCCAGTTACATGCAATAAGAATAACCCACTTGAGAAACAACCATGTCCCTGGGGCAATTTTCCCCCCATAGACATTAGTTCTTGAGAATCCGTTTTTACATTGCGTTAAGAATTAAAGCTCAAGTGCCTTTTTATGAAAAGTGCTCGAATTTTTTGAAATGTGAGAAATTTGTACAGATTGAAGTGTATCTGTAGGGTGTGCAAATCTCAGTAAATTTTTAGAGCAAGAGAAAGATTCTTGCGTTCTTGTGAAAACACTGGTGAATAAAGTTTACTTAACTCTTTGAGTACGGATTTGAGAAAATATTTGCATGTGGAACTGATATAATTTTTGGTTGCTTGGAGTAGTATGTAAAAGCAGTTAATTTAAGTAAGAATTTTTAAAAGATTGGTGACATGCAGTATTAGGATGTCTTCAAGTAATTAGAATTTCAAAACAAAAATAAATTAATAAAATAAAACTAAATGAAATAAAGTCAAGCTATAACAAGAAACCAATTAGTACTAATAATTATGCAGAGTGTGATTTTTTCAAAGCAAGTTTGGTACTAAGCGTAGTCATCCGCTCCTGGGGAAAACAAGTGAATGACGTCTCTCCGAAGTCAAATGTACCCAAAGGGTTAAGGAATGACTTGTTCAAAATTTGACAGAAAGCCTAATTAGCTCCAATACCCATGCAAATTGCAGACTCACTCCTACCAACTTTATTTCAGGAGCTGTAGTTCTCATAACTCGAAGAATTGTTTAAACTAAATTTGTACTACAAAATCAAATAAGGCTAATCAAATAATAAAATAAGGCTTGTAAGGTTGGATAATATGCAGCCACATATAGAATCATTCAGGTGAAGGTTTCAGAATGTACAATCTTACTGAAAATTGCTCAATGGATAGTTTAAAGCCTACTCTCCAGTATCCAAACATGCGACTAACATAATCCAGAAATATTCAATCATTTTTGAAGCTCAAAACCTATACATTTGTCATAATACAAACTGTGTTTAAGATTTAAACATGTTTAGTTTTTCTTATAGTATGTATACTTATAATATGGAAGAAAAAATTAAACATAAGCAATATTTAGTTTTGACCAAGTAGAAAGTTATTTTGACAATAAAAAGGAGTAACGAGTTTCCACTTAGACATATACAAAGAATCAAATAGGCAAATTAAATTCAAATACTGTTACAATAAAGATTCATACCATCAGATCTGATATACTACTTAGTTCAGAAACGCTACTAATTCCACTGGTATCAGACTCTGTAGGAGACGAGCTTCTGTTTTCACGAAATCTTTCACATCCCATCATTAAAGCTTGTTCCAAAGTTGTTGGACAATCGCTAAAAATAAGATTTAGTAATTATAATCACCATCTTAGAGTTAATTGCTTGATTGAACTTAAATGTAATAAATCATTCAAATGAGTTTTTAAATAAAATTTATTTCTAATTTCTCTTCAAGCATTTATTTAAGACTAGCATTGTTAAAGCTAAAAATTTCAAATCTGTTTAAGAATGAGTGCAAGTGAAATATATAGCTATTAAATGTGTCAAAACTCTTCATAAAATCAAGCTGTTGTAGCACTTGTTCACTAGAAACACAATTTCAATAAAACTAAACAAGATAAAGTTAACATTTAAGTTAGAAGTTTAAAAAATTTACGAGTATGGCAAAGCCCGAATGCAACTAAAAAACTAAACTACATAAAGGTTTTTAAAAGATTAAGCAACACATTTTAATAACCAATGACATGCTTTACTACACCTATTTTGGACAGTATACCCCAGGTAAAATTAACTTTTAATGACAATACTTTATGAACTGGGTCACTTCAGAGAACTTTACTGCATTTCTAAATTAAGAAGGGTTTAAAATAGCATTTTTTGAGCTTTACAAAATTTTACTGGAGGATATATCATTCCTATTGCTGAAGTTTCAGTTTTAATAACCAAGAATTCAGCATTTCAAATAAAATTTAATATGTACTGTGGTAAGTAAGTGGCCAAAAACAAAATCCACCAACAAGAGCTTGAGAAGGGTAGGCCGAGTTTATAGACATACTAAAATTTAGGATTTTGCTAAAACTATTTCAGAATTTGTAGCTATGCTGCCATAGACTTCTGCGACTGGGACTGCAGGGTAAATATAAGCTGTTGGTTAAAAAATAGTCATGAAAATTCATATGACCAAGCATACAAATACTTTGATAAATTCTTGCAAGCTTGAAGTAAACACATTAAGTCTAGAAGTTTCATTTTATACAACTCAAAACCTAGCTAAACACAGGCCAATTATCTTAAAGAAGCAAGAACTTAATATTTTTAAATGACCCCTAAAGCAGATACGTCAACCTATGCCTAAAGAATCAAGACTTCCAAGAATCATTTTACAGAACGCTAACTTGTTATGAAAATTTAGAGCAAAAATATTTAGGACATTTAACTTACGAATTAAATGATAACTGTGGCGATGCTGCTCGAATAGCTCTCATGTTTGATGTGTTATTTGACCAGTTCTGTGACAGAAGCTTACTAAGTGGATTGCTGTCATACATTTTGCTAAAATTAAGTGACTCCAAAGGATTATTTGTTGCGCTGTAGCTCGTATTGGAACCACCTGCATAAATACTGTTTGAGAAGCTTCCATTAGGAACATTTAGACTTGATAGGCCTAGACCACAAGAATCAGAGCCTGTAAAAATAGAAAAGTAAATTTAGAGTAAATATAAAGACAAAAACAAAAATTAAAAAGCAAAAGTGAAAGATATGGCAAAATTAATTACCAGAATAATTGGATCTACTTCCAAGATTAAATATATCTGCTACTGTCGATTCCGCAATAAAAATTTAAGAAGTTGTTTTAAGAAACAAAGTAAACATTAAAATTAAAAATGCAATGCAATAAAATACATGCTTTGAAAACACTACTACTATTGCATGATAAACCAAATATATTGTTCATAGTTTATAGCAAGCAAGAAAGTATCAGATTTCCTACTTGACACTTAAGTTACTCTTCAAAAGAGGCATTGCAGGACTAACAACTTTAAAAATGAACCAGATAAAATTGCTCAATCATCTAATCCACCAAAATTAAGTCTTATGCCTAGTGCAATTTTCAGAAAACATTCTGAAGCACATCAAAAGTTGCCTTCAAAAATGAGCCAAAATGTAACCAATTTACAAAAGTATTGCAAAATTCCACATGTTCAGCAGTTTCCACCCTCCCCTCGTGAGGGTATCTTGGCTTCTTATAGGGTCATTGATTAAATGTAGAATGAACGTGAACTATTGGAAAGAGGCACTTTCTATAGTTTACTCTAGCACAATTTAATACATTAAAACGCTGTTCAGAAGTTTAAATTATTTCTTAAAAAAGAGCACTACGGTTATTTTCAAAACGGAATAATTACATTTTCTACATTAATTTTTATAAAGTCTCATGATTTTACAACCATCACCCCCTGCTTAATTATACTTTTATTAAAAGTTTGCAAATACAATCTGGTAGAGAATTCCAAGTACATTATTATAAGTGATGTTTTAAATTAGAAGTTGTGGACTCATGCTACCTTAACAAAATTCTCGTGCATAGGCATGATCAAGGTAGATATCAGGATTAAGCAGAGAACAATTTTTAGAACAATAACAAAACAGCCATTAGGATAATCACACACTCATTTAGAAGATTCAAATTTAAAAAGTTAGAGACTTCCAATTTTAAGTTAAGAATCTATACAAGAATAAGCTCTATTCAAGTTAAAACAAGACCGTCCCAATTTTAATTTTTTAAATAGGAAAGACAATTATTTAAACAAAATAAACACCAATCATTTTACTTACCTTGATTAGTCCTCCTATTAATCAAGTCACTATTATTCAACTCGCATGTGTTGTTCTCCATTGCATTTAATTGTTGAAAAAGATCACTTTTGCAATCATTTGTAAAAAACCTATCTCCTAAATCTGAGGTACTACCAAAGTACTGGCCCTAAAGAAGAAAAATATAAAATCACTTTAATAAATTCATTGACCTACATAATTTGTGAATATCAACAGGACAAAGTTTTTTCAACCCAATCTATTAAAGACACGTTAAACAGTGAATTAAAAAACATTAAAAATAAAAACTCATGTCCAAACTAAGTTTAAAAAAATTTTAATCAATAAACACTGGCAGTTTCTACGTCCTTGTGCACACATTGGTGCTTTAAAAAACTTAAAATATTGGATGCAGTAAACTGGGTTCAAGATATTACCAGAATCGAAAGGTCAATATGTTAACTGAACACTTTAAAAGTGACTACAGAAAACCTATGTTTAACTGAAAACATTAACAGACTAAACGCTTTTATTCGCAAGTTACAGAAAGATGTATATTTCTTTTTTATAAAACACTACCATAGAAGGACATTTAATAGTCCCTTTAAATTACGCAGTTTCGATTCGGATATTTATCAAGAGGTAAAATTCCAGGTTTAAAAGATTTATATAGTTTGTTATAGCAGGCTATTTTTCATACATGAGGAGGCTATTTCATAAAATGCAAAGTAAAATAATGCGTACTACGTAATTTTTTCCTTATTCCTTTGAACACATCCTCGATCAATACCGGTTTATCTCTTTATCTCTGCATTAAAGTACCCCCCTCATGCAGTGAAAAGAATGAAACAGATTAATATTTTACTCGTCTTTAAATTATGAGGACCTTTTTGAATCAAAGTTTAATATATTAAGATATAAAATTCTATTTCACCACGTGCAACTTAATGCGCAAAGCTGGGCGTCAACACACCACGTGATACATTCTAATAAAACTGAATTATTCAATATGTATGAATTAGTGTTTCCACTCATAGGAGCATCCATAAATTACTATTAAAAGAAAGTTTTAGAACAAAGTAACATGTACTTACACTGTTATAAGACACGGACATACTGCCCCACACACGATAACAGGAACTTTAAAATAAGTGCTCCGATAAAATTCTTGTATAACCAATGGATAAAACGTAAAATTTAATTAAATATATAACAACGAAACCAGATGCGGCTTTAGACCGCTATTTAAGAAATTAGTGACGATAATGATTCGTTTTCTAGAAATTTAGATTTTATCAAAATATCACACTATGCAGCTTCTGGCTGCACTCTTACAGTGGGTGCTGATTCGATGAAATAAAAATTTGCATATTTTTATGCAGAAACATCAAATTATGCAGAACACTAACTCGTTGCCGATCCACACTGCGAAATGAACCCGGCCCGATTCTACCAGCTGTTCACGTGGAGTCAGTACGGCTTGCCGGGTAAGTACGTGTACTAAATGCAGAGTACGGGTTTTTCAGTGCAGCAGCAACGAAACCTGTGATATTGTTTCTTTTCCGGCGGCGAGCTACCGAGGGAGGTTCCGGAGGAGTAAAGACCGGCGTCGCGGTGACTGGAGCTCTCCAAGATCGCCGACGTAACTCTAGAGCAGACGAAATTTCGGTTTCTGCGCAAGTGCGAATTGTGAAACGGATAAAAATTATTTGTTTGTGCTGACTATTAAATGGTTATTCTTATTTCTCGTGTATAAATTTTCGGACAATATTTTATCGCTTATGGTTTTTAAATTTAAGAATAAATATGAAAAAAATTATTCAATAATAGTCATCATTAATAATCATATGCGAGATAAAGGCTGTTTATAGTAAAATATTATTTTTCATAACAAATTATCAGCAATATATGATTATTTTACAAAAAAATATTATTTACATGTACTTTTCTAGTAGTTCCGCTAAATATAATATGCGTAATAATGTGTAAAATGGGCGTTGCTTTTCTGTTCTATTTGCCTATTGGCTGTTGCTCGTGGCGCCACTATTAAACATATGTAGTTAGAAGAAAATCAAGATAAATTAATTAATAGAATTATTGAGAAGGTCGGTATTTAAATTATTTGAAAATGAGAAAAAACTTTTTAAACTATTTGTTTTTATTTCTGCAATGCGATTAACTTATATTTTTAAAAATAATAATTAAATTTATAGTAATTATATTATTATTTTGTTAAAACCTAAAATAAGCAGAAGCAGCAGCTCAACTCATTACACTTTCGGAAATGAAGAATGAAGTTTAACTAAGAAAGAATTTTTTAGGCAATAAAAATGTTAAAAATGATATATAAAAGCGAATAATTGATATAGATATTAGCACTTATTAATTCGATGTTCGATTGATTTTTTTAAATAACTAATGTAATTGCATATAAATTTGATTATCTGTTATATTTATACTATGGCGTAAGATATTATATACACCCTCTCAAAAAAGTATTCGTTTCCCTGGCGGATTAATGGGAGGGGCGACTGCCCCCCCCCCGAGAAAAAAGTAGTTAAATTTCAAATGTAAGAGATCCTATTTTACTTTCACAAAAGGACAAATTTCAGTTAGCTTACTCTACCCACAAAATTGCATTAATCCGTCTCTGATTCAATTGTAAGTTAAATTTCCTATTTCACCTTTGGGAATAATTAATTAGTTTTTGAAAAAACGTACAACTTGGCAGAAATAGGAAATTATTCATAACCTATTTCACACACATATTTTATATGATAAATATATTTTAATAAACAAAACTAACATAGGAAGTTTGACTTTTACTCGAATACTTTTTTGAAAGAGTATGCATTTTTCATCACAATGAAACAAGAATTGCAAATAGGACCTACGTATGGATTATAATACACTTTTCACATTTAATTGCAAGAAAAAGAAATAGGAACCACAAGAAGCAGAATTTTTCACAAAAATACTTCATCCTTATTTTAGTAACAAAAATCAAAATTTTGGAGAGGATCCGGACCTCCCACCTCATTAAATACGCCCTTGGATCAACGTATAGATTATGATATACTTAGGAGCTTAACAGAACAAGAAAATGAAACGGGGCGTATGCATTGATCATGATACATTTTCCAACATAATGGAAGAAGAAAGATGAATAGGGCCGATGGGTGGATCGTCGTGCACTTTCCAACGACAGAATGAAGCAATTAAGATAAATATGGTACACGCTTGGATTATGATACACTCTTATTTTAAATGTTTAATTAACTGTAGAAATAATTATGATAATGTAAAATTGATTTTTTCATTTTGTATCAAACATAATTAGATTTGTTACGTAATTAATTTCTATCCACTTGATAAATCAGCTAGAAAAAATAGAGAGCTGTATTGAAGTGAGCTGGGAAAGATATTCTCTTGGACAGGGAGCAGGGTTATCTAGTTTAGCATAAAATATGAAGCATCAAATTCCTGTATGAATTATGATTTATTTATTTATTTTTTTTTTTTTTATCAAAAGGGGAGGGGGAGGAATCTGCTGAATTGTTTATAAAAACCGAAAAAAAAAAAAAAAAAAAAAAAAAAAAAAAAAAAAAAATTCCTTTTGCTCAGGTAATTTTTATGTGGCGGTAGCATATTTTAACAGCTTCTGATATTTTTTTAGAGTTGCATATTTTCATATAAAACAAATTAATTGATCACAAAATAAGCTGGAAATATTTGGCTTACATTCGATTTTTTTTTTTTTTACTACTACAAAACATTAAACCATTCGTGTCTGGATATTTTTGCGACTTTCTTCGATTTTTGCTAACACCAGCAGTAATTGATAAATATCTGATGTCAACTTTTTGAACAAGGGATGATTTCATTTAAAATCATGTATAAAAATTGAAATGTAAACATCCCACTTGGCCATATTAAAATGTTTTGTGGAATTGAGGTTAAATACTCGCGAATAAAGGCTCGAAAAAATAAATAACGTTTTCGAATGATAGCGAAAATGCTGTCCCAAAAAAAGGGATACTAGGCATAAATAGGTTAAGCTAAAAACAGCCCTAGTGGGCTGAAAGACGGGGAGACGAATGGATTAACCCTTTAACGCGCAGTGTTCCCGCTCTGGGAACACCAAACTCTGACGTTTTGACTGTTGCCAGTCCAGAAGAATACATTTAGTTTCTATAAAAATAGTTGCGGATGACATAGCTCCACGAGAATCCTTTACTTTTAAGCACATCATTTCCCGTAAAAGAATTGTGACGATTCTTTTTAACAGCAGTGACATCTGCTAAAAAATGGAAGAATGCGAGAACAGCTGAATAGATTGCCCAATGCTGAAAAAAGAGTAGGCCTTGCCATCGCTCGATTTAACTACCAGCAAGATGGCGGACGATCGAAACGTTCATCGCGTGCCACAGATCTAGAGACCCTTCTTTGACGCAGCTTGTCGTCAAATCTGTGATCTGGTCTCTAGATCTGTGGCTAGCGATGAACGTTTCGATCGTCCGCCATCTTGCTGGTAGTTAAGTCGAGCGTTGGCAAAGGCTGCCCTTTTTTCAGCATTGGGAAAGGGTTGCTCCTCAAAGGGTTCATTAATAAAATTTGCTCGCTCTTGAAAACAGGATCGCAATATGTAAGACATTCCTCAGACTCCGTGAATCTTTGTTTACTTACTGAAAAGCAGTGACATGTCGAAAATTCCTTTCGCTCTTTGGCTCGAGTAGAAGACAAACAAAAGATTGAGAGGGGGGCCCTAACAAAGAAAGTTTACCCTAAGGAAAAAGCGCTTTTAGAGTAAATGACATTTTTTTTTTCCGTATTAATTCTGGGAATTGAATTTTACTCAGGGCCGAGCCTTATTATCCAAAACAGGACAAGCGTTGAAATTGCCAGGATCTACTTTTCATCAAATATATTTTAGGGTAGTTAAAGCGAGGGAGTTACGGCACGCAAGAAGTCGCCGTCCTCTCCCTTTTTTATTTTTCTAAATACGGTTTAGGACCCTTTAGAAAGTCACCCACGAAGGGCAATACCCCCTCGGCCCAGATCCCTCGCGTGGACAGTTGGCTGTAATACCACATTTCATTTCATTTTTTTCTCAGGAGGAGGGTGGAGACGCTCATTTTTTTTTTTTTTTTTTTTTTTTTTTTTTTTATGTACAAAATTTTCATGTTGTAATTCTGTTTTGGAATGAAAATCAAAATTACTCTTAAGACTTTGTAAATGATTAATATATATATATATATATCATTAACATTAAAATTGTTGTCAGTCTTCCGAAGGGTCGGAAAAGGGGAAAAGCTGAGTGACGGGGGGGGGGGGCTATAAATTGAAAAGAAAATCCCAGTCTATATTTGATATTGATTGTTGGCAATCGTACAAAGAAAATTATTTTCATTTATAAATATTCTTAGATGGAAAAAAAAAATTATTCTTAAGCTCTTGCTGGCCAAAATGGCTTATACAATTTTACAATGAACAACTAATTATACCAATAAAGTATTAAATATTAAACAGAATGAGAGAGAGAGAGAGAGAGAATATTAATAGAGTTCTTAAATTTAAGAATTTTAGGAATCGTTAAACTATAGTATTAGTTATCACACACTAAAAAGATTAATACAGTTTTTTATTAAAGACTTCCATTATACGGGGAATTTTCATTAGTGCTTTTTCTGATTTAAATGGAGATTACAGATAGAATAAAAAGATGTTCAGACAGTGAAGGTTCCTAAGTCTACGAATTATCCAAATTTTCGCTAATTTGAACATGAAATGATGAAATGTTTCAGATTTTATTGTAGTTAAATGTAATCAAACTAAGTACAGACTTTTTTTAAATTTTAAGGATGTTTCTTCATAAGTTTTTGGATACTCTGCAACTGCAACAGTTACGACGATAAACCTGTATCGATTACGATCAGGATTGGCAAGGTTTTAACGCAGGAGGGCTTTTACTGAATTTTATCACGATTTTCACCGTCATATCAAAAACCTCTTTGTCAAAAATGTTGAAAACTGTCAAAAACTCATATCCTTGGTAACATTGCATTTCTGTTCTATTTCAGTTAATTATAATTTAAATATAAATTGTATCTTAAAACAATAAGTTTGAAAAAAAGTTATGAAAGATATTTAAGAAAATATAACTGGATTAATTTTAAAAATTAAGTAATTTTCATTTTTCCAATGTTTATTTCAGAATTTTAAGTAAAATAAATATGATATGATATTTATGAATTTTACTACATCTATAGATTTTATTTTATGACAAATATTCTATTAATTTTATATATCATGAAAAGTTTCATGCATATTACACTCTAAAAATTCTGACTTTTATCATGGAAATGACAAAATATAAATTCTCCAGCCTTAGGATTCTTTTGTAAAATCTCTGCGGTAGGAAAGAACGCAAAAGAAAAAAACTTGAGAAACTATCACATGCTTTGAAGCAGCGATCCTGATTGCTAAAATGTCATTTTGCATACATTTTTAGTTCATATTAATGGGAATTTTAATTAAATAAAAACTTCAAATAAGATAAAGTAGCAGTGGTTTTTTATATAGTTTGTATTTGAGGTAGTTATAAATTTTGGCTAAATACTTTAAGTTTATTGAGGCATGCAAGTGTACCGTGAAAAATATAGATACTGAAAAAATAGCAATAACAAAATAGAATGGTGCTAAGGGATGACTGAAATGTGAAAAAAAATAAAAAGAAAGAAAGAAAAAACTGAAATCATACGAGAGTAAAAAATTTGTACATTAGATATTTGTATATAATATATGCGAAAGAAGTTTTAAGAAGGAAAACATCAGAGCATGCTACAAGACGAAAATATTATGCAGTCAATTAATAACATAAATTTAATTAGAAATCTATAGAAGAAAAGTGGAATTTTCAGAGAAAAAATGACAAACAAACAAAAAAAAAGAATTCCTCTTAATTAAAAAAAAAAAGCTTAAATCAGCCTAAAAATGAAGAATCTCATCCCTGGGTGCTGTACGTTGCTTAACTTCAAAAATAAATTAATAAAGAAAATAAAAATAATAGTAATTTTTAAGTAAAAAATTTTGATTTTAAATTTCTTCGAAAATCAAGACATGAAGGTTATACAGTGGAATCCCGTTTTAGCAAAAATCTCGTAATAGCAAAGACTTTGGTAATACCTAAATCAAATAACAATATCCGAGATACAATATCGGTACAACGAAATTTTGTTAGAGCAAAATGATTTCTCTGGTTTCTCGGAATTCGTTAAAACGGGCTGTATATCAAAACGGCTATATATACAGCAGGACTGTAAATCAAAATGACTTTTACTGTGATGCCACTCATAAAATAACAAAAAAGAGAAACTCATGCATGATTCTTTTTTTTAAGTGGAAAAAGAAGAATTTCCATACGAATAAAGAAAATAAGAAAACTGGAAATTATAGCAACAAAAAAATAAAAAGACATTACATAGCTGAAAAGCATTAAAAAAAGTACGTAATGTTGTTTACTTTACTAGTTTCCTTCAAAAAAATAATTTAAGTTTGAAATAGAAATTAATTTTTATTCTTACAGCATTGGAGATTTAAATAAAGGAGTGCTAAAAAAGTATTAGTTTTCAAGAGGAATGGAAAAGGATTGAAGAAACTAAGATACTAAAAATTAATACTTAATTACCGCTGGAAAAAAGAGGAAATTCAGTGAAATTTTTTGATAAATTCTGCTGAATATGCAGAATGACAAAAATAAATAAATAAAAATTTGAAATCCGACGATCGCCGGAAAAGTGGCATCCCTGACTTTTATTAATTTACATTTTTGTTACTTTTTATTTAAAAGCTTAATAAAATAATTATATACGTACATAAATACTATAATTAATTGTAGTTTTTTTTTAAAATATACAGAAATTCATTGTTTGCTTTGCTATGCCGTAAAATAAAAGAAAAATTAAGTATTTGACGGTTTTCGCCTCTGTCATGTCAAAAACCAAACCCTGTTTATGAAGTTTCCAGAAAAAAAAAAGTAGAACAAAAGTGTCAAAATTCTGTGTGTGTGTGTGGGGGGGGGGGGGGGGACTAACGCGCGAAGTGAAATTCGGGACAGGACAAAAAATATCACGCTAAGGGAAATTTGGACCAACAGAAAATTATGCAAAACAATATTTATAAAGAATAAAAATTAAAATCACAGTTATAAAAAATTACATTTAAGATATATATTCCTTAAAAGAAAAATTATAAAGTTTAATCAGTAACTTTTAATTAAAAAGCAATCAAATACTAAACACACAATTTACGTAACTCAGGGATGCGAGTGGTGAAAATAAGAAAAGGAACAATTACACATGAGGCGAAATTCGGTACACAGCAGAAAATATTCCCAGAAATAAAATTCGGGGCAACAGAAAGTTACGCAAAACATTTTTTTAAAAGAATAAATTAAAATCACAATGAATATATATTTGTAAATTGAAATAAAAACACTATATGGACATGCTAGTTTTTTAGATATCTAGCATCATTTTTATTCCCATTTGAACCTGCTTGTATTTTATTTGAAAAGGGGGGGGGGGGTAATCTTAAATAAGAGTAAATTTTTTCGCCCAAAAATCTCTTAAAACATGCATTCGATCTTAAAATAAACAAAATCGCGGAATTCCGCGAAAAACCCTCATGCCTGACAATTATAAATACATTAAGAGAGGGGGAAAAGCAGTTCTATTTCACATACAAAAAAGAGTATAATGGCTTAACATCTGAAAAGCACCCCCCCCCCCTTTAGTCAGAACATTCTTTTTTTTTTTCTTCTTTTCTCAACTTTTACTATTTTACATCAATTGCTTTAATAACTTGAAAGAAATTATTTATTATTTTTTAAAGTTATACACGGAAAAACATTATTAAATTTGAATTTGGAGTTCATTTTTACATCTATTAGATTGGAGACTTAAAGAAAAAAAAAAGTAACGAAGAAATATTCGTTCTCTAGACGGATGGGAAAAGACTGAAATGTTGGAGCATACTGAATGAAATCTTTACTGCCAAAAATTTTAATAAACAAACAGCAGTATTCGTCGATCTGAAAAAAAAGCCGGAAATTCGCTTAGCTTATCTTAAACAAAACCTCACAATTCCGCGGATTAGCGGAAAACTCTCACGCCAGGGAGTATTTTTCAAAACATGTCACGTTTAGGAAAACAATTGGCAATTATATTCCATGTGTTTCAATAGTTTCTGAAAGTTACCTATAACTCTATTTTTTTTTTTTTTTTCGTTTTTACTTAGCTGAGAAGATCTATCGCGATTCTTTTTTATAAAGGGCATTTAAATGTATATTCAAAGGCAGCGAAGGACTTTTTTGTTAAATATAAATGATATAAAATTGAAAATTACTCTAAGTTAGGATACACTTAAGAGGAAGCAACTTTACAAAATTATTAAAATGCAAAATTTGAATCTAATCATTCATGAACACACAGGAAACAATCAAATCACCCCTCATAATTTTCCTTAGTGTACTGTAAATATGAATTGCTTACCGTCTCCAGGAACTTCACCTTCTTCAGTATCTGCATCGCGTCCAGAAAGTCCAGAATTCTCATTTTGTCTCCGATCGTGGTTCTGCTGCTGTGTAACTCCTCAAACATGTAAGGATACACGCTGAATGTGTGCTTGATCACGTCAGGTTCAATTTTGTCGGAAATTATATCCAGAATCGCCATATAGGCACGACTGTACTCGTTGTCCACTTTAGACGACTCCGTCGGAGACTTCGTCTTATCACGTTCAGCTCCAATAGGCTTCGGGTAGTCCGATTCAGGACTGTGGTCGCCGGTTGCACAAGATTTCACCATATCACAATAACTTTCAATTGATTTCAGGAAGTCCGATTCGGAAGGACTTTGCTCGCCGTCACAAGTAGACTTCATCGGAGACTTCTTCATATCACGATCAGCTTCATTTGACTTCAGGAAGTCCGATTCGGAAGGACTTTGCTCGCCGTCACAAGTAGACTTCATCGGAGACTTCTTCATATCACGATCAGCTTCATTTGACTTCAGGAAGTCCGATTCGGAAGGACTTTGCTCGCCGTCACAAGTAGACTTCATCGGAGACTTCTTCATATCACGATCAGCTTCATTTGACTTCAGGAAATCCGATTCGGAAGGACTTTGCTCGCCGTCACAAGTAGACTTCATCCCCTTTTTTTCCCCTTTCTTTTCCCCCTTTTTTCCTTTTTTTCCCCTCTTTTTTTCACTATATTCATGAGACTTCTTCATATCACAATCAGCTTTAATTGACTTCTGGATGTCCGATTCCGAAACACTGTGTTCTCCGTCTGGACTAGAAGACTTCATCGGAGACTTCATGATATCACGATCAGCTTCAATTGATTTCAGATAATCCGATTCAGAAAGACTGCGTTCGCCGTCTTCACAAGAATTCGCTATGGACATTCCGAACAAATATTGGAGGAGCCATAGAACACGCCGAATAGCACGTCGCACTAATGCAGAAAACATTTTGCAAGTAGATACTTTCACTCACAAGCATAAATACGAAAATGACGTCTGATACACCTGGGGTTCCTTATATACACTATACCAGGTAGGTGGGAGGGACAGTAGAAATTCTGGAGTCCCCTGCCAATTGGTGGAGGGAGGGACAATGAAGATTTCATGGCGTGCAACTGGTCACTTCGATTACAATGAGACACAGGCCCAGGGCCTGCTCCCGTGCTTTCCCCCCCACTGTCCTACGTTACCAAACAGCACGTTTGGTGAAGCTACACGTGGTGAAACGTGCACGTGGTGACACGTGATGAAACTGCACCTACGGAGGTGGTTGTAGGAGATAAAGTTTGAGGGGCGTTCACTAAAGGCCTCTGTAAAGTTAAGAAATAAAAGTGAAAAATCTCTTAAAAATATAGAATTGCCAATGGATTAAAAAATTAAAAGATTTTATTCTAAAATATTGTCTTCCAACTATTTCGAAAATATTTTTCACACAAAAAAGTTTTAGTTACTTAGTATAAGTACTTGCACTTAAGTTATTAAATAAGGACATGGATTATAATTAATACTCGGATATAAAGAGCCAAGGGGGGGTTAGGGGGTCATAACTCCACCCCATGAGGAATTTTTTGCCATACAAAATGTGTATTCTTCTCTCCCTTATCACACACATGTATGCATATATGTGAGTTGCAGTGGCCGTAACCCTCCCCCATGAAAAATTTCTGGCTACGCCCCTGTAAAGAGCAGTTTTTTTTTTAACAAAGTAATTTACATGCTATGGCCGAGTGATTTTGAAGTACTAAGACAGTTGTCTGTCAGTCGAAGCGAAGTCCTTAACCAAACTTAATAGTATTTCTAGCGCCTCTTCTAAACTAATATTTTAGCACCTGAGATACAGTAGATTTTAACTGTGCCTCATTACCATCAGGGAAAAGGGGCAATGGCCAGGACCCCAAAAGCTCATATATTCATTTTAAAAATTTTACACAAAAATTACAAAAGATTTCAACCTTTCAAAAGTAATATTATTTTTAACATGTACGAAACGCAAACAGTGAAAAATTTACTTTTAATCAAAAACATTTTTTCAAAGTCAATGAAACGCTTCAACATGCCGTTGCACTGGCATCATACATGTTCTTTTATTTCAGACTACTTAGAATAAAATAAAATTTTGTGTTTGGAATGGAAAGAAAGATATTTAAATTTTTTTAGACATCGAAGTATCCAGAAAAAAAGTTCGGAGGGGGGGGGGGGCTCCAAACGATGGAAAGGCAAGATTTTTCACAGAAGGCTTCATTTTTATCATTTTGTTAAAATAAAGCGGAATTGCCGGGGGGAGGGGTCCTTGGATCCTCTCCTAACGGGGCATTTCTAAAGAATCATGCGATTTCGGTACATAAATACAAATAAACTAATTTATTTCAAGCCCTTCAGATTTTTTAAAATGCCTCTTTACAAGCTGTACTATAAACGGTAATAAAGGATAAACCTATATCAGTTGCGAAACTTTCAGAAAATTCTTAAAAATAAAAAAAAAATTAGCAGGATATGTGACTCTTCGAAAATTTCTGCTGTGCAATTCCATGTTGAATTTTTTTTCAGAAAGTTTCATAAAAGACACTGTTGCATCATTCATAGCGGTGTGTAATGCAGCTTGTGAAGAATCATCCCGAATTTTTCCGAGTCCCTGGCGCAATTAGTTTATTTTTCTTTGAGTATAAGGTCCGTGAGGGAGATTTAGTTTCTTTGAACAACACCCTTCCTTACGTACGTCCTTGTTATCAGAATGTAGGGATCATATTTTTTAGTTATCGTGAGGGCCCTTTTTTTTTTCTTCTTCTTCTTTTGATCAGGGCCCACAGTTGTCAAAATTCTAGTAAAATGTGCTTCATCCGTTGTGCTAAGACTATCATTCTGAAATAATCGCCTGGTTTATGAACGTATTCTGAAATAAATATATTGTGTCAGGAAATAGGAAATTTTTGGAATGCAGCTTCACAAGCTGTATTATTACATTATAAGAAAGGATAAATGTAAGTTATACCAGTGACGACAGCTGGCTGTGCGCGCTGTCGTCAAAAAAGGGTCTCTAGATTTGTGGCACGCGATGAACGTTTCGATCGTCCGCCATCTTGCTGGTAGTTAAGTCGAGCGATCTCAACGGCTGCCCTTTTTTCAGCATTGGGCAATTTATCCAGCTGTCTTCGCATTCTTCCATTTTTCAGCAGATGTCAGTGCTGTTAAAAATAACCGCGACCATTTTTTTTACTGGAAATGACGTGCTAAGAAGCAAAGGATTCTCTTGTAGCTATGTCACCCGCAACTATTTTTATAGAAGTTAAATCTATTCTTCGTAACTGGCAACAGTCAAAATGTCAGAATTTGGTGTTCCCAGAGCGGGAACACTGCGCTTTTATAGGGTTATAGGACACTTTATTTCCCATTTGCGCATGTACTTCAATTTCTGCTTAACTTGTTGGCCCCCATCGTTGCAAAACCTCGAATTGAAGGGCTTGCTGCAAAAAAAAACAGGTAGATCCAACTGTTCAAAAATTGTAAAAAAAAAAAAAAAAAATGTTTGGCTTTCAACAGAAATTAATGAAACAGATAGCTTCATCTCTTAAGTAACAGAAGAACTGATAATTGACGATATATATATATATATATATATATATATATATATATATATATATATATATATATATATATATATATATATATATATATATATATATATATATATATAAGCGACTCCTTTTGTCAGGTAATCTGCAGAAACCTAGCTATTTTTGTTCTTTCTTTAAATTGACGCAGCTGGCTGTGCGCACAGCCAGCTGCGTCAAAAAATGGGTCTCTAGATCTGTGGCACGCGATGAACGTTTCAGTCGTCCGCCATCTTGCTGGTAGTTAAGTCGAGCGATGGCAACGGCTACCCTTTTTTCAGCATTGGGCAATCTATCCAGCTGTTCTCGCATTCTTCCATTTTTCAGCAGTTGCCAGTGCTGTTAAAAAGAATCGTGACCTTTTTTGTTTCGGGAAATGACGTGCTTAAAAGTAAAGGATTCTCGTGGAGCCATGTCACCCGCAACTATTTTTATAGAAATGAAGTCTATTCGTCGTGACTGGCAACAGTCAAAACGCCAGAGTTTGGTGTTCCCAGATCGGGAACACTGCACGTTAAAGGGTTAAATAAGCTCAAGAGCAATAGCCCCTTGAATCCAGCATTTGTTACTTGCCAGCTATGCAGTTAGATTACAAACTGAGAGACGAACGATATCACGAATACCTATACGATGAAAAAGTAAATAAATGATTTAAGTGGCTACCCTGTATATCAGTGAAAAGAGCATACCTGGCGCAACACATGCTGCATTGTCAAGTCGAGCCGATAAGAGAATTTTATGAGGAGAGCCTCTTCTTCTTCGATTAGCGGATGATAGACGGCTTGTGTTGTGTTCCGCAAACTTCTGAACCGTTTACCAACAAATTTCACTTTCAGCCAAAATTTGCTACCGGGAAGGTCACGACATTTCTAACAAGGTGAAAGTGGGGCGAGTTCTAGTTGGACGGAATCTGGGACAAGCT
Source organism: Cheiracanthium punctorium (assembly GCA_038373885.1). Lineage (NCBI taxonomy): Eukaryota > Metazoa > Arthropoda > Arachnida > Araneae > Cheiracanthiidae > Cheiracanthium > Cheiracanthium punctorium. Next base: position 51,982 of record JAWZYV010020100.1, on the reverse strand, counting down.
TCTTTTAATGTTTAAGAAAGTAGTTGTGAATAAAATTGATTGGTTTTCCTTTTTAATATTTTAAAACATTATGGGATACCATATAGCCTACTGTTGGACGTATTATTAATAAGTTATAAAAAGTCATGTGCCAATGTATACCCTACAACTATTTGTTGTGTACCTCTTGTGAAGTAAATAGCTGTGATCATGGTGTGATGATGCAATTAATTCCATTGAAAAAAACTGGTAAGCTGTTCTAAGCCTCTGCCCTTGATTCGAGCTTGTATGTTTTGCCCTGTGAATTTTTTGTAGATCTGGTTGTGATAAGTGTATTTGGCCGTAGGGTGGTAGGTGTGGACTAAACGAAGAGAATCGCATTTGGTAGCAAAAACCGGTACAGTATAGATATGTCTTTTGAACGAACAAACAAAAAATAAAATAAAATAATAATTTTAAAAAATGACACGTACGTTCGGTTTTCCCCAAACAAATGAAAATCATACAGATAAATCTTGTGCCAAACGCACATATTATAAAATCCAAAGTTCTCAATCTCGCATAGATTATTGCATTCCCAATAATTAATAATCAAATAATAATTAGTTCTAACCAAAAAAAAAAAAAATCAGTTCTTAAGAGATGTGAATCGCTCCATCCCATCGTGAAAAAAATGAGTTTTTGAACGAAATTACATTTTTGAAAGTGTAAGCATTCTTTCGATCAAAATGTCGTTTCCCAGTTTTTACTTCTGGCAAACGATTTAATAAAAATTATGTATTAAATGTTTAAAAATTTAAACGTTAAAGACTGAAGAGTTACTCTTTTAGAAGTTAGATACTTTGGCTGTCATTTCACTCCTTAGGACTGTATTCACTAATCCACTCATTCATTTTAGATCTCTCTCTCTCATTCTCTCTCTCTCTTTTAAATATATTAAAGCACTGGTGATCAAACTTTTTGGCAGTGCGACACAGATGTGTTTGAGACTGCAACATAGAAGTAGCATGCAAACCGAAAGATGTTCACACGTGGCTAATGACCGAAATGTTAATAACTAATGCATTTGGTTAGATTTTTATATGATGTGGTTCAATAAATTTTGACATCAAATGAAATTTATTTTTTAAAAAATCAATAGTTTTATTCAATTTTATCAATAGTGCGCCCAATTTAATTTATTTACAACTTCCGAATCCACTTTGTGACCCAGGGTAAATACACGGCAAAATTTCCAATAAGTTGAACAATGTTTATGATTTCGATTTGTCTGTCTATCAGTGCTTTAATTTCTATTAGCAGGTGTCGACTGCAAAGACATTTATGTACAGTCGGACATCAATTTAATGAATAGATTGGAACTGAAATTTTTTTTCGGTAAAACGGAGTTATTCGTTACTATAGGGTCCAAACAGGGGAGGGGGGGGGTGTGATCTACTCGAAGGGTCTGCGATATTTGCTTTTTTTAACTGAGCGTTCATAAAAAAAATCATAAAAATTCACACACTTACTAGTATGTTACTTTATTTATTTATTTATTCTGTGCAATACAAAAGAAATTGGTTTGCTTTGAACTGTCTTTTTGCCTTTCTCTTGTTCTTTGGAGAAGATCATGACTCCGAAACATCGTCCTTTTCAGCCCTGACTTAAATATGTATATTACTATTGAAAAGAGTGTTGGAGTGTATTAATTTTTTTTTTTTTCAGATAAACCCAAAAGTCTTTCGATATATTAAATTCTATGAGCAAATGTTACAGAATTTAATAACAATTGTTTATACCGAATTTAAGAGTCGTGTTTGCTCTATTTCAAACAAAATAAAATTACCAATTGTGGACAGTGGCGGCTCCTCCATTGGAGCACATGAGCACGTGAACCCCCAAAGGAAAAACTAAAGAATAAACACATTAACAAATTAAATTTAAAATAAATATTAAGCGCAGTTCTAAATTTATGTAAATTTAAAACGAGAATTTTACCACCACGAGTTTTACCACCACACACACGCACACAAAGTATAGGTATTAAAATAAGGTTACATTTCTTTAACTGAATGTAATTGAATGTATCATAGAAAAACATATTTAAGACACATATGTTGATTTTTAAAATGTTCACATTATAAGAAACGAAGACGCATTTATTATTTTGCATTATCGCTTATTTTAACATTCCTGTTGATATTTAACGCCTTGCTCGAGCTCGAGTGGTACACAAAGTTTGAATGCTATGTATTAAAAGCGGAAATTCTTTTCTCTCAATTCTACATAAAAATTCTACATAAGAGTGAAAATTCTTTTTACTTAAAAGCTTGGTTCCTTACTACTTCTTTCTATGAATTCGATCCGATCCCATCCGAAGTTGTTACCGTAGTGCCTGGGCGCCAGTGTCCCTCAACTACGCTCATAGAAGCTATATTAAGTGGGAAATGTAAATAAATAAATGTCCAAAGACTTAAATACATTTTTATGGATTGCAGATAATACCGCCTATTATAGTAGAAAAACATATAATGGCATTTAGTAAAGGTATTAACAGGGAGGCAGGGGCGCAGAGAGCCCAGTCGGGGCCCCGGGGATAAAATATTCGGTATCCCTTTGCTATCCAGAAACCCTTTCGACCAGACCCTTATTTTCAACTACGCCCATTAGGCCCGGCCTAGGGTCCCTAATATTGGATTCCCCGAAGACAAAATCTCAATTCAATGTTTCTTAATTTATCTTTTTTAATTGCAGATTTTTATATAACCTTTTTATCCTTTCAAATGTTTTCAAGCAATATTTTAAACTAGTTGCCAATGTGCTCGATGATTGGATGACATTTATACCCAGGGGTTGAAAAAAGTTGTATATTCTTAGGCATTTTATATACAGATTGAATTTGTTTGTTAAATTCATCATGCAAGATAATAGACGGCTGCCATTTTGGGGAACCGAACCGAACCGAAATGGGTTTTCATGGAGTATCTGGCGCCGAAGGCGCTTACCTGTGTGTTTTAGTTTATCGTGATAAAAATAAAACCCCCAAAAAAACATGATAAGGGATGTATCGGGATCGAGTTCGTTAGCCAGGCAGTAAAAGTGTTTCAGGGGAGGAAGAGAAAATAAAATCGGCAAAGCAGAAAAGAAAATCGGCAAAACTGACTCCCGTGCGGTAAGAACAAGATGCCTTTTTTTTTTTTTGGGGGGGGGGGGAGCCCAGACTTCCGACAGCAGGGCACAGCCTGACAATCATTTACCTTTGGAAATTTCGCATTGCCTACATCAGTGTCTGGGAGTCCCCCATCCAGAGTTGTGCCTATAGTCAAGAATTTTCTATTGCTTTTGGTGTCGTATTACATCAGCCTTTTATTCCTTATTAAAATTATTAATCATTTAAAGAAACTTTAAATTAATAGTAATGGGAAAATAATTAATAGAATTAAAATTGTTAATTTAAAAGTATTATAATTTAATAAACATCCGTGCTCTAAAAAATATCAACAGTTTATTTTGTAGGTTTCGTCACTTCCATAAAGAAACTATTTGGAACGTTAACAACATTTTTGCATGGTATGTTTCCTCAGTATTGAAAAAATTAATATTTTTATTCATAGTACTTCCATTCAAGCAGGCAGCCAAAAAATTTCAGAAGTAAAAAAAAAACTGGAAAGTTAAAAATTTCTCATAGAAAGTCTTAATCTTTAACATTTTGTTAAGGAATCCACTATTTAACAGTGTGCCTCAAAAAAAAAAATAAATAAATAAACTTTTCTTGAAAAAGAAGACTAAATCACTAACACTCCTCGTTTTTGTGAAGTTGGTGGATTATGCTATAGCTGGTTTTTGTAATTTTGTTTAAAAATTAATTGGAAACTTCTAGGTACATATTCTGTATTTGGACATTTTCTTTTCTTTTCTTTCTTTCTTCTTCTTCTTTTTTTTTTTTTTTCAAAACTGACTACACACAATTAAGTATTATATAGAAGCAGAGACAGGTAGGACCCCTTCCCAAGGTTAGTCCCTTTGTGCAGCATTGCGAACCTTTGATAGAGTGATGCTGCAAAATGTATTGGACGAACTGGATTAAAAATCGGACGTATGCCGTGTAACATGAAGGTCACACATTGAACATTTGTAACTAAAAATATCTTGCTTTATTTCTCTTTACACTTATACATCACTTATTGTAATATGTGCAGTAGTTTCGAGAATATGAATTCTTATTGTCAGCCGTGGGGATATTTCCCCGGCTCCCTCTCCCACTCTGTTCCACTGCCACTGCAGGGAGGATTACATGATTGACTACCTGCATACACAGACACGGTCAATTTATGAATAGGCTAAGTGCCCAATCAAGGCTAATTCTTCTGTAAGGAGGTGTGAGAAATTACACTCATGTACTGATAAAACACCACAAAGCCTTTCTATGGTATTTGTGGTCGCAGTTATTTTGTACAGGTGTTACAGTCGATCAATCTCTCTCACTGTATTTTGGATCCTGAAATAACTGCAACATTAAATCCTTTAAAACGGTTTGAAAAGCCCCTGCCTTCTATCCATAGAATAAATATAACAAACATAGAATAAAAATAACATGGATTATGAGACTAGTTTATCAGTAGTGGATTCTTTTATTTCTGGAAATCTTGCAATTTTTGATGGAGTGACCACCCGTCGCGTAGTATTCTCCCATAGTTTGAGGTTTCATCCCGCTGTGGTGGCGTACTGCCCTTTATTCTCATCACGGGCGCCGACTTCTAAAAATTATTGGGGGGGCTCGTATCCTTACGGAGGTGGACGGGGGGACACAAAATCCTTCTCTCCGTCAGTATAATTAAGGGGTTCAGAAATTTTAGAATTGAGATTTCAAAATGTGCTTTTTTAACATAACACTTTCATGAAAATAAAAGGAATTCCATTTAATAAATTTTTCAAAAATTTTTTGAACTCATTTTTAAAATTAAGTATTTGAACTCAAGATCTCGAATCAGTCTTCAGTACACATATGGAGAAAGCAAATCTCCCTTCTGAAAGAACAACTGAATTTTAATTAAGTTAATAACAGCAAAACAAGTAAAATCTTTTTCGAAATGTATTTAATGATAATTTCATAGGAAAGAACATGCATGAAGTCAAATGTGGAAAACTGTTCTGCAAAACATTACTCCAGCTAATATTTCAAAATACCCTAGAAGTACAAACGAGACGAAATACTAAAATCTGGATTATTTTATTTACTTGCAAACCTTCATCAGAGATAATTTTTACTAATATAAAATAGTATTTTTTATTTTACTACATGATGAAATACCCATAAATTGAATCGACTTTAATTAAATGTCGCACTACTTTAAGACAGAAAAACTGATCACATTTAAATTACATTTTTGACAACTTTTTACAGATTACATTTAAAGTTATTTAAAAAAAAAACATAAACAAAGAAGTAATAAATACCTCCTTTCCATGTATTAAAACAAATCAAACAAATATACAAACCATCATACAAAGTTACAAGTCCTCTCTTCGACACATACATTTTAAACGGATTTCCGTGATTTGAATTGTAAAAACAAATAAATAAATAAAATATACTTTTAAATTCATTCTCATAGTATTTTCACAGAAGGAAAAAAATTAATTTTTCAATAATATCATCCTTGTTAACATTTAAAAATGATTTAACAAAGAAATCCAAGTACGAGAATATATCAAAATTCAGAGTCTACACTATTTTAGGTCTTCATAAACATTTTAATACTGAAAAATTTCATTTTACATTAAACTAAGAATACTCATATAATCTTTCAATAACATTAAAAATGAAAAGAAATGTTGAAATGTGATGTTATGGCCAACTATCTGCGTGAGGGATCTAGGCCGGGGGGGGGGGGGGCTTCGTGTGGAACTTGGCATAGAAAACTCGACATATAAAATCTGCATTGCACTTTAAATCACACTTCTTTTTGGAAAACCGTTCCAGATTACCTTAACAATTATGAAAACAAATTAAACCAGCACATAAGCAATTGGCAAATCAGAGACGCTCCTGGCAAAATGAACACATAGTAATCATTTTATAAACTAAAACCATAATGAATTATGCTATTTGAAACATATTTTGATGATATTTGTGCAACAATATATGAAAATTTATTTTTATTCAGTACGGAGAAAAGTTGTATAAAATATAATCGTGCTTTAAATTTAAAAGTGGAATAACACAGAAACAGATATACAATGCCAAAATTATCACTCTGAATTATTGTAGATATTTACAGACAATTTTTAAGAATACTCAATAATATGAAAAATGGAAACAAAATGAATGAAATCTAATTCAAAATCATAGTCTACGCCATATTATTTTTAAAACATATATAAAAACTCCACTGCACTCTAAATCACCTTTCTATTTGGAAAATTGTTCCAGATTACCTTAACAATTATCAAAACAAATTAAACTAGCACACTAGCAATTGGTAAGTCAGAGACGCTTTGGCTAAATGGATACATAGTATTCATTTTATAAACTAAAACCATAACGCATTATGTTATTTGAAATTTATTCTGATAATATTTGTGCAACAATATACGAAAATTAATTTTTATTCAGAACGGAAAAAAGTTGTATAAAATATGATTGTGATGACTGGGGTACGAAGGGTATTTTGTTTATAAGCCTTCTTATGATTACCATAGCCCGTTCGTGTAAACATAGTGCTAAAAGTTCTCCTTATTGAATTTGCAAAATATACATCCATCTAATGCAAGGTATCACTGAAATGTGCACATAAAATTCAAGCTAAATAGTCGGCTTCAAACTTTCTAGCACATATTCATTTAAATTTCAATTAAGAAGTGTACAATGCCAAAAAGTGTTTCTTGTGTACGAAGTCAATAATGAATCAGAATTATTTTCTCAGAGTTACATATACATATACTGTATAAATATTAACGCTAAAATAGCTTTAATAATGTTTGATTATATTTTTTTTCCTTCTAAATTTTAACGCAGGCCTCTAAAATGGTAGGAGCCCACAGGTGAAAGCCTACTCAGCCTAATGGGTAATCCGGCCCTGTTTAGGTATAGTCCCTCTTTCCCCATGAAGCCCCCTCCTTCCTCCTCTATAATTTTTATGGTTTTGTAGCAGTTACGCTAGTTTGATATTCCATAAATAATAATTTACAAACATAGGTGCTTCATAGAGTGCTTTTATAGAAGAGGGAGGCTATTTGCAAGTGTGGGGTGGAGGTGGGGGTCGAATACGAGTATGTGTATCACACGCCCAATTCACACATTTTTCTAAAACCATTTTTTGATTTTGATCGTTTTCTTTCATTGTGGTTTCGAGGCAACTACGCCATTCACCCTTACGTTAATCATGCTCGCTGTGACTCCCCTTTCCTTTGCCCTCTATGTATGGATGAATATGGATGAATGCACATATTTACAAAACGGCTGCATATTTTTCTGCCAAGGAACAACGACTGAGCACATAGTCAGAATATTGTGTGCATACTTTAGTGTTGTTATAAAATAAAGTAAATTAGTCAGAGACTAATGGTTTTCTAAAGAGGAATTCTCTTTCAGCAACACAATATGATATTATGCACATGATCAAGGCCTCTCTGAATTTTGGGCCTTGTCCAAGCTCGGCTTGGGCCCTCGTTTTTTTTCTTCCTTCTTTCTTGGCGAGATGGTTAATCTAGGCCCATGACCACTGTGACCCCCCTCTGGAACCGCCACTGGCACCATATGCAGCCAAGAGTAGCAAAATAATGAACCGAAATTCGCCTAAAACAACGAGTCTTCTTAAAGATTTCATGGTTTTCAAATGTTCGTTTCTAAATTTTCGTATTTATGTGTAAACTAACAAAAATTTTTGAAAATCGTAGGGGGGCTGGGAGACAGCTAAGTAGTGCTCAGCCCGCGTAGCCCTCCCCCCCCCCCCCACCTCTGATTACGCCCTTGATGGGGGATAGAATTTTATATGTAAAGAGAGAAGATAAGAGCAAGCAATTATAAAATATAATCCAGAAGTTGTGCTGCTCGAAGATTTTTATGAAATCATTTTTTATTTAGCTCCTAACTGTAGCTAAATCAGAAACGTTAAGCGTTCGATATTAGTAAAGTTTTGATAAAGCGTATAAAGAAATGAATACTGTCTATATCCGAAACTGTATTAAACATCAATTTTTCATCTATCTCACAAGGTTCTTCATGATTTAAAATCTTCAAACTTAAATTTGACTATCAATTTTCTGCCTTGAATTGTTTTTAAGTCACATTTAAACGGTTTATTTTCAGCATCGAAACTTAATACTGCTGGGAAATGGGAATGTCACAATCGTTTGCAGTTTTGCACAATGGGTAAATCTCCCTTATGGTCAGACATCTACAGAAGAGTCTGTATCTCACAATAGAACAAAAGTGAAAGCTTTTGCTGTACTGATTTAAAAAAGAAAGATTACATTACATGAGAACGACCCTCCTAAAAAAAACGCAGTCCTCTCCCTACTAGAAAGCAATTCCATCATCAATTGTGTCACGGTGTAAAATCTGAAGGGTTCTTGTGGGGGAAAACACCCGTTTCTTTTTGCCTAGCTATCTGATGGTCATTTGTTTGTGCTTGCGCTCTTGATAAAGAAGGTTGACATCCGTGCCTTACGGCATTACAGGTGCCCAACGTAATTCCTGAATCCCTGTGAAAGAAAAAGCGGAGTGGGAGACAGAAGAAGCTAGCGATACATTCTCTATTTTTAGGATTCTTAAGTTTAACCGATTTGGAGGAAGAAATATGATTTGACACAAAAAAGTTGGAGTGAAGTTTTTGAAGGGGCTCAGCCCCCTGAATAAAAATATTGGGGGGGCTGAAGCCCCTTCAAGCCCCATGAAGTCGGCGCCTATGATTCTCATTCCTGTTCACGTCCAAACGTGTCACGGCAGAAATTTTATTCGACCTGTCTTAACCCTTTAACGTGCAGTGTACCTGCTCTGGGAGCACCAAACTCTGACGCTTTGACTGTTCCCAGTCACGAAGAATATATTTGATTTCTATAAAAAATAGTTGCGGGTGACATAGCTCCACGAGAATCCTTTACTTTTAGCACGTCATTTCGCGTATAAAAATTGTCACGATTATTTTGAACAGCACTGACATCTGCTGAAAAATGGAAGAATGCGAGAACAGCTGGATAGATTGCCCAGTGCTGAAAAAAAGGCACAGCCAGCTGTCGTCAAAAAAGTATCCCTCGATCTGTGGCCGCGATGAACGTTTCGATCGTCCGCCATCTTGCTGGTAGTTAAGTCGAGCGATGGCAACGGCTGCCCTTTTCTCAGCATTGGGAAAGGGTTGCGCGTCAAAGGAATTAAAGCGGGCTCTATAAGAAATTAAGCAGGAAAACTATTTTTTTCGTTGCGATGGTGTTATTTTGAGACAAATAAATATCCCAGTGATACCATTTATTTTAAGGAGTTAATATTATCGTTATAGACATTTGCGTATTAAAAATTTGATTATTGCTGTAGACTGATTCGAGATGCATTCAGTGAACAGGAAAAGGCGGATTTAGCGTGATAGTCATTATTGTTATACATAGGTTTCACTGTATTAAAAAAAAAAAAAAATAGTCAATAAGATAAATTTGGCACATTAATCGTAATTTATTCAGTTCACAAAGAAAAGTTGATTAATTTTATGGAATACTTTACTGTAAAATTAATTCAGTGTAACAAAATAAAAAATAAATTACCGTGTTTACTCTTGTAATAGTCAAATTGTTTTGCCATTTTTTTCATTGTGAATGTCTAGGTGCGACTATTATATGGAGAAATCTACTACACAGCATTGTACACTCTCATACTAAAACATCACGGGTGTAAAAAATACGTTTTAGGAACTTAGAAAATTAACAATTGTTTTCAGATCATGTTCTGTTTATTAAATTGTCTTTTCGTCAGTTGTGCACAAAAAAAGAAGAATTTTTCTTTTGATGGTACATTTTTATAGATAAAATTATTTTGAAAAAAATTTGATAGCATAGTACACAATTCATAATAGTTTCCTAGATAACTCTAATATGCATTTTCTAGAAGAAAATGAAATACGTGACTGCGACTTTTATGCGGGGAAAATATTTTGACGATTTTTTCTGCTTCAAAACGTGGGGTGGGGAGGGATGCGACTATTATGCGAGTAAACACAGTAATAAATCAGTTATTCGATATTAAATACATTATTATTGTTTATATATTATATAAATACAAAAAAATTCTTATTTCAGTTCCTAATAAAACCTACAGCAATATATAATACTCAGAAGATCATGAGTATTATATATTGCTGTAGACCGTTGAAAAAGTACAGCGATTTCAAAGTTGTACTTTTTAAATCAATTTTTCTTCCCTTTTATTTTACCTTCACATAAAAAACAGTCCTGTGATTCAACACACACGCACATGTGTATGTATACTTACTATATTCAACCTCCACTTAATTGACAACTTACATCTGAACGACAACATAACTAATGGCACTCATGAATGACAAAATACCGCAAAGACTAAAAGTTTTGTTCAAATCTGTTTAAAATGTGATGCATAACTTATTTTCTGAGTAAAATTGCACGAACTCAGATCATGAACAAAAACTGTAAGCTTAGTACAATAACCAAAACTTTGGGAAGGGAAAAAAGAAGCAAGTGGATATTTGAGATGCTTTTTTCCAGCTGCTTTTTTTATCCCTGACCAATAATAATAATAATAATAATAATAATAATTAAATAAATAAAAAGCAGCATGATTTTGACGTTGACCGTACCATAGAATGTAAAGCATAATTAAAACATTTCTAGTTTTCTACGCTTTGAGTATATTTGCATTGGAAATGTTACAAACTAAAAGCTGTATTGAAATTTCTTATAAAATGAAACCTCCTGTAAGGGACACCTCCAAATAAGGTATACCTCTATTTAAGGGCAATTATGTTGGCCGCAGTCCCTTTGAATAGTTACCATGAAATTTACTTCTGAATAAAAGGCCGGACTGGACCGCTGAAACGGCCAGGGCGATTCGACAGGCACAGCCCCCTAATATCAGTTGCGGGCGCGTAGGATATTAGTTTGGCTGGGGGGATGCACAAATATAGGTGTACTCTGATATAATGAACTCTCTTATAACGTTGAGATATTATTTGTACGTTCAATCACACACCTAAAGTGCAGAAGCTCGCATACAACGACAATCGGTCATAGCTTCCTAAATTATCTGTTCCCTTAAATGACTTTAAAATCAAGTTCAGTTGCATATGGCATTATCAGAGAAAATTTATTTAATATCCAATATTTTTTATTAAAGCTTTTTACAAAGACAACTTTAAAAATATTTTGATTGAATAATTCAGAGACAAAGTCTCTTCAGACTTTTTGAAGGAAATTTCATTTTGATTTTTAACCTATGGAAGGGGTAGTGTTAAGTCATTAGTGTTTAGTCTTCTCTGTGGATGTGCTTATGCCTGACATATCTTGATAATGAGAATGAAACAAAATAATACAGAGTTTCCAATATAACCTTTTTTAAATTATTTAGTTGACCACCAAAGAATGAAACCATACTAAAATCTTAAACGAACAATAATACATACATAGCATTTTTAAATTATTCTATAAGTTTAATTCAGTTTATAAAAGAATGAAAGATAGTATACATATTTACAAAAAATATATAGCGAATGAGCCTATGGTGGCCGTAGTTAAACTTAAGGATTAGGTTATCATATTATTCTGGTTAGGTGAATATGGCTTTTATTGATTTATTTATTGTAAACATAGTTGGCAGAGCCTGATTATCACACGGGCATACAGGGCAATAGCCTGGGGCCCCGGAAAAATAAGGGCCCCCAAATCTCTCAACTAAATTTCCTTTGTAATATCTATAGCATAATTTTTAACAATAGATGGACTTATTCAATGGTCTTTAAGACTCATGGATGAATAAACAAGAAGTTAGGAGTTTTTGAAAATGTATGGTATGGGCATATATATTGTTGCGGAATTACTCTGCTACTCCTGGGGTTCGTCGTTCTAAAGTCCAGTTGGTGTAAAAAGTTCAAGTAAAAAAGTCACTTGTCAGGATGGAACACAAACTTTATTTCTTCTAGAACTTCGTAGAACAATCAGCTGCACACAATTCACAAGCACAATCTAGCAGTAACGTGCTTTTAACAATCCGCTTGGATCAGAAGCTCTCACAAATGCTGCATTTCTCACACAAAATAAGTCACTTTTACAGGCTAAAATTCCGTGAAAATATTCAAGGGATATAGTACACTATCCCTTAAGACACAGCAATGAAGAATTTACACACAGCACTTTAAAAACAGCTTCACAAAGCAAGCTAAAACACAGCTTCTATAGCACTATCAGTTCACACAAAACAAGCGTACTGAGAGCTCTTCACACATTGAATGTTCAACTCGCACTGAAAACTTTCGGGGCGACGCGCGCTTCTATAAATAGCCGACGCAGGAGGTACAAGAGGTTTCCAGAAAAGTCAATTTCTCGAGGGTTCTACATAAAGCGTGAATTTTGATTACGTCATAGAAGAGAAATGTTAGGTTATTATGCGTTTTTAATGCAGGAAAAACAACTTCCAGGCCCCATTGGGACAATCGCGCCAAATGACCAAAAAGTCGCCAAGCTTGGCGACTTTTGGCGAAATATCGCCAAATTTGGCGCCAAAAATAAGTCCTCAAAAGTGAAGAGATCTAAGCTCTAGGACTAATATTTCTCGAGTTTTCTAGAAATCCCATATATTTGAATGGGAAACCGAAACCTCCGTATCTCCGGTTCTAATTGGCCGATTTTGATGCAACAAAAAGCAAAATTTATCTATTTGAAGCGTAGAATACGAATTTTAAACCATTTTAAGCCCCAGAGCAGCGGGTTGCCCCGAAAATTCGTAACATTGCCCCCTTCCCAAGGACTGCACGTCCCGGGCAGTACAATCCCTAGTTAGGAGGTCACACAAGTACCTACACTGTGTAACACTTAACAAGATCTTAACAACATAATTCAAGAAAGTAATCAATAGCACAATAAGCAGATACACATTAATAAATAAATAATCAACATAATAAATAATTACACTAATAAGTAATCAATGTAATAAACAAATACACGTTAATAAAAACCGATATATTACAAATATGTACACTAAACATGGCGTAAGTAGTAAGTGAAAGAAAGTTGACGAAAGAGGAAGAGAAGAGAAAGACAGGAAAGAAATGAGAGTTGAAAGAAAATAGGAATTACGCCATAGTGACCATGGTCTGAGCTAATTACAACCGCGGTAGATGGCTAGCCGATCGTAATGTACAACTCTTGGCTTCGAGTTTGGTGACTTACGAATCCGTACGATGACGTCATTCAGCCGGTTTAGGACTGTGTAAGGACCGTCCCACGGCGATTGCAGCTTGGGAGACAGGCCTTTCCGTCGAGTAGGATTCCATACCCAAACTTTGTCACCTACGTTGAACTCGTGTCCCGTAGCCTTCGTGTCGTAGCGAGTCTTCATCTTTTCCGTGTTCAGGTTGATCCGCTCCCGAGCAAAATGATGCACATCTTCAAACCGTGCCCGAAGGTTTTCCACGTACTCCTCTGGCGATGAAGGCGCATCTGGAGGGCGGCCGAACACTAGATCGGCGGGAAGACGAAGATCTCTGCCGAACAGCATCTGGGAAGGTGTGAAGCTGGTAGTCTCGTGGACGGCACTCCTATAGGCCAGCAGAAAGAGGGGGATTTTCTTGTCCCAGTCCTCTTGATTCCTAGATACCAGGAGCGAGAGGTTGTTCAAAATTGTGCGATTGAACCTCCACCATGCCGTCGGATTGTGGGTGTAAAGGCGTAGTCTGGGTTTTGTCTATTCCGAGAAGTTGGCATAGTCCTTTAAAGACTGCAGAGGTAAAGTTCGTTCCTTGGTCGGAATGAAGTTGCAGAGGGGTTACATATCTGGAAATCCATTCCTGCACCAGTACCTCTGCTACGGTCGTAGCTTCTTGATCGGGAATAGGAAACGCTTCGGGCCATTTAGAAAAGTAGTCAATGACAACTAGGATGTATTTGTTGCCATCCGAAGTTCGCGGAAGAGGCCCCAGGATGTCGAGGGCAATCCTCTCAAAAGGCGCTCCTACATTATAACGATGTAGTCTTCCACGGCTTCGTTTCTTCGGGCCTTTACGGGCGGCACATGCGTCACAAGCTTGACACCACTTTTCGACGTCGCCTCGAGCCCTAACCCAGTAGAAGCGCTCGCGAACTTTCTGCAGGGTCTTCATTACGCCAAAATGGCCTCCAGTTAAGCCATTATGAAGTTCTTCTAGAACCTTCGGAATCCTCGAACGAGGGAGTACTAACTGCCATCGGAGCATCTTGCCGTCGTCCGACTCCCATTTACGATACAGGACTCCATTTCTCAGGCGAAGCGAATCCCATAAAGCCCAGAACTGTTTTGTTGCCGGACTGTAAGATGATATTTCTTGCCAACTGGGCTTAGCGCTGGATTTTTCCATAAATTCCACAATAGGTTTGATGTCGCTGTCTGCTAATTGGTCCGCCCGAACATTTTCGTCACTCCAGGGATCTTGGGATGGTGTCGATGATGTAACTTGGCGGACAACGGGATGTTTCAGATGGTAATTTTTCTCTGCCCTGGAGCAATAGCGACAGCTGTCTATACAGGGCCTTCTTGACAAAGCATCTGCATTTCCATGAGATGCCCCTTTCCGATGACGTATATCGATGTCATATTCTTGTAATCGCTGTATCCACCTGGCTATTTGGCCCTCTGGATTCTTGAAATTTAGAAGCCAGGTTAAAGAGGCATGGTCCGTTCGGAGCAGGAACTTTCGGCCGTACAGGTAATGATGGAAGTGCTCCACGGCTTTAATGATAGCAAGAAGTTCCTTTCTCGTAACACAATAGTTACGTTCTGCCTTTGAAAGGCACTTGCTCCAGTAAGCAATGACGTGTTCTTGGCCATCTATCTCCTGGGACAAAACTGCTCCAACACTCTCCTTACTTGCGTCTGTGTCCAGGATAAATGGCTTGTCAGGGTGAGGATACGACAGGATCGGCGAAGATGTTGAAGCCGTCTTCAGTTCGTTGAATGCGTCCTCACATTCCTCAGTCCATAGAAATTTCTGTCCAGTCTCGGTCAATTTGTGAAGAGGTCTTGCAATTTGAGAAAAGCCCTTCACGAATTTTCGATAGTAAGTACACAGACCGAGGAAACTTCTTAAGTCGTGGATATTCTCGGGACGACTCCAGTTCTGGACTGCGGACGTCTTTTCGGGATCGGTTCGGACTCCGTGGGCGGATATTATGTGCCCGAGATAACGTACTTCCCGACGGAACAAGTTGCACTTCGACGGACTTAGTTTCAAGTTTGCCTCTTTTAATTTCTGCAGTACCTTTCGAATGTTCTCGAGATGCTCTTCGAAAGTCCTTCCGACGATGATGATATCGTCCAAATAAACGAGACATGCTTCGTAGGAAAGTCCTCTCAACACTGTCTCCATTAGACGCTCGAATGTAGCCGGTGCGTTGCAGAGTCCAAAAGGCATAACTTTGAACTGCCACAATCCTTGTCCCGTGGTGAACGCAGTCTTTTCACGGTCATCGGGATGGATTTCTACTTGCCAGTAGCCACTCTTGAGATCCAGAGTGGAGAACCATTCATTTCCCGATAAAGTGTCCAATGTGTCGTCTATCCTGGGAAGAGGGTAGCTGTCTTTCTTGGTAATGTCATTCAGACGTCTATAGTCAACGCAGAACCGGGTGGAACCATCTTTCTTTCGGACCAAAACAATCGGCGAGGCCCACGGACTAGTCGATGGCTCGATGACGTCATCACGCTGCATCTCCTCTAAAAGTCGGTTCACCTCTTCTTGCTTAGCAAACGGCAGCCGCCTAGGATGTTGCTTGATGGGAGAATGGCTGCTTGTGTCTATTCTGTGCTGCGTTAACCTCGTACGGCCAAAGTCACCGGAAGTACGGGAGAAGAGGTCTTCAAATTCAGCTATTACTTTCTCCGCAGCGCTTCTCTGTTCTGCCGTTAACTCCACGTCTTGTAATAATTCCTTCGTCAGGCACTCGGAAGATTTAGCTGTCGTTTGGATGATGTTCTTATTAATGCAGGTAACAGGAGTGCATGTCGCCAACACTTCATTTTTCTTTATCACCTTCGACTTGTCCGTCACATTTACTACTCTAACTGGAATTTCTGTTCTCGACAAGTCCACAAGTGTTGCTCCCACAAGTACTCCTCTGACGGAATCACTATTGTTTGGGTGTTCGATTAATCCAAAACGGAATTTATTGCTTTCTTTTACTGTTCCAGAAATTATTGAATCAGTTCTTGGCGGTAGAGTGATATCAGTCTGGGCTATTATTTGCTGAACAGGTAAAATAGTTTCATTTTTAATATCGAACGCAGCTATTTCTTCTGTGTCTGAACGAAGCTCGTTATTCTTAAAGTCCAAGTTAAATTTGTGCGATTTTAAAAAGTCGAGTCCGAGAATAAAAGAGTCTGTAATATTGGCGACATATACCACATGGTCGTATCTGGCATTTCCAAACGTGATTTCTACTTGCGCTTTTCCGCCCACTTCGACCTTGTCACCTGTCACAGTCTGGAGGGTCAGCGAGGGCGGAGTCCAGATAATCTTCAAGTTCAATTTCTTGGCCAGATCCGTCCTTATGATGGTTACGTTCGCTCCAGTATCAATCACCATGTGGCATGGGGAACCATTAACGTATCCCAGTACGAATAGTCCATTACTGCCGCCATTCACTGATGAAATCTGTAAGACTTTCAAACGGGGCTTTTGAATATCCCTCAGCCTCTGTTCCTGAAAGTCGTCTCTTTTCTGTCTTCCTTCATGGGCTTCTCTGGTGCATTGATAACTGCGATCTTTACGACGAGAGTTCTTTTGTGCGTCGCAGTATTTTCGTAAATGCCCCTCGCTGTTGCACCTCCAACATTTCACTTTTCTTGGCTCTGACTGTTCTTGTCGTTCCACCAGATTTTCCAGGGTCTTTAATTTATTCTCTAATCTCTCCATTTCTCCATCCGTAGGCTCCTGGAATGACACAGCTCTAACATTATGCCGCTCTTTTCTTACGGCCAGCTGAGCTGCCTCTAGCTTCATGGCGAATACGAGGGCAGACCTGAGATCTTTATAATCCGCCAAGATCAATGCTTTCTGAATTTCAGAGTCCACGAGGCCTTCAATAAAATGTTGCACTGCAACTTCTTCTCGAACATTATCAGGATAACTGCCATAGGCTAGATGACACAGCCTATCTATGTCGGAAGCCAGCTCTTGGAGGGTCTCGCCAGGTCTCTGCATCCTTGACTTAAGTTGGATTCTACTATATTCTTTCTGGCACTTCTCTCCGAATTTCATCTCCAAGGCACTTGCGAGGGCGTCAAAATCTCCTATCTTCGTCGCTCCAATAGTTTGCAATACGTTAATTGCATCTCCGCTAAGGGAAGCGGCCAGTTGATTAGCTTTCTCGGACTCGCTCCAACCATTGGCTCTGGCGACGATTGAAAATTGGGTCTTGTAAGCCTCCCAGGGAGTCTTTCCGTCATAAGGCGTTAGTTTCACTGCTGGGTGGCGTGACGACAACCTGATGTTTTCTGGTACCTTTCCCAGCTTTACTAAACTGTCCAGTTTTTCTTCTAGCTTGTGATCGATCTTTTCCTCAATCCTTTCCTCGCATCTCGCTTGACTTTCTTCCAGGAGTGATACTCTTTTCTCTACTTCCTCTAACCCGGTTTTCATCTCTTCGTGAGCGGTTTTTAACTCATCTAATCCGGTTTCTATTTTTCTTTGTCCATCTTCCACTTTCTTCTCTAGTCCGACCAATCCGGCTTCAATTTTCTTCTCTAAATCGGCCTTCATCTGTTCTTGTGCGGCTTTCATCTCGTCTTGTCCGGCTTTCATCTGTTCTTGTGCGGCTTTCATCTCGTCTTGTCCGGCTTTCATCTGTTCTTGTGCGGCTTTCATCTGTTCTTGTGCGGCTTTCATCTCGTCTTGTCCGGCTTTCATCTCGTCTTGTCCGGCTTTCATTTCTTGCATCATATTCATGAGCTTTTGAAGTTGTTCTTCCATTTTTTTGTCTAGTCAAAACCATAAACTGGAAAATTAAAGTCTTTCTTTAGAATCCCGATTCTGACACCAAATGTTGCGGAATTACTCTGCTACTCCTGGGGTTCGTCGTTCTAAAGTCCAGTTGGTGTAAAAAGTTCAAGTAAAAAGTCACTTGTCAGGATGGAACACAAACTTTATTTCTTCTAGAACTTCGTAGAACAATCAGCTGCACACAATTCACAAGCACAATCTAGCAGTAACGTGCTTTTAACAATCCGCTTGGATCAGAAGCTCTCACAAATGCTGTATTTCTCACACAAAATAAGTCACTTTTACAGGCTAAAATTCCGTGGAAATATTCAAGGGATATAGTACACTATCCCTTAAGACACAGCAATGAAGAATTTACACACAGCACTTTAAAAACAGCTTCACAAAGCAAGCTAAAACACAGCTTCTATAGCACTATCAGTTCACACAAAACAAGCGTACTGAGAGCTCTTCACACATTGAATGTTCAACTCGCACTGACTACTTCGGGGCGATGCGCGCTTCTATAAATAGCCGACGCAGGAGGTACAAGAGGTTTCCAGAAAAGTCAATTTCTCGAGGGTTCTACATAAAGCGTGAATTTTGATTACGTCATAGAAGAGAAATGTTAGGTTATTATGCGTTTTTAATGCAGGAAAAACAACTTCCAGGCCCCATTGGGACAATCGCGCCAAATGACCAAAAAGTCGCCTAGCTTGGCGACTTTTGGCGAAATATCGCCAAATTTGGCGCCAAAAATAAGTCCTCAAAAGTGAAGAGATCTAAGCTCTAGGACTAATATTTCTCGAGTTTTCTAGAAATCCCATATATTTGAATGGGAAACCGAAACCTCCGTATCTCCGGTTCTAATTGGCCGATTTTGATGCAACAAAAAGCAAAATTTATCTATTTGAAGCGTAGAATACGAATTTTAAACCATTTTAAGCCCCAGAGCAGCGGGTTGCCCCGAAAATTCGTAACAATATGCTTATCACAAAATATCCATTAGTTAACATTTTTTATTTCATGATGAAGGAAAGAAAGTTTCGAACTTTTTGGTGTATCAAGAAAATTTTTTGGAGTGAGAAACTTTGCTCCCGTGCCTCGTAATTGCCATTCCTTGAATTAGCGCACCCATGCGCTAATAATACAAACGGACTAAAAAAATATTAAAACCACTTTTAAATACAGGGTGGCCATAATTAAACTGCAAGTGTTCAAGGGGTGCTGGAGAGAAAACTACCAGGAATATTTCAGTGAAACTTGGTATCTACACGTTTCAGAACATGCGCAAGTCAAATATGCAATTAAAAAAAATCGCCATTTTTCACCCGATAGATGGCGCTATATCGTGTTTCAATGCTTATGGACGTCATATATGCAAATTTTAAGCCCATCGAACAGTGTAAAAACAAGACCACATTGAGTAATGGTCAATCATGACTCTGAATAAGAAGGAGCGTGCATTGTTAGTGAAGATATTCTATCAGAATGGTAGCCATTATTCAGCTACTCTGAAAGAATACCGGCGTAAGAAACGATTAAGAAGAGGCCCGATGAGTGTCAATGAGAATAAATAATGGTTTAATTGTTTTCCAAAGCGTCTTTACGAATTGTTTAATTTGTGATCTTAATTGACGTTCATTTTTGATTACATGTTACTGTAAAAATTTAATTACTGAAGCGAATTGTATGGAATTTTGATAAACTGTAAATGATGTTTTATATTGTTTATATGCCTCTTAGAATGTCACTATGCTCTGTCTATCGGTTTTGGAAGTTGTATATGCCACCGGTGACCTTTGAAATACGGTACAGCGCCATCTATCGGGTGAAAATGACGATTTTTTATTTTTACATATTTGACTTGCGCATGTTCTGAAACGTGTAGATACCAAATTTCACTGGAATATTCTCGGTAGTTTTCTCTCCAGCACCCCTTGAACACTTGCAGTTTAATTATGGCCACCCTGTACATAGTCTTGTTCTAAATAAGTATAAATAAATAGGTAATTTTTAATTCAATTTTAGTATTCTTTAAAAATGTTTTATTTTTATGTCGGGAAAATGCAACAGCAAACAAAAATAAGTTAAAATAGTGATAGCAGGGCCCCCAAAATAACCTCTTGCCCCGGGGCCCCGACCACCTATGATCAGGCTCTGATAGTTGGGCAATTTGCCAGCATAAAGATATTTTTGCAGGACAATGGCAAAAACTGATAAAATCAGGAAAATGGAAAAAAATTGTAAAAATTAAATTACTCAAATCTAGCACGTGGTAATTATTAAATATTACTTGATTGAACTAAGAATTATTTCGTTAGATTATCTGAGTTGAATTAAAATATTTTAGCAAATCAAATATAATTAAATCATTTTAGCATGCTCAAATTATCTTTTTATCATTAGATACTTAGAAATAGTTACATTCAGAAACTAAATTTTCACTACTGTTGAGAGTTATTGTCACTATTTTAATAGTCTATCAAATATTTTTAATTAATAAACTGATTCATATATTGATTTCAGTTGAGAAAAATACATAAACACATAGATCTTAGGTGCTGTATATACCAGATTTCTCTGTTGTAAAACTTTAAAGTTAAATATTGATTAGAAAACTATGAAGGTAAAGTGGAAGTAAAACTTGAATTGTGAAAAGAAATCGTGTAATAACTTCATTTAATTTAATTGTCTACTATTTAACGTACATCCATTCAAAGTCAACAACTCAGAATTAAATGTAAACCATAACTACTGATAAAAAAAAGTAAACCATAACAAAATAGCACTTAAAAATGGCTAATGAACTCTATGAAGAAATGGGTCAAAACATCATGAATCGTATTCAGGATTTCAATCTTCATAGACAAGTGAAAGACCTTATAAAACAGTATCAATTGCCTTGGATACAAAATCATTCAACTATCGTAGCAGATGTGTGCCATGCAGTGGCGTAGCCAGAAATGTTTCATGTTGGGGGAAGGGGGGGGGTGTTACGACAACTGCAACTCAAATATATGTATACCAGTGAAGAATACACATTTTGTATGGAAAAAAAATTCTCATGGGGGGGGGGTTGTAACCCTCCTATCCCCCCCCCCTTTGCTACGCTCCTGGTCCATGTAATGGTGTGAATTTCTATCTAAAAATTTGAAACGTCATTATTTTCAAAAGTAGAGATTTGAATACGCCATTCTGCCATGTCATCTTGTAGTATATTTACTACACCCGAAGTACAGAGGTGAATATTTCAGTTATAAGAATGAAGGGAAACGTGCTTAAGAGCAAGTAATTCTGACTTTATAACATGAGGTATTAACTCTGAATTAAAAGAAGACCCAATTCCCATCTCTATTCCACAGAATCAGTAGTCAGAACGATTTTTGCTCATTAAATAAATTTGTAACGATTTTCGCTCATTACTTGTACACCTTCAGATTACTTGTACACCTCCTCTTCGTCCAGCAAGCAGTGCTGCTATAGAAATATTTTTTCAACCTTTTCTTTTGAACGATTGTACAATCAAAAATTCGAAATAGACTTTCAAAAAATACACTTTTAAAACTGGTTTATTGCTGTGCTAAGGCACCAAAAATTAGATTATGCAGAAATTACAGAAATGGGTTAAATTTAAAATTTTAGCTAAATAAAAAAAAGTTAGCGTTTCTTTTTTTTTTTTTTTTTTTTTTTTTTCAAATTTGATGCACTTATTCAGGCCTCTCAGTTGGTCCTCTTTTTTTAAATTCCTACCTCTATAAATAATAGAGTAAAATGTTCTGCTTCTTCATTAGTTGTTAAATGTTCTTTTAGATGTTAAGGTTCCGTCTATCAAACCATTAAAATACTAGGCTATATAAATAAAACTTTGATGAAGGTGGGAAGAAGCAGAAGAAGAAGCAATGAAGCTAATGAAGAAGCAGAACATTTTACTCTATTATTTATAGAGGTAGGAATTTAAAAAAAGAGGACCCATTGAGAGGCCTGCTTATTTTAACTTTAACAGGTCTTACTGTATGTATGTATAATCTATTTTTAAATGAATTAGGTAAGATTCTTTATGATTTAGAATATTCGTTAATAGTTAAAGAAAATTAGTTAAATATTTATTAAAAAAAAAGATTGCTCAGTTAGTCCTCGCGCCCACTTACTAAATGGATGCTGTTGGATGTTTTAGTTAAGAAACTATTGTCTTACATGATCAGATGGGATGGATGGGGCTCGAGCCTCTCCAATAATTTACCCAAATATAGGCATCACTTAACTAATTTTCGGTTCTAGCATACAAGACAGCCAATGAAAAATTCGTGTTTTGTATTTATTTGGCGCTTGTTTTTTCCAGACTCTGTGGGGAAAAGAAGAAATATTGGACTGAGCTAATTTGAAAATAACGTTTTGAAATATTTTTAACATCTTATACTGCAAATTCTGTTTTTTCTTTTTTCAACGGACCATAAGTGATCTAGATTCATTTTTGCGGGATTACGGCCGCTTATATACACAAGGGGGTATAGGCCGAGGGAGGTAGCCTGTTTGGCGGTCTTTCTAAGGGGTCCTAACCCGTATTTACTCTAAGTTTGGATAAAACTACGGAAAACTCCGAACAGTTAGGTCGGCGGACGTGACTTGGGCTTGAATCAAGCACCTTCCATCTCCCGATTGAGAGCGCTATGCGCTCAGCCTCTGGTGGGGTTGTCTAGAAATGGTAATTAAAAATTTCTCTATACGAAAAAGAAAGCTTTGAACATTGCTGTGTTTCGTTTTACTAATATAACTAATGATACATTATGTTTCAACTAAATAAAAAAGATTGTGAATTTAGAGTTACCGTCTATTTCTTTCATTTTTTCACAGGAATATGGGCGTGCTATTGCTTGGAAAAAAAAAGAAAAAAAAACGCATTTTCTTACTCTGACCGTTGTTTTTAAGACAATTTTGAGACATTATGGGTCTGGTATGACTTTAGTGTACATGAAGGTGCATAGAGAGTAATGTATAAAATTTTTTGATTCCTCAGTCTTTTTCAATTCTCTATTGAAAGGAAGTGGCGATCGTCGCGTCGGCATCGGTCTTCCGTTACGCGTCTGTGCTATTTTTTTCGTTTTTGCATTGTATCTTGCTTGTTCCAAGTGTTTTGAAAATGTTTTATAAAGCTCATTGCAATTTTGATCTTTATAAAGATAGTTTAGATACCGGGGCCACACATTATTCAGCAAACAATATGGATAGTCCCGCACCTTGCAAATGTTGCATCGCGAGTAGCGACCTTGCGGGTCGTTGTTGTGTCTAGGGCCCCTGGGACTAGAGCACCGGCCCTGATAAGGGACGCTCTACTTAAGGGAACCGCAAAAATGTTACAAAAGTAAAATATAGGTTTCAAAAGCAAGTTCCTAGCAAGTGAAACATAGTTTTGTGACAAGAGAACAATAAAATGTAAAGAATAAATCCCATGAAAAGTTTTCCCAGTTTCAGTGACTAAGTTCAGAACATTTTTGTACTAAGTAAATAGCCATGTCAAGTAGAAGTGAAATTCACATCTGCTCTTCTCTCTAAAGGGGTTACTATGCAGGGCTATAGAATTACAAGGGCTGGGTCATTCCTTTGAGGGATAGCTTGCCGCTTTGAAGCAACTGACCACCCCCACAGAGGTTGCTCGTGACGTCACCTGGTTCCCTCCGGATGGGAGATAAGAGAAAAAGAACTTTCTTCTGCATTTACACAACGCGTCAGTACTTACGAGAACTAGACGAGAGTTTTTTCTTTTTTGCGTATTATTGATTCACCAATAATTAATTTCTTAACTTTACCAGCATTAAATGCACTTTTAGAAATGCCATCTTGTGCTGTTGCGACTTGTCGTAATACGTATCGTAATAAAGAAAAGAAAGTTTTATTTCATCGGTTTCCGCAAAACTTGGAATTGCAAAATGAATGGGTCCGCAGATGTAAAAGAAAAGACAATGTTAACCCCAAAAATGCTCGAATGTGCAGCGAACACTTCGAAGAAAGCCATTATATTGATGACTTACAAAACAGACTTTTAGGTCTGCCTATGAGAAAAATATTAAAAGATACTGCTATTCCTACTGTTAATTTGCCTTCTTTTAAATTGGAAGAAAAAACAACTCCTAGATCAGAAAGGCAAAAAAAGAGGAAAGTTTTGGAAGATGCTTTCAGCAGACTAAGTAATTTAAGTCCTAAGAAAATACGATCAGAAGAGACAATAAATGAAGATGATGTAAACTTGAATGAAAGTTCGACGAAAGACAGTTGTAAGAACTGTGATGCGCTGGAAGAAGAAATCAGCAGTTTAAAAATTGAGTTAGAGTGTGCAAGAAGGAAATTAACAATATTAAAAAATGAAAATCGTCGTTCATTTAAAATCATGGCACAGAAATTAAAAAGAACCCTTCTGTATAAAAAAAAACAAAGCATCTGAAATTGGGAAATTAAAAAGGAAAGTATGCATCCTGGATAAAGAGAATAGAAAATTAAAGAATCTGAAAGAAAATATAAAAAATGTACTTAGCGAAACTCAAATAGATGTAATTTCAAATCATAAAAAACCAAATTGGACAGCTGAAGACATATCAAAAGCCATCGTTTTAAGAGCCCTCTCATCTAAAGCGTACGACTTTTGGAGAGAAAAAATTGGCGTACCACTGCCAAGTGCTAGCACCTTAAAGAGATGGTGCTCAAAATTTGAATGTTCACCAGGTATTTTGAAAGATGTGCTACTTCTAATGAAAAAAAATTCAGAAAATTTGACTGAAATGGAGAAGTTGTGCGTGCTAAGTTTCGACGAAATTCACATTGACTCAAGACTTTGTTACGATTCTAAATTGGATGAAATACTTGGTCCTTTCAAAAAAGTCCAGTTTGTTCTAGTTAGAGGTCTAATTGCATCATGGAAGCAACCAGTATATTTTGATTTTGATAAACTTATGAACAAAAGCCTTTTGCTTTCCATTATAGAAAAAATTGAATCGACTGGAATTCAAGTAGTAGCTATTGTGTCAGATTTAGGTGGTAGTCAGACACTATGGAAAGAACTCAACGTTTCTGAAGAAAATTCTTTTTTCTTGAGCCCCTCAAACCAGTCATCCAAAATATGGGTTTTTGCAGATATGCCGCATTACTTAAAATTGTTAAGGAATCATTACCTTGACAAAGGCTTCCTTCTAAGTGATGGCAAAATCCTTGACTCAAGGATTATTAAAAATGTTTTGGAAAAAGATAAAGAGGAAATAAAACTTTGTCACAAATTAAAACATCAAATGCTGACAGTTAAAGGCAATGAAAGGCAAAAAGTAGCTCCAGCAAAAACTTTATTTTCTGCAACTACAGCAAACGCAATCGAACATTTAACAGGTGATGACAGGGCTTCCAATTTCTTTTTTATGATAGATAAATTTTTTGACATAATGAATAGTAAGTGTCCCGAACCACCCAGTAATAAACCCATGAAATCAGCTTTCGGAATGAAAAGATACTATAACGACCAAGTATCAGTTCTGAATGAAGTAAGAAAAGAAATTTCAGAACTTCGAATAATTGGGAAAAAAAGTTTGATGCCTTTTTCAAAAAGGACTGCTAGTATCAATAAGCTCTCTTCAGGGACTGTATGATACGTTAAAGCCTTATGGAGTTAAATACATTCTAACTACGCGCTTAACACAAGATGTTCTGGAGAGTTTATTTAGCCAGATAAGAGGACTCGGACGTTTTAATGACCACCCTTCTCCATCTGAAGTCATTGTCAGATTGAAGAGGTTGCTTTTAGCAAACAAGCTTCCAAGTTTATCTTCAAACGCAATTCATGTTGATTTGGTAGAGAAAGATTATGCTTATCTGACAAGTGAAATGCTGCAGAGTGCATTCGATTCAGATAATATTTCAGATGAACATGAGGAAACGTTAGATCTGGAAGACGAAACAATTAATTTCGAAGATGTTTTTGTTTCATCCTCTTCTGTACAAGAAAAGTCAGAAAACAATTCTATCGTTCTCTCGGATAATGAAGAAGAAGCGCTTGCTTATATTGCTGGCTTCATAGCACAGAGAGAAAGAGAAAAACGTGGTGACTGTTCATTAGGGGAAATAACTAGAAATATTAAAGATGTACCGCCCTATGCCGAATGGATAATTAAATTATCAGCTGGAGGGCTTACGGTGCCGACTCCTTCATGGATGGAAACGGTTAGAAAAATGGACAGAATATTTCGTTCTACTCATGGAGAAAGTTTTCGCAAAGGCAGAGGTGTTGTAAGAAACATGGCACTGGAGCTTGAAAATCACTTTCCCCATATTCAAAAGAGTGCTATTCTGCTATTCGCAAGAATAAGAACATTCATAAGAATAAGACACTTAAATAGAACAGCTTCTCTAGTGTCAGCACGAAAAGCTTTTCAAAAAAATAAAAAATGGATTAAGTCGAAATAAGTTTCAGGTAATATAATTTGAAAATGTGATTTATTAAATTTGAATGTTTCTAATTATTAATATGTTTTAAGTGTAAAAGGAAGTTACATTCCCAGATCCAACCTAATTATATTAAGAATGATTGCAGACACAGCATTTATGTAGATATAATTTTTATAGTTATTTATAAACAGTAAAACTCGCTTAAGACTAATTTTATGAAAAACAAATCAAGTATTTTCAATATAAATACTGAAGAAATATCTTTTTACTTTATTAATATATTATAGAAAGTACTTATATAAATTGTTTTGCACCCTTAAAAATTAGTTAATAAAGTAAAACAATAAATTAACTATTTTACATTAAATCTTTTTAAAAAAATATCCGCTTTAAGCATTATTAAGCATTATTTCAATCGATTTTACAGGGGAAAAAAAGTTTAGTTTTTGTGTTTTTATCGGCAATCTTCAATTGGTCTTTCGTTTCAAAAAAATTATCATTATTAACGCTTTTAATAAGAGGGTGCAAAGTTTCTAGTCCTATTACAGCATCCGGAAAACTAAGAATTTCTGCAACTTCTTATTCAGTTTAGCTCATTTCTTAATTTTCTGTAACCTCATGAATTTCATGCAATGTTAGAATTTCACTTGCCAATGCCAAGTTTTTCATTCCTAAAAATTGATTTTTTCAAACAATAATATTAAAGGGAAAAAAATTAAAAACAAAACAAAAACGAAAGTCACATGTAAGCACGCTCTGAATGTAAACTTAGAAGTGAAAAAAATAAATAAATAAATAAATAAAAATAAAATAAAATAAAACATTTTAAGCGGGAAAGTGTTTGAGGTGGAACTTTTTAAACGGGTTGCTTTAACATTGTAAGAATAGGAAAAAATTGTGAACCGCAAATAAGAACTTTTTAAGCGGGAATTTCTTAAATGGGTTTTACTGTTCATTTTTTAACATTTAATTTCTGATAAATCTTATTTTCTATTTCCCCCCATGTTTATTTTTTGTATGGTTGTGCTTCTGGTCTTAACAACGGGTACATTTTGAAGTTTACTGTAAATTGTTTTATTATCTATGTGTACATTCTCCCAAGAAACTTATTTAAGTTCAAGCCAAACTGCCTATCTTTTTCTGATAGGTATTAATACACACACACACACACACACATATATATATTGAAAGAAAGTTGGTGTATCATGTTTTATTTTGAATGATTATTTTCTTTTATTTCTTTTTTTAGAAAACAATCCTATATTCATTACTTTATCTTAAAAACAAAATCTGACTTCTACTTGAATATATTTTTGAGAGCCTGTGTATATTATATATCACTAATCACAGAAGCAACTGTTTTGATTTTTCCTAAAAATATATCACACTAAATCTAAATGTCATAGATAACATTTTAAGTGAGAAAAATCTAATAAAAGTCATTGAGAAAACATTATCGCCTCGACTTCTCCCTAGCAAGCGGGAACCATACTACGTCATCAGTTATCCCCCCCCCCCTGTCTTCACTATTCGCAGGCGATTGACCCAGCCCTTGTGATTCTATAGCCCTGGTTACTATGTGTCATGTGAATATGTGTGAAACCATAAAAAGCAATTTTAGTTCATTAAAAACTCACCTCAGCCTCAGCTTTTGTAAAAGTTCTCAATGATGAGAAATTACTGGAAAAGGTGAATGGGAACACTATTTACAACTTTTGCTGGAGGGATTATCCTTTAATCTCTTTCCTTTAGAAACTGCTTATCAGTACAGAAGACAAAAGGGGATCAATACACTGGAAAAGCCTGTTGACAAGCTTAACTTGCGAGACTTAAGCCAGAAATTTAGTATGAGCAAACACCAAGCAGTAAGTCATGTACTGAAGCAACTTCAATTTAATGTCAAACCTAGATTCACTAAAATTACTGTATATGCTACTTATTTATGCAAAATTTATTTAAAGTACACCTAGATTTCAAATTAAGTGATCTTTTTAAATATTCACTTTCTGAATAAGGGACAAAATATCTGGTCCCGTGGGTGCCCCAAAAATTCGCTTCTTTTAGAAAACCTTTGAAGCAACATAACGTTAATCATCTTTATCATCTTCTGTGCAATTTAATAACTTTTAAATTCATTACAAATAAATTAAATGTAGCTTTTTAAGTGGTCAAAATTAAACTTTTACTCAAAACTAAAAGTTGAACTAAAATTTTACACCAATAACAGTTCAAAAATAATTTATAACTTCTGTATATTTAAAAGCAAGGGATTTTAGGAAATTTTGCATAATGAAACTCGTGAACAGACGAAAACAATCACCCTTTTCAAAAATGTTGGAAAGTGCTTTTTAAAAATGCGTAAATCTGCGTTTTCTGTCTTAACCTTCTGCTTACAGCACAGGAGTTCTCAATTTTGTCTCCTGTATCCTTCTCTTATACTGCAGATCATAACTTATTAGTGCCTGTAGTGTAAAATTTGGCACTGAATCGCAAAAATTTGGCTCGAAGCCGATAAGAATCGCTATCGGAATTTCTTATTTTACGAGTTAGAGGGGTGTGGGGGTGTGCGTCGATACGCACCCTTCTCTGTTAGATAAAGTATTATTTTGTACTAATTAATCAAGTAAACGACGTTCAAAGGTAAGACGATACGTTAATGCATACATTATTCCTTTAAAATTCTTCTTAAATTAGCCAGTGGCGGGTCCAGAAAAGTTTGAAGGGAGGGAAAAGTATGGCAAAACATTATCACACATGGTTCGCTTTTTTTTTTTTCTTTTCTTTTCTTTTTTTTTTTAACCTTTTTTTTTTTACTTTCCGAACATGTACTACATAAGAAAAGTATTGTAATCATGAAAAAATACGACTTTAAGATTTTAATGTATTTACACGTTTTGAGGACTTCTGAATTCGTTTATACTATTAGTACGGTGGCATATATGTGTGTGTATGTGAGGATGCATGTGTGTGTGGATGTGAGCGAACATACATATGCATCCACAATAAATAGTATACACGAACTTCACACGACTGGTATTACTTTTGGTGTGCATACGATTTATATATATATATATACACTGCTGGCCATCGTAAATGCAACACCCTGAAGGAAGCATGCAAATAATATGAAATTTACAACATGCATTAGCTGAGGTGAGATATGCAAATGATTAGAATTTCAGCGCAGACGCACATCAAGCGCGCCTGTGGCGCCACCTCAAAGCGCTATTTAAGGCTTGGAGATTTCGACGGTTTCAAGTACAGCAATTGTGTTTTTCTTGCTTTTTTTTCAAAAAAACGATAAATTATGCCTCGTAGGAAACAACGATCATCTTTTGATCAAGTATCCGAGTTTGACAGAGGAAGGATAGTGGCATACCGAGATTGTGGGTTATCTTTCAGGGAAATCGGTCGTCGTATTGGACGAAACCAAACAACTGTGATGCGGATATGTGATCGTTGGGTGCAGGAGGGTACGACGGACAGACGTGATCGACCGCATCGACCTCAGTGCACCACGTCACGTAATGACAGGCAGATTGTACGCATGGCAGTGACGGACCGCTCAGTCACATCACGAACCATATCACAGCAGATTCAGTCTGTAACGCATCATCCAGTGTCTGCGCGTACCATTCGACGTCGTTTACAGCAGAATGGTCTGTCCGCAAGACGTCCGTTGCTTTGTCTACCTCTGACGCGGAACCACAGACGTCTCCGCCGCCAATGGTGCGATGAAAGAAGGATGTGGACGACAGAATGGAATGAAATTCTCTTTACTGACGAGTCACGCTTCTGTATGCAACACCACGACGGTCGGATTCGAGTCTGGAGACACCGTGGAGAGAGGATGCTGAACAGCTGCATTATGCACCGTCACACTGGTCCTGCACCGGGTATTATGGTATGGGGCGGTATCGGATATCTCTCTCGCACTCCTCTAGTACGCATTGCCGGTACTTTAACCAGCCAGCGCTACATCTCCGAGGTGTTGGAGCCAGTTGTCCTTTCTTACCTTCAGGGCTTGCCAACAGCCATATTTCAGCAGGATAATGCACGGCCACACGTGGCACGCATTGTCCAAGGGTTCTTCGTCAATCACCAGATTGAATTGCTTCCCTGGCCGGCGCGCTCTCCGGATCTTTCGCCGATAGAAAACATGTGGTCCATGGTTGCTCAACGACTGACCCAGAGTTCATCCCCAGCTGTCACACCAGATCAACTTTGGCAACGTGTGGAAGCTGCTTGGTCTGCTGTACCCCAAGAACACATTCAAAGTCTCTTTGAATCAATGCCGAGGCGTGTGGCAGCTGTGATCTCCAACAACGGCGGCTACTCTGGGTACTGATTTTGGCAGGAACCACGCTTCATAGAATGCTGTAAATTTAATCATTTGTTACTTGGTCAACATGTTATCTACACAATAAATTTTGTTGTGATATCTCTTGTTTTTCTTGGTGTTGCAATTTGGGTGGCCAGCAGTGTATATATATATATATATGCAGGGCTACAAAAAATAATGATTTTATATTATGGCATATGAACGGAAATTTTCTTGAAAGTGCGCTAGCGTCTAATTAAAACTGCATCCTTTAATAAAAACGTTAATTTATTAGTTTTCATTCCAGTTAACTAATTTGGCACTTTTCAGACTGATTATTTAAGACTACAGTTCGACTGATATTCTGATGACCACTTATTTATGTGGAATCTTTCTTTGGCCAACCCTCTTCGGAACTCTGGAATTTTGCACCTCTGTGGCATATAATTTACAATTCCTTTTGTAAACAAATACTTTAAATGTGTTATACATTCAAAATTAATCATAGGTAAGACGCAATAAGCTCATATAAATCACTACTTCAACCCTTTATATCCCTGTGCTGCAGATCTGCAACATACCAAATAAAACTGTATAAATTCACCATAGCGTAGCGAGTTAAATTATTAAAAATTTTCCTGAGGTACAGCAGTCATAAAATAACCTTAAAGAAAAAAAGAATTCTTAAAAGTTGTGATACTCAATTATATTTTTAACATGCAACTGTATTTTGCTCTTCAGTAGTCACAGTATTAATTAATTAATGCACCTTTAACCGTTTCTTTGTAGGCAGTCTTACAATAATACAACTGCTTTATAAACGGTTGGATAACGCTTTAGTATGCAACAAAGTACATCGCGAGAAATATAATAAAAAGAATAAGCGGTTTTTTCTTTCCGAACATGCATCATGTAAGGAAAGTATTGTAATCATGAAAAAGAAATTGTTTTACATTACGGCCTTTGGAGGGAAAAACTTGAAAGAGCTCTAGAGTCTAAAAAGTTCATTCGATTGAGTTCAAATTTGGTATCTATATTACAGACCACCCTCGTACGAACCGTATTGATTTTGGTGTGTACAGAAATAATAGTTTTTTACGGGGCTACAAAAATAACTCTTTATACCTTATGGGCGGAAATGCTTAAAAGCGCGCTAGTGTGTAAACGGTGTATTGGATTGAGTGCAAATTGGTTATGTGTATTATAAGTCTCGGTCACATGGCATGTGTAGAGTTTAGTGTGCGTAGAGCCGATAGTTTGTTCACAGGGTTTCAAAAACAATTGTTATAAATTACGGTCTACTGGCGCAAATCATTTAAAGTCTGCTAGTGTCTAAATGGTGCATTCAAATAAATTCAAATTAGTTTCTACATTATAGGTCACTGTCACACAACCCGTATAGATTTTTGTGCGTGTAGGGCTTATATTTTTTGCACAGAGTTGCAGAAAAGTTCTAATACATTATAGTGCAAATTCTTGAACGTACGCTAGCGTCTATATCGTGCATTCAATTGAGCTTAAGTTAGACACGCATATTATAGGTCCCTGTGTTACATACTGTGCAGATTTTGGTGTGTGTAGGCCTCGCAATATTTTTACAGGGCTACAAAAAATATTCTCATACGTTGCGACCTATAAACTAAAATTATTTGAAGTGCACTAGCATCTGAACACTATATACGATTGAAGTGAATCAAATTTATTTAAACGCTTGTTAAAGATCAAGTGTTCGGAAAGTCGTGTGGAGTCACTCCAGATTTTTTTTTTTTTTTTAATCCATTTCGGTGCATAAACTTTTACATGAATTATAAAACTTTAAAATGAATGATGTACCAGCATATTTATAATACATTTTTGCAAATTACAGGGAATAATTTTTAAAACTTCAGATACACAAAGAATTAAATAAAAATCATCAAATGCAACTTCACGTATTAGCAATCGGGTAATTTTAAACGCACTTTTCACTGGACAATGTTTCGAAATCCCTTTTTTAAAGAAAGAGTACGTTGATACAAGAACACTCAACATAAAAACTGGTGTTAAAAGGTAAAATTTATAAAAAATTTTGCAAATTAAACCACATAAAAGTATACTGTATTACCATCGTTTCGACTACTGCAAAGGTCCACACTTCTTCAGTTGCAAAAAATCCCCACGATCCGATAGAACTTTATCGAGTTCTAACCTTCCTGCTTATGAGGATAGTAGAAGTTTTCTGCTGTTCTGAAGTTTTATGTATTGGGGGAAGGGTGGATCTTTTGTACTAATACCTTTTCATTTGTGTTATAAGTTTTGTATATTTATATGTAAACGCGACCCAAAATCAAATTCATTTTCATGCTGAATGCTGGGTATATTTCACTTGAAGAATACCGTAACTTTAGGCGGCACGAAATCCCACCTTTGTTTCAAAATCGTTTAATTTAACACTTGTTCTTTTCTTTTTCGAAATTTGAGATAAACTTATATTTTCTGAAAGCGTTGCCCTAGCGCAATCGCTGCGTTTGTTCCGGAGCGTTCTAAGAAACATTCTGGGAAGCAATATCGTCTTTTTAAATGATGAGAGCAAACAGGTTAAGCACAGTAGTTTCAACGGTGGGCTTAAGGCGATATTCACACAGCTAAGACGAAGCTGTGAATTTCCGTGTTATCCTATGAGAAAAACTCTGTAGGTCTTAACATGGACAGTTATTAATATTTCTTCTCGTTTTTTAATCCACCATCTACCTCACATATGGGCAACCTGCGGCACGCAGACCGGATGTGGCCCGTCAGGGCTTTTGATCCGACCCGCGGTATATATCAAAACTCTATATAAAACTAATATAAACCATTCAAAATCCCATGTAA
The DNA here is from genome assembly GCA_038373885.1 of Cheiracanthium punctorium. Taxonomy (NCBI): domain Eukaryota; kingdom Metazoa; phylum Arthropoda; class Arachnida; order Araneae; family Cheiracanthiidae; genus Cheiracanthium; species Cheiracanthium punctorium. The sequence continues at coordinate 18,235 of JAWZYV010020100.1, read as the reverse complement.
ATACCAATTATATATGCAACTTCACTAACATCATAAAGTTTGGCTCGCAATTTTCAATAGGTTACCCTTACCCTGATCTGGCTGATGACACGATGCATGTTTTGCCTAAAATTTTGATAGTTTTGCTAATACTTTTTAATATTAATTTTCCTTTTATCTGTGAATCCGCCACAGCCCATTCGTTATCCAATACTATAAACGCAAATAAGATAATCTTGTTGAGAATGGTTTTATAATTTTAAATGATTTATATCTCTTTTTTAAGCTCATTTTGACAATTTTCTGAAGAATATTTGAACGTCATGAACTATGTAAATATCCCAAATATTGGAAGACCCTGTAAATACTATCCCCAATGCAATGCTGATCGCTTTCGTTAAATTAGTTTTTATTTGTGGTATCAAATGGCGAGTCTAACGTTTTCATTGGAGAAAAAACGAGCAAGAATTCGCCTGGAAAACAGCCAAAAGTGTCATACCACGAAGAAAAGATCTCATTTAAATATTCATTGTCGGCAGATCCCACTCTTCAAACAAGAAAATTATTTTTTTTACTTATCAGTTCTTTGATGGCGTAAGACCGTTTCTCCGTGAATTCCAGTTAAATTGCAGCAATGAATGTTCGTCTCCGTATTTGTTTGGCCAGTGCAGTCGGAACTTCTATGAATTAAGGTGGAGGTTCGAAGGGGAAAATCGATTTATAGAAATTTCAATGCGTAGAAATAATCTTAATCATAATCTTAGGATCGATTGTTACTTTTTATAGTAATGAACAGATTTCACACTGCAAAATATAAATGGGTTTTTCTTATTGTAAAATCAATTATAAACAAACAAATATCATTTATGACTGATATTGGATGCGAATATATGTCATTATTCTTTCCTGGCTTGCAATAGGGAGTCGATGTTGCTTGAACAAGATGATATTTTAGATATTTTTATACTATTTATGGGATCGACAATTAAAAGGACAAGACGAAACGAATAATAAAAATGCTTTTATATAAAATAGGGTCAACCTGAAAGCAGGACGATTAGTATGTACTGATATTCAAATCATTAACCCTTTAACGCGCAGTGTTCCTTTTCTGGGAACACCAAACTCTGACGTTTTGACTGTTGCCAGTCACGAAGAATAGATTTGATTTCTATAAAAATAGTTGCATGTGACAGAGCTCCACGAGAATCCTTTACTTTTTAGCACGTCCTTTCGCGTAAAAAAATTGTCACGATTATTTTTGACGACAAGCTGCGTCAAAAAAGGGTCTCTAGATCTGTGGCACGCGATGAACGTTTCGATCGTCCGCCATCTTGCTGGTAGTTAAATCGAGCGATGGCAACGGATTCCCTTTTTCAGCATTGGGCAATCTATCCAGCTGTTCTCGCATTCTTTCATTTTTCAGCAGATATCAGTGCTGTTAAAAATAATCGTGACCATTTTTTTCCGGGAAATGACGTGCTAAAAAGTAAAGGATTCTCGTGGAGCTATGTCACCCGCAACTATTTTTATAGAAATCCAGGGATGGGTGTCATACATGCTTATTCCAGGGATGGGTGTGATACATGCTCTGCATCTGACATTTTTTTCCTTTCTAAACAGTGGATAGAGCAAGGTGCAATCCTCTTTTCAAAGAAAGAAATGAGGGGCTTATACAGTAGTAAAGGGGGGGGGGGGTTAAGCCCTTTTGTAACCCTGCAAACTGTCCCTTTCCTTATCAACACAATGAACAAAGGCTAGATCGCTTATCTCTTACAGAAAGACAGCTTTGTCAATTTTAGTTGCAGTAATCGTAACCCCCCCCCGGAAAAAAAATTTCTGGCTACGCCACTGCTGTCTTCATAGTCATTTTCAAGATCTAAACTGCAGGTTTTTACATTTCTTATCGACAGAGCACTAAAGTTTACATCTAGTATATCTCGTAAGCCGATAAGCCCCTCCATGGCCGAGTGGATAAAGACAGTGAATGAGGTAGACGGCTGTGAAGCCCTGGGTTCGGGTCTACCGATCTAACGGTCTGGAGTTTTGGGAGGTTTTCTCCAGATGTAACGTGAATATGCGATAGAACCCATTAAAGTGGCACCTCTCCTTAGGCAAATAGCCCTCGAGTAGCTTTGCCTTAATACTCAATATCAATACCAATACTGGAATTTCGACCATTCCGTGAAGCACTTTCTTTTTCAGACGAGCAAAAAATGCTTCGCGAGTTTGCTCTAAAGTAGTACAACCGCAAACATATATGTATACTGTAAAATAAAAAAAATAAAATAAATTAGATATTTGTTCGCAGAGAGCCATGCGATGGTAATTTTTTTTCTTATCTCTTTTATTTAATAATTTAATTTTACAATTTTCTTTGTTGATAGCACTTTCTCGAATTCCAGTTCGTATCTGAAGCAAATAAATAAATAAATAAAGACTTAATGATACCTCGCGTCTCAAGAAAGTCTAAGTTATTGTACTCGTGTCTGCATATAAGTGTCTTATTTGCTTTAATATAGATGAGCAGCGAATCTCCTTCTGTGTGTCTTTGAATGCCTAGCTGTGGCAACACACTGGGTAACAGCGAGGCATTCAAAGACCTATGCCGGAAAGCAATGTCAGACAAAGGCAGTTCGCTGTCGTCGTATCTGTGCGATGATGGGAGCGAGCAGATTAACTTTTTGTTAACCCTTTGAAGCGCGAGCCTTTTCACATCAATATTAGAAGACCAACTGGATAGACTGCCCAACTCTGATATAGTGCAGCCGTTGCCATCGATCCATTTAACTACCAACAACAGGGTGGTCGATCGAATCGCCTATTTGTCGCCACAGAGCTGAAGAAGTTTTCTGACACAGCTGGCTGCGCGGCCGCACAGCCACGCCTCGCTGAAATAAGGTGATTTCACGGCATAACCATCGCGCATCAAAGGCTTGAAGAGTAGCGTTAGTTTAACCCTTTAACGCGCAGTGTTCCCGCTCTGGGAACACCCAACTCTGACGTTTTGACTGTTGCCAGTCACGAAGAATAGATTTGATTTCTATAAAAATAGTTGCGGGTGACATAGCTCCACGAGAATCCTTTATTTTTGAGCACGTCCTTTCCCGTCAAAAAATGGTCACGATTATTTTTAACAGCACTGACATCTGCTGAAAAATGGAAGAATGCGAGAACAGCTGGATATATTGCCCAATGCTGAAAAAAGGGCAGCCGTTGCCATCGCTCGACTTAACTACAAGCAAGATGGCGGACGATCGAAACGTTCATCGCGTGCCACAGATCTAGAGACCCTTTTTTTGACGACAGCTGGCTGTGCCTGCTGGTAGTTAAGTCGAGCGATGGCAACGGCTGCCCTTTTTTCAGCATTGGGAAAGGGTTGCGCCTCAAAGGGTTAAAAAAATCGAATTTTCCAAGAAAGCTTCTGTAATCTATTCCTTCGGCATGGCTCACATTTCTCGTTTGATGAGCCCTTTGGTTACTCGAGAACAGCTGCTATCGCATGCTCGAAGACTTAGAAACATTAAATATTTTAAGACTGGCGAAGAAAAAAAATTAAGAAACCGCGGTGGCTCGATTTTCTCTTCTGGAATGGACTCGAAAGGAATTTAATATACTTCGGAGCGATAAAATATTTCAATATTAATCTTCCTGCTCTTCGACAAGTAATTACATAAGTCACGATGATGCTCAGTATAAAATATAATTAAAAAAATTTGAATGAAAATGCGAGTTGTGAAAAATCGATAGCATTCGACTATTAATAGTCGCGATCGGATGGTGGCTGAGAATATCGACCTTGAAGCATTCGATTCAAGACTGATCAAAGACTACTGAGCATATACTATACAGGGTGTCCCATTATTATTGATACAGAATTCAAGGGAAGGCAGGGCACCGAAGGAGGAATAAGAATCCCATAGCAGTGTGGGGTCTGAAACGGTGTCGTCATGTAACTTGTTAATAATCACTTTAGTACAAGTGCTGAAATAACAGGGAACTTGCCAACCATTGTTCATCAAAAACTAATGTATTTTTCACATGAAACGTGACTAAAATAGATAGTTTAAAAATCGTATTTCATTTCATGTTGGAATGGGTTAGTTGCATCGGGCGGAGGGAGAAAAGGGCAAGCTGCATCGATGAATTTAATGCACGGTGCAACTTGCCCGCGAGTTGCACCGTGAGGGGGAGGGGAAGGTGACAATCCCAGAGGTGAGGAACCCTGCTGTCTCGCAAAGGGCCAGCAGTAGTATATTTTCTAGGGGGCCCCCTTCAGCGATTTCCGGACCCATTGATGTTTTTTTGGGGGGGAGGTCTCGCAAATGGCCATCGGTAACATATTTTTGAGCGCCCCCTACAGCGATGGCCGGACCGAGTGATGTTTTTTTTTTGGACCTCGCGAAGGGCGCATTAGCATATTTTCGAGGAGGGGGGGAAGGATTCCGGTGCAACTCGCCCCTCGATTTAATTGATAGCTGTTGGCACGGGTGCAACTGACGCTCGTCCCTTCATGGAAGAAATTTTTAGCGACAAGCCCATTGTTTATGAAACTTGGTTTAGAAATTCGATGCACTCTTCGACACTTTTCCCAAAAGTGGTTATTAACAGGCAAGTGAATATGGCGTTTTTGATCCCACATTGCTATGTGATTCTGACAGGGGTGGATCCAGAAATTATTAAAGGAGGGGACGATTTTGTACCTGAAACAGGGGGATAGAATGCCCCTGTTTCAGGTGAACTGAGTCAACTGATGAATGTGCATATGTTAATTAACCAATTAAATACTGAAAAAAATGAAGCAAGTCAAATTAACCGATGTATTTAATGTAAATACAAAAGCTAATTAGAATCTAATAATAATTTAATACACTTATTTTAAATTAGAATTTAAATAAATTTCAGTTACTATTTGTGAAATATTTTATGAAAATGTTCCAAAATCAACGATCTATTATGCTTTATAGTTTTTAGTTTGAACTAGCAGCCCCGCGAACCCCTTAAATTATGCGATTTACAAAATCTGACATGTAAACTGCAACTCCAGATTAGTACTCTAGGCCGCAATTGTATAACAGAATGTGCAGATAATGGTTCCAGAGTTTCAGGTACGTACTTACAAACGCACCACTAAAGACAACTCACTGCCGTGGCCGTCACATATTTCCCCCGGAAATATCGTGTAATTTGCATTAAAATTGCTGGAGTTATTAAATATTTCATCCAATTAAGCAAATTATCTTGTAAAATCCACAATTTTCGATTTAAATTTCTTAAAATTAGGAAATGTTAGGTCATTAAACGTATTAAATACCATAAAAAGTACCATAAAAAATTTCATGAAAAGGTCCCATTAGGAAAAACGCGCCAAATGACAGAAAAATCGTCAAACTTGGCGAGTTTTGGCGAAATATCGCCAAAATTGGCGCCAAAAATAAGTCCCCAAAAATTAGGTTTTCGAAGACCTACGACCCATAGAACCCGAGATTTCCAGAACATTCCATATTGATGCAACAAAAAGCCAAATTTAACTATTTAACGCGTAGAATACGAATTTTAAACTGTTTTAAACCCCAGAACAGCGGGTTGCTCCCAAAATTCGTAACACAGGGTAAGAAAATTTCCGTTTTAGAACGGTTTTTAATTAATAATTAAAAAAAGTAATTAAAATTTTAAAATTCTGATTCTCAGGTGCACATTATCGGCATTCATGGGCTTATATATTCAAATTTTCAGAGTTCTGTGTGCAGTAGATTTGTCTGGAGACCGCACACAGACAGATTTACAAACATTCATTTTTATTATTATAGAGATAGATAGATTTGGCGTAAACCTGATGAAATTTTCGTGCCATTTCATGCTTCTCAAATGCAAACGATTTGATTTATAGTAGCATTCGGGCGAAACTCGCCAAGCATGGCAACGTAAAAAACGGTTTTTTACTTTTGCGGTTACCACTCACTTCAAGCATAAATCTTTTCATGAGGCCAAAGTTCGCCAAACATGACGATCTAAAATCGGTTTTTAATTAATAATTTAAAAAGTAATTAAAACTTCAAAATTCGGAGCCTCAGGTGTACATTACCGAAGTAATGGGCTCATATGTTCGAATTTTCAGAGTTCTGCGTCCAGTAGTTTTTTCTGGACATCGCACGCATGCAGATTTTCAGACATTCATTTTTATTGATATAGATTGGCGCAAAACTGACTAAATTTCCGTGCCATTTCATGTTTTCCAATGTATGCGATTTTGTTTCACAGTATCATGCTGGCGAAACTCGCCGAGCATGGCATCCTGAAAACGATTTTTAATTAATAATTAAAAAAGTAATTAAAATTTTAAAATTCTGATTCTCAGGTGCACATTATCGGACTCATGGGCTTATATATTCAAATTTTCAGAGTTCTGCGTGCAGTAGGTTTGTCTGGAGACCGCACACATACAGACAGACAGATTTACAAACATTCATTTTTATTATTATAGATTGAACCCTAAATTACATTTCTTCCAGTGTAGTTTAGTACTTTTTTTGGCGGTTTATACAGTGATCGTATGTATATTTTAAGACTACTTTTCATTGATAAATAATACACTGGTCAATAGCACGTGATCGACGATGGCTTTAATAGAAATTTTCAACAAATCTATAATCTGGAAAAATCCGTAATCCGGCACCGCGTCATTCCCGCTGATGCCGGATTATCGGTGCTGCACTCTACTGCAAATTTAGCAGAATTCTAAAAATTCCATCAGATTTCTTCCACCAGACAAATTTAAATGAAAAATTAAGTAGTGAAAACTTCAGTAATTTTAAAATTGTAAAAGAACCTATCCAAGCTTTAATTACTATACCCCACAGTAATGCTGAAGTAAAAAGAATTTGGAGCAGTGTTAAAAATATTATAGGTGACAAATCCACATCAATGGGTAGAGAGTGTTTAGAAAACAGGCTATTTGTAAAGACTGCTAAGGTTAATTTGATGGATTTTAATGATGTAATTGAATTGTAGTGGCATGATAGCATAAAAAGCAGAAGGCCATGCTTTCAGGATTAAAATATAATATTTTAAATGTTTGTGTTCTTTATTCAGCCTGATTTTAATTTACTTATTTTTCAATTATTGACAAAATTAATTAAATGAGCTATAGTAAGTATTTTTATTATTATTAATTTTAAGAAATGTGTACAAAACAACATTATATTATTATTCATTAGTCCTGAAAAATTTAATTTTTTGATTATATTATATCCAAATTATACCTTTATGTACAATGATTATGTTCATGAAGTCTACGTACGTAAGATACCGTTCAAGTGGCCACTGGTCACTCTCAAAATTTCTGAGTCTTGACCTTTACGAAACTGTATCTCTAAAGCAGGGTGAATCTAAGCCACGAGTTCTAAAATGTTAGATCCCAGTATCTTGAAAATGAAAAATAATAAAAATGCAGATTATTTTAAAGCCGGTTAGGTTCAGCATGGGTATTTGCTACCAGTAGAAATTTGGCGGCATTTTACTATGCCATCATAACAGTTATAGTACAGATTGGATATTTGCCAGCGCAACGAGATGACATTTCGTGTTGCTAAATATGCCAAACTGCAAAGGATTACGTATATGAATATATGGATAACTGTTTTCCGAATAACCTTACATGAGCAGTAATTATCGAATATGAGCAGCAAGTCGCCATTAATAGCAGTTCTGTAGTTTTTATGAAAGAGAAACATATGAAGTACTGTTTCCTTAGAGCTAATTATTAATGATACGTATACGTAAGTCGCTAAATTATGAAAAATCGCTATGCATGGTAAATACGCAAGGTGCACCATAGGTTTTATATAATTCAAAATAGTGAAGTTTAAATTTTTATGTTCCAAGGAACATGCAAGAACCAAGTTATGTGCAATTCTGTAACATTCTATCTGTTCCAATCTTTGAGTTTTGTCTATTGAAATAATGCCTTTTTTTACAAATAAGAATTACTGGGGCCGAATACCTCGTATGAAAAGCGAGTGTAGCAAGTCTAGGGGCCTTGGCCCCCCAAGTCTAAAGAAAGATGATCTGGAACTATACCTGATTTTGAATATAAATATTTATTGCTAGAGTGGAAAAAAGATTTCTTTTGCAATTTCTGTATGACCCCTGAAATGCTATCATTTAACATGATTTTTTCCATCGAGAGGCATTGAAAAGTAGTTTAAGTCAGCATTATATTTATGCCTTAAAAAGTGTCTAGAGATATGAGGTGTCATACAATATTTGAGAATCATTAGTGTATGGGGCACATTTAACTAATTAGGATTTTTTAAGGGGGGGTTATATACAAATTTAAAAAGTAACTTTAAAAATTAATGAGGAAATTTTTTTAGACACCCTGTACATAGCCATAGATAATTGGGTCAAACTTTAAGTTATTTCAGAAATCATGCAGTTTTATCATATAGTTGACTCCTACTAATTTTTCCCTTACTCGAACGTTTAAGCTTCATGTTTATACAAACCGACTCATCATTTGAGTACTTTTGGCTGTACTCTTCCCGACTTACGGATGTAATGTCAATGTCTGGATATGATACAGCAGTGCAAGTGTCCGAGAATTTCAATTTTTCTCAACTTTCAAGAGATTCAAAGAAACTAAAATTATATAATTCATGAATCTGCTTTTGTCAAAGTCTAGAGTAAAACCATATGCATACCTGCCAACATCTAATGTAGAAAATCCAGTACATTTATGTAGTACTAGATGAAGTACCCGTTCTTCGCACGGGAATGAATGGACTTTTTGATATTGCGATTTGTTGTGATTACTATTTATTGTAATAAAGAGATATAGCAAAATGGATATCGCGTTATATTGTGTTCAATAATCATGCATACCGAATTTCAAGGCAATCGTTTGTGCGGTGCAGAAGGCCATGCGGCGTTGCGTAATTAGTGGCTAGTTTTAGCAAAACGGATTCGGGAAAAATATTCTTCGCATTCAGAAATCGATGTATACGAATTTTCAAGACGATCGGCTGGACAGTCCAGAATTTCATGTATTGACGCGACATCTAGTGGCAAGTTATTGGAAAATGGATAGCGCCAAACTCTTCCTCGTGTTCAAATATCTATGTATAATATTTTCAAAGCGATCAGTTGCACGATCAAGACGTGATACATTGCAGCGCCATCTAGTGGTTAATTAAAGTAATGATTTGCTACATCGCCGTCAAGTGGCGAGTTATAGTAAAATGGATAACGCCAAATTATTCTCATTGTTTTAATAGCTATGCATACTGATTTTCATAGCGACCGTTTGAATGGTCAAGAATTTGGCCTGCTGCAGCGTCATCTAGTGGCGAGTTAAAATAATAATGCATTACAGTGCCATCTAGTGGTGAGTAACATCAAAAGGAACACAATTAGAATATATTCATCGTGCTCAAATGTGTAAGTATAAAAAATTTTATGCCAATCGGTCGAACGGTATAGAAGTTGATGAGTTGCAGAGCCATTTAGAGGCCAGTTACAGCAAAATGGATAGTGAAAAATATTCTCCATGTTCTAATATCCGCGTGTACCAAATTTTATCGAAATTGGTGGACTATATTCGCAAAGCAAACGGCTGAACGGAATAGAATTCGACGTTCTGCTGCGCCACCTAGTGGCAAGTTAGAGGAAAACGGATAGTATAAAAACCTTCTCCATGATAAAAGACTTAGGTGAACCAAGTTTCATGGGTTCGTGATTGGTCAAACGATGGTGGAGTTTTTCAACCTCATACACACATACCAACATTCATTTTTATCTATAACCAGTGTTATTATATATACCAGTCTCAAATAAAATCCAGTTTCAAATCTAAGCCTCGCCAAAGTGCCAACATACGCCATTTTGCAAGAGTTTTTTCAGGGAATCATTCGAAGCATTGACTTAGCAGCAATCAAAATGGGAAATGGTTCGACCGCCAAAAAGTAAAGCAGGCATTTATTTGAAAAGTGGAATCCCTTAATACAGCCGCATTTTTTAAATTATCAACTATAACGTGTTTTATTCATCGTTACTCCGATGTACTAAATGCGAAGATTTCAATTTTCTGAAATTTGGCGGAATTCCAACTTAAATCAATGTACTCAATTGGCGAGAATTCTGAAGATAGATCGCTTGAAATCCCTTAATAACTGCATTATTTCTGCACGGATCATTAAAATTTAACGCTGTATTCTAATAAAACCTTTGCACTTGTTTTCAAAAATCTATTTCCTTAAGCTCTCATTAAATTGCGCCAAGCCGAAAACTGTGCAAACCGCTAGAACTCACTTTCTCAAAATCGGTATTTCAGCCATTTTTTTTTTTCGCCAAACTAAAAAATTTTACATATTAGCCTCGGAAATCTTCAATTCTTATTGTTTTGCGTATAAAGCATTTCATTCCTGCTCTGATTTCCCATGCACACGATATTATAATTAAAAAAAATATCCTTACAAATATAAACTAACAAAAAAAAAATCATTATTATTCTTTTATTTTTACTTTGAGAATGTAAACATTTTATTCTGCAAATTGTCACACATGGCAACCACGATGCTTATTTTATACTTTTTTCACTACAGGGGTTACAATTACGGAAAGCTTTTTGCGTGGAGAGCATAAAAAATCTCTTAAATTCCGGGAACGGGTGGACTTTCAAAGTTTTAAAGTAGACTATAATTTATTCTATATTATTTTACATATGTGTGCAAAATTTCAGGCTGATAGGTCCATTTTTGTGGATTTGTATACGAATCAAATCCACAAACAAACAAACAGAATTTCATTTTTATTTATAAGACTAGCTGAAGTACCCGTTCTTCGCACGGGAATGAATGGACTTTTTGATATTACGATTTGTGGTGATTACTATTCATTGTAATAAACAGATATAGCAAAATGGATATCGCGTTATATTGTGTTCAATAATCATGCATACCGAATTGCAAGGCAATCGTTTGTACGGTGCAGAAGGCCATGCGGCGTAGCGCAATCTAGTGGCGAGTTTTAGCAAAACGGATACGGCGAAAATATTCTTCGCATTCAGATATCGATGTATACGAATTTTCATGACTATCGGCTGGACAGTCCTGAAGTTCATGTGTTGACGCGACATCTAGTGGCAAGTTATAGGAAAATGGATAGCGCCAAACTCTTCCCCGTGTTCAAATATCTATGTATACCTATTTTCATAGCGATCATTTGCACAGTCAAGAAGTGATACACTGCAGGGCCATCTAGTGGTTAATTAAAGTAATGATTTGCTACAGCGCCGTCAAGTGGCGAGTTATAGCAAAATGGATAACGCCAAAATATTCTCATTGTTCAAATAGCTATGTATACTGATTTTCATAGCGACCGTGTTTAAATATCTATGTATACCAATTTTCATAACGATCATTTGCACAGTCAAGAAGTGATACACTGCAGGGCCATGAAGTGGTTAATTAAAGTAATGATTTGCTACAGCGCCGTCAAGTGGCGAGCTATAGCAAAATGGATAACGCCAAAATATTGTCATTGTTCAAATAGCTATGTATACTGATTTTCATAGCGACCGTTTGAATGGTCAAGAATTTGGCCTGCTGCAGCGTCATCTAGTGGCGAGTTAAAATAATAATGCATTGCAGTGTCATCTAGTGGTGAGTAACATCAAAAGGAACGCAGTTAGAATATATTCTTCGTGCTCAAATGTGTAAGTATAAAACATTTTATGCCGATCGGTCAAACGGTATAGAAGTTGATGCGTTGCAGCGCCATTTAGCGGCAAGTTACAGCAAAATGGATAGTGAAAAATATTCTCCGTGTTCTAATATTCGCGTGTACCAAATTTCATCGAAATCGGTTGGACGATATTCGCATAGCAAACGGCTAAACGGAATAGAATTCGACGTTCTGCTGCGGCACCTAGTGGCAAGTTAGAGGAAAACGGATAGCATAAAAACCTTCTCCATGATAAAAGACTTAGGTGAACCAAATTTCAACGTGATCGGTGCAAACGGTGCTGGAGTTTTTCAACCTCATACACACATACCAACATTCATTTTTATCTATAACCAGTGTTATTATATATACCAGTCTCAAATAAAATCCAGTTTCAAATCTAAGCCTCGCCAAAGTGCCAACATACGCCATTTTGCAAGAGTTTTTTTCAGGGAATCATTCGAAGCATTGACTTAGCAGCAATCAATATGGGAAATGGTTCGACCGCCAAAGAGTAAAGCACGCATTTATTTGAAATGTGGAATCCCTTAATACAGCCGAATTTTTTAAAATTATCAGCTATAACGTGTTTTATTCATCGTTACTCCGATGTACTAAATGCAGAAGATTTCAATTTTCTGAAATTTGGCGGAATTCCCCCAACTTAAATCAATGTACTCAATTGGCGAGAATTCTGTAGATAGATCGCTTGAAATCCCTTAATAACTGCATTATTTCTGCACGGATCATTAAAATTTAACGCTGTATTCTAATAAAACCTTTGCACTTGTTTTCAAAAATCTATTTCCTTAAGCTCTCAATAAATTGCGCCAAGCCGAAAACTGTGCAAACCGCTAGAACTCACTTTCTCAAAATCGGTATTTCAGCCATTTTATTTTTTCGCCAAACTAAAAAATTTTACATATTAGCCTCGGAAATATTTAGTACTTATTGTTTTGCGTATAAAACATTTCATTCCTGCTCTAATTTCCCATGCACACGATATTATAATTTAAAAAAAAATAACCTTACGAATATAAACTAACAAAAAAAAATCATTATTGTTCTTTTATTTTTACTTTGAGAATTTAAAACATTTTATTCGGCAAAATCGCCACACATGGCAACCACGATGCTTATTTCACAGTTTTTTCACTACAGGGGTTACAATTACGGAAAGCTTTTTGCGTGGAGAACATAAAAAAATCTCTTAAATTCCGGGAACGGGTGGACTTTCAAAGTGTGGACTATAATTTATTCTATATTATTTTACATATCTGTGCAAAATTTCAGGCTGATTGGTCCATTTTTGTGGATTTGTATACTAATCAAATCCGCAAACAAACAAACAAACAGAATTTCATTTTTATTTATAAGGATAATTACTTATCAGTGCCACAAAACACACTTTGAAAAAATTCACATTAAATTTTACCATCTATTCTGTGTAACTTTCTTTTTAAATATAAGTTGCCTTGCCCCTTTATGGTTTTATTAAATGAACTTTGCTTTTACAGTATTGGCCTGAATATAATACGCCCCCAGAAAATTTTGAAGATAATTAGAAGAAATCTTATTTAGGCCTCGAATTTAGCACAAGTCAGACTGATCAGTTCCCTCCCCCCCCCCCCAAAAAAAAAAGACAAAGAACACTGCATTACATTCGACCAATACAGTAATAACAATTTATGAACTTATTTGAAATTTCAAACATAATGTTAAAAATAGAATTTGGAATTTCTTTATTTCTTAGTTCTTTACAAGTAAAATAAGACTTCAATGTTTCTTTTAAGCCCACAAAATTTCTTAAAACTATTCAAAATTTTACAGTTAAACAGTTTGCCATCTAATTTTCCGATTTCCAAGAATCTTTCACAAATGAGTAATCAACACAAGTACAAATAACTATTGGGCCAAAATACCACAGTATTTTGGTCAATATCTATGGATTATACCCCCCCCCCCCAGATAGCTGTAATCTTTCAGTACTGGTGGGAAAATAAATATGACGATTATTCAAAATGTCAAACCAGCTTTTAATGCAAAATCAGGAGACATCAAAATCCTGTAGAGTTGGCAGGTATGCATTAAGAGTTTAAAACAAGGTTTCTAAGTGAGCCAATGCACATGTATGACCTGTTATTTTTTGGGGGGGGTTAGACAATAGAGATCTTTAAATCCATTTTTTTTTCAGGCTTAATGAGTGCAAGAACAACATTGAAGGACATACTTGATACGATTTCAGGAAAGTTCCAATTTACATCCTTTACTAGAGCCCTTTAAATTGCCTTGAAATACTATCAAGGATACTTTGATTTAGTGTTTGGAGAATATGTTGCTATGAGAAAAAGCAACAAGTAGAGCAGCATTCGTTCTCATAGCAACGTATTCTCCCAACACTAAATCGACGCATCCCTGTTAGTATTTCAAGGCAATTTAAGGAATGATTAGAAATTTAAGGAAGAAAATCAAAGTCCATTCATCTTTGGTACACCCATTTTGTTTCCCAAAAGCTATAAAATTTTACAATAAACACATGCATTCAAGTACGATTTGAATTGATACGATTTCTAAAGTTATTTATTGCAGTATTCAACATTAAAAACTGAGAAGTCATTTTACATATCCATTGTTCTTATCAGACTCGCTTAATGTTTAAGTTTTTCTGAAAGTAATAAATTTCTCTTAATGATGCATTAATATTTTAAGTAGCAATTGCAGAAAAATACGAGGGGTTCAGAATGTAGGAAGTTTTAATATACAGGCTAGTGAAAAAGAAACTTCTATAGAAGCAGTTGAGTTAGATAGACATTTCTCCAAAACACTTTGAACCATCAATTATATTAACCAGACATTAAATTTAAGGATTTTGAAGCTCTAATCAGTTCACAAAAATTATCATGGGATAATTTAAACATTTCCGATTTCGTTATTATGGATTATTACAGAAGCAGGTATTGCAATATTAATGAGCAGAATTGTAGTCAGGAAAGTTGTTCTAATTACACTCGTACAAATAGAAATTTATGAGAGATTATTTCAGGTGGCGCGGATGAGGAAGTGAAGAACTTAATTTCTTCTACCTACACTACAACCATGTTGGCGAAACATTGCCACATTTCTTCAAATAACTTAAATAATCTTGAAGATTTTAAATTCAATCTTTTTTGCTTAAGTTAGAAATTTAATACATTTAAAGCTTGTCAAGCTAGCAAGTTTAATAGGGTAGATTGTAATATTCAATGTTTTTCAAGCAAGAAAACAAGGACACTTATTTTTCTTTTTAATGCTTTATTAATCTATTGAAAACAAAACAGCCAATACAATTATTTCAATTAAAACAACTTATGCAAAGGAAGAGGGTCATGGAATGCACAGTACCCGTATTGCACACAGAAGCTGCTGTGCCTTTGAAAAACAAATTTAAAAAGTTGTTGCTACATTTAAAATGACATAAATTTTAAATATTCAGATTAGTTTAAATTATTAAAGTCGAGCATACAATCATAGCCACTTTGTTAAATATCGTTAACAATAAATGATCAAAACATGACTATGGTGCTGCCACACATTAAACATCAAGTGATTTTTTAAAGGCAATTGATAACTAAGTGACTTATCGTCGCAGTTAAAACATAAAATATCACGTCATTTCCTCACAGTTTAACAAAATTCTTGCATAGAAGAAGGAACTTTGTAAACAGAAGTATTAACATAAAATACTTTTCTAAGTCATCTGATCAAACTTTTTTTTTTTTTGAAGAACATTACACCAACAATGAAAGTCTGTTTGAACAGCAAATGAGGACCTGCCAGGAGTATTAAAAACATATTCCAATGAACATACATTGAAAAGGGGAGAGATAAATAACTGGCAGGTACTTTCAAAGCTAATGCATGTGCCTTATATTCTTTTAAACTAGCTGTTTGTTTTATTGCGCATCATTGGCTTATGACTACGGTACGAACCAACAGAATGCTGCCACTGCCAACAGCTGCGACAGAAATAACGAAAGCATGCAGCATCTCTACAGAATATGGGCCCTTGTTGAACTTGACAACTTGAACAGATAGCATCTTCTATGTAAGGATCCACTTGGACCTATTAAATAGAAAAATAAAATTAAGGTTGAAGAATTTGAATATGTTTATGGGACATAAAAAAAGCGACATTTAAAAATTAAGAAAAATTAAAAAATTTTTGAAAGATAATTTCAGAGGGAAAAATTTCAGCTTAAGGTATGTGCAAGCACTACAACTTTAATTCCATTTTAAATCAAATGATTATACAGAGGTCGTCTAAAGTTTGGTGAATGGCCTCATTTTAGAAACTGCACTAGTTGAGATGTTACATGCAACAAGACATCAGATCTAAATGGCCCCTAGCATCCAAATCAGTGGAAGTGCGTGTTGCAACAAATTGCATGTAGTCTGTGTGAGAAAGGGATGTCAATATGAACTGAAACAATGCGAACACCAATCTTTCTAATTAAGCATAACTGCAACAGACATTAAATAAATGTTAAGGAAGTGTGCAAGCAGTATGAGCGGATATTTAGCCTTTTCTGGACAGGCACTATGCAAGTTAACACATAATTAATTGCAAATTATGACGAATTCATTACATTGTGTCATGCAGAAAATGTAGAATGCTAGATATAGTTCTGTTTAACGATTTTCAAGGAACTGAAAATTAGTCCTTGGAGATTATCATTCAACAAAATTCGTAAGAAAAAAATTTCCTTCACATTTTACAGCATTAGGACTGCATACGTTTCAATATATTTACGTGTTTAAAGATTTTACTTTTTATATTTTATTCAATAAAGTTACCTTAAAAAGAGAAACTATACTCGAACCAATTCCCCAAAAAACTCCTGGCTACACTAGAGTAAGAGGGTAAAAATCATGAAAAATGAAAAATTAACATTCCGTTAAAGGGATCTATGCTGGATATCAAAAATTTTCTTTAATTTTGTTTTAAAATTTTACTAATACAATACCTGTTTAAGTTCTTTTTGTTAATTTTACACAAGACTATTACAAAATTTATCTGAACCAGATTTTAAGTAAAATTTTAACACCCCTTCCTAGCATAAACATCTATAATATATATAATTCATAAATAACAATGATTTTTTAAGAAATGTCCCTGCAACAGGAACTTGCACACTTAATGGCCAAATGGGAGAGGGTTTGGTCTTCGCTCTTCTAGACTTAATTTTTAATATCTATTTGCATTGTATAAAAAAAATTTGGATGTTCTTAATGTAACCATGCTGGAGATGCTTCACCCAAATTTACATTAACAGAAAGAATATTATGGTGGTAATTTGACAGAGTCAAATTTTAAGGTATAGGTTTCAAATTTTTAATACTTAAAGTAATACCAAATTTTAGTTGCTGGATCAGTTTCCCCTCATAAGTCTTAGGAAAAGAGCATTTATATCTTTTGTGAGAAGAATGCCAAATTATACTTCACCAATTTTACTTTGCAGTGCAGTGATACAATGGATATAGTATGGGTCATGTTGTACATCAGCACAACAATTATCACAAACACTTGGGGCACATGCCCTGGGAACACATACACAAATAGGCCAAAAACCGAGTTTAAAGCTATGTACGGGGGCACAAAAACTGAGACATATATACAGGGGCATAAAAATTTAAGAGTGCCCTGGGCACAAAATTGTTATAGTCCGCAGTGCTGCTGCCTCAGTTCCTGGACTGGGCAAGATTCATCAACCTACTCAAGAAAACGCAGCTTGCTTCGAGACTAAACACAGGAAGGGCTTTGTTTTGGATTGACCATCTGGATTTAGAATATGCTTCTGCACTGTACAGGCCATAATTTCAAAAAGGTGGATGGGTAGCACATGCCTTGCCCTCACATTAAGTTAAAATTTAGTGTAGCAGCCCAGGAGCAGAACTTTTCTGTTAATCTGCAACAGTATTTTAGGCACCGAAAATAATCTGCAGTATAATTTCACAATAACAGAAAAAGGTTGTGCATATTTTATCACAAGCTTGCATTTATCTAATGTTAGTTAATCAGTTTGATCAAATCCAACTACTAGAAATTTACATATAATTTTATTGAGAAAACAACCCGTTTCAGTTGTCTTGGTTAACAGATTTGGATAAAGAGAAAAACTTTAGATATTCTTAAGCAAAGCATTTCTGGTAAGTCAAGGGCAGCTCTAGGCTGAATTTTTGGCTGTGGCCACTGATCTTTTTAGTTGCCTAAATTTTTCAAAATGCAAATTGGATGTGTGGAATTTTGAAGTATATGAATAATGTTCCAGAACAAAAAGTTTCGAGGGGGGGTTGCAGTGCCATCTTTTGCTGGTAGAAACTCAAGATTAAATTCTAGTAGTTCTTTAAAAGGTAGGCAGAATTTCAGTGAACAGGGTTTTCATTATGGGAAAAATATGGGTGAGCATTTCTCACGATAGATGTAAGTTGGGTAACTATGCAGTGGGTAAGGTATTTATAAATGGGTATCTACCCCTGCCTCATAAAAACACCCAAA